>AP025071.1:17469765-17660038 GCA_036186865.1 Eustoma russellianum
CAATGAACACCACCACAAATTGATCCAACTGTTCTCGGAACACGATATTCATCAAGTCCATAAACGCTGCTGGGGCATTAGTTAATCCAAAAGGCATCACCAAAAATTCATAATGCCCGTATCGAGTCCGAAAAGCGGTCTTGGGAACGTCTCCCGCTTTCACAAGCAATTGATGATACCCTTGACGAAGGTCGATCTTTGAAAACCAGCGAGCTCCCTTTAACTGATCAAATAAATCCTCAATCCTCGGCAAGGGATATTTATTCTTAATGGTGATCTTGTTCAGCTCACGGTAATCAATACACAACCTCATGTTGCCATCCTTCTTCTTTACAAATAGAACTGGAGCTCCCCAGGTGATACACTGGGGCGGATTAACTTTTTGTCTAACAACTCTTGAAGTTGCCCCTTCAGCTCCTTAAGTTCAGCTGGAGCCATTCTGTAGGGTGCCTTAGATATAGGCTCGGCTCCGGGTATCAAGTTGATCTCAAACTCCACTTCTCTCGATGGCGGTACTCCTGGTAAGTCGTCCGGAAATACGTCCTTGAATTCATTGATTACCGGAATTTGATCCATAGAGGGAACTTCTTGCTGAGCATTTACGGCATACACCATATATCCCTCTGCTCCTTTTTGCAAAGCCTTAAAGGCCTTAATCGCCGTCAGGTATATCTTCTTTGGAGCTTTGGTTATCTTGACGTTTCCTTGCACCGTGATATCATTCATCTCAGGGTCCTTGAGGGTCACTTGCTTGAGTTTACAATCAATATTGACATGATTCTTGGTCAGCCAATCCATGCCCAATATTACATCGAAGTCCTTCATTAGAATTGAGACTAAGGTCACCGAGAATATCTTTCCATCCAATTCCAAGTCACAATCTTTGTACTGGTGGTGAGAGACCAGTACTTGCTCGCCTGCTGCCTGCACCCTAAAGGGGTTCTCAAGCCATTCGGGTAGACAGTCGAGTCCTTTGGCGAATCGCTTAGAAATGAAGGAGTGGCTAGCTCCACTATCAAACAACACGTTTGCGGGTACTTTGTTAACTAGGATCACACCTAATCACAAGAGGGTAACTCATAAAGGTTGTCACATAACACATAATCAATCATCAACTTAAAGGACTAAAGTTCAGCTTAAACAACTATTATTTAACTTAGGTCTTACCTGTCACCACGTTTGCGTCCTCCTGAACTTCAACATCTGTCATGGCGTGGACTCTAGCATTGGGCCTGCCTTTCTGCTGTTGGGCTGGCCCTACTCCTGCTTGAGGTTTAGGGTCCCATTCGGGGTAATCCTTAATCCGGTGGCCCGTCTTTCCACACTTGAAGCACGCTCCTATAATCTTCCAACACTCACCCGCGTGTCTCCTATGGCAGTGTGGACATTCTGCTGGTGCTTGGCGATTGGGTTGATTTGGCTGCGGTGCCCTTTGAACTGGCCCCGCTTGCCCTTTTCTAGGGATCTTGACCCAACGTTCGGGCCTACCTCCACTTTGCTCCATTCTTGGCCTCTTGCTCGATTCTTCCCGAGCCTCTCTTGATTGTGACCTACGCATGTCACTCTCCACTCGGTAACATGCGTCCAGCATTTCCTCAAATGTTTTCAGACTCGACCCCGCTATCGCCGTCCGTATGCGGGGGTTCAGACCCTCTTCGAACTTCAGCATCTTCATCCGATTATTTTCCAATACCAAGGGTGTGAATTTGCCCAAGGCATGGAACCTGTCAGCGTAATCGGAAACAGACATCCTCCCTTGTTCAAACTTGTCAAACTGCCTCATCTTCTCCAAAACGGCAGTCTCAGGCACATAATAGTCTTTGTAGGCCTGCACAAACTGACTCCACTGGATAGGAGGAGTCATCTTGGGCAGGATGCCGTTCCACTAGGCATTAGCTCTGCTAATCAGTAAGGGTGTGGCTACATCCACCTTCAGTTCTTCAGGCACTTGCACAAGCCTGAAGCATTTCTCAATTTCATCCTTCCAAAATCCAGCCACCTCAGAGGATCAGTGGTTCCTTCAAAGGTTGGGGCATGCATCTTGCGCATCTCCCCAATATAATACCTAATGTCGTGCTGTGGCGGTGGTGGCGGAGGTTGCTGTGGTTGTTGCTGCTGCTGAGCAACCCCTTGAGCTATCACTGTGATAGCGTCAATCAGCGCCTGGGGTACTAAGACTGGAGGTGGTGGTGGTGGAGGGTTATTGTTGTTCCCATTGCCACCGTTTCCTTGATTGTCACGTCTAGGAGGCATTTTCTGCAAGATCACGCTTATTAGTATCGAGCAGTTTCAAAAATAAATGCTTGGGGTCCATGATGTTGTACAAGGCGGGATTCATAAGTTAAAATAAATAACATTTATTGATTGCTCTTAGTCGCGCTCGTACACACACCCATCCCAATCAAACTTAAATCTAGGATTGCATACTTAGACTTAAAGATCAACTTAAGGTGAAGATCATATCTTAAGACTCTACATGTCATAACCTAGGTCTCCGAGGTAGATCTGAAGCCTAGGCTCTGATACCACCTGTAGCGCCCCGACCCGGACAGCGGAATCCGAACCGGTACACCCGTCGTAGCTTACTGAGAAGACTACAAGATGTCTCATCTCTCAGATTACACATCATCCATGACGTAAGAGAAATAAGTGCGGAAACATATCTCGACAATCTAAACCATCAATGCAGTACGTCAAAAGACAATGTGAATATCAAAAGAACTGTATATGGTCGCAGCCATCTAAAACCTCAAATGAATCAAGAAACAGAAATAACAGAAACTATCTAATCAATTCTCTCAATCAAGTCTAGGCATCCCATTCTGCCCACTCGCCGTCGTCCTCAATGAAAATCATATCGTACTCAGGTGATCAGCACATGGCAAGACATGAGTAATATATAATCCAAGGGAATTGTGGGGCACATGTCTTGTAAAACTTCCAAATATATATAGGCGAATAACGTAATAAGGCAAGTACAGCAATTTGCACGCAAATAACAATTCATTGGTTATCAAATACCACGCACATCCATACCACATTGACTCTCGTGATGCATGTCAAAATATGCACTACACTACACAATCACAAATGCATGAGCCATTTCTTTTCAAATCAGTGCAATGCATGTCACAATGTCCGGTCTCGTAACTCGTTACCCTGTAACGCGCCTCGGCTTATATTTCCATCCCGGTTTACGTTACAGGCTCGTATGCTCTGTGATGCGCCTCGGCTTATATTTCCATCCCGATTTACATCACAGATCTCGTAAAACTCTGCAATGCACCTCGGCTTATATTTCCATCCCGATTAGCATTGCAGAGGACTTTATACCCTGTAACACACCCCGGCTTATATTTCCATCCCGGTTTGCGTTACAGCCTTTTGTGCCCTGCAATGCGCCCCGGCTTATATTTCCATCCCGGTTTACATGACAGGTCACCTTCGCAAATCTGTGCCGAAGCACCTCTCTTTTTCAAAACAATATGCAAATGCAAGTGCCATGATGCAAGACTCCTCGTTTCAATCTCATATCTCGTTCACATAAGCAGTTCATGTACACATGCGCAAGTACAAGCAACACACAAGATTCCACTAACTTACACGTCAAAACTTAGGCTTCAACTCGCTCGTCAACACATAGTCTTGATTCTAAAGTTCACAAACCAATGCGAATATCCCTATCCTTCCTTCATTGAACTCTAAAGCACCTCGTACGTTCATCTCCTGACCCTCCTAGGTCCTCCACGTTGAAACCCAATTCGAAAACCCTTTGAGATCACCATGACAATTCACCATCCTAAATCAGGTTCCCAAGACTTAGACTACCTTAAATCAGGTCCTAAGAAGTCTCTAAGGTCACCCAAAGATTTACCGAGCTTCCCTCTTTCTCCCTCTATTTTCCACAAAACTGATGGACATCATCCCCTCACTTCGATCGATCGATGTCCATCAGAGAACATCGATCTCTCAGCCTCTTATACATCGATCGATCGATGTCCAACAGAGGACATCGATCTCTCAGCCTCACCTACATCGATCGATCGATGTCCAACAGAGGACATCGATCTCTCAGTCTCTCACATATCGATCGATTGATGTCCAACAGAGGACATCGATCGATCGATGTCCGCGTTTTTCCAGAAATTCTTCTGCGATTTTCTGCAGATCTCAGCCAACGTTTCCAATCTCCATCCACCCATTTCATTCAAGCCTAATTCTGCTATCATTCACGCTTAATACTAAAGATTCAATGCTACGCACATCGCAAACGAAATCCAAGCCTAGTTCGCACTTTTTCCAACCTCATCAACCCCAAAAATCCTACCTTTTCCCTCAAAACCACGCAGCAACGAAATCACAACAAAAAAAGGGTTCACGGGGAGGGATTTGAAGGATTTCACATAATCAACACCACAATGAATATTTTTTTCATATACATCGGCCAAAACTCGAAACCAAAGCACATAGATCATATACAAATAATCACAAAACGAAACTACTGCATGGTGATCAAATTTGATAACAAAATAGGCCAGTTTTCTTTCACAAAACGTAGGAACTTATAAGATGATTACTTGCCTTTGGTTACTCGAAGACGGATTGATGAATGAACGGAGAATGGATTGATTTCTGGAGAGTTTCTTCTCCTAGGGCTGCAGGGTCTCAAAATCGCGTATGGGGAAGAAAGGAGGCTGCGTCAGTTTTCTCTGCGTAATGAGGAAACTGACGTTTGTCAGTTTTTATATGAGCAGGGTGAAATTTGGTGTTTCTAAATTATATCTATTATCTTATTTATCTTAAAAGATAAAACTTTATTATTTAATCCTAAAATTAAATACTATTTAATTCTAATATTTAATCTCTCATTAATTTCTAATTAATCCTCGTACTTATTGCCTAATTTATTTCCGTTGACTATCATTAAACTCCGTTTAATTCCTTCTTCGTCTTTTAATTATCCTACGGAGGGTGCGGGGCATAACAAGAAGGTTGTCTATGAGGAATGCTTTCGAATTGGTTTCAACCTACCCGTCCCTAATCCTTCGAAACTGATTCTAGGGTATTACCAACTTAGACTCTCACAAATAATGTCTAATGACCTTAAAACCATAGCTTTCTACCTTCTTTTTCTCTAAGCCATTCAGGTCGGCTTTGAGATCTAGACTTTTAATGGCTTCTTCATGTGTAAGCCCTTTAAAAGCTGGTTTTACTTCAGCAAATGAACCCTGAACAAGGATTTTTTGCTTGTTGATAATCTACCGACCTCCACTAAGAATTAAAGTGTGTTACCTCAATGTGAAGAAGGTCGGTGTGACAAGCCTCGTCGTCTGGCGCATATCGAAGTCCAAAAGCACAAAGCCTAGCGACCAATACCAGAAAATAGCCGAGTCGTTGAAGTTTTGATGGCACGATGGATTGACTGAAGGTGACTTGGCATATCTTGGGGAAGACTGATAGGGACCGCTTTATAGGTGATCCAAGCTTTAGATTCTACGACAGTAGGACTTAGAGGTTGTCCAGTGTGGGTGTTTAAGACATTTGCACTTTTTATTTTGTTGTTTGATCAATCTTAATAAAAAAGTATTTCTTGTTGCAGGAGTCATGCCAAGAATGTCATCCAACCATCTCGGTGTGATGAAGGAGAGGAAGAAGGAGAAATTGGTGAGAAAAAGGATTTGAGTGATTTACAACATGATTTAAATGCTATGTGGTTGCGAAATGCATGAATGAATTATTACTTGACACGTTTATGTGATAAACATGCTTTATATGCTATATATATTGTTATCGTACTAACAAGTCATGAAGCGTTAAAGCTTAGATCATATGGCAAACATTTGTTGTCTTTGTACTATTTTCAGGTGTCACAATTAATGAACTAAACTAGTTCATTAAGTAGAGTGCTTAAGTTAATGAACTAACTAGTTTATTAAATGAAGACATATTTGGAGAAAGCTATATGGCAACAAATTTGAACATGGAAAGTCTTCTCCCTGTTCCATTTACACGCCTAATATATATATATATATATATATATATATATATTATATATCCATATTTTAAAAAAGGCACTATACACATATATTCTGACGTACCACTGACACGTCACATATATTATAAACGTAAGTCGACGTCACACCACTATATACATCTCAAGTTTATGAGTATATTCAGTCTTATATCATACGATATAAGTCATGATGATGTCAAAATTATACCAACATGTTACAAGGTCATAAACCAAAAATTGTCGTATCAGGTGTCTACCGAAACTTCACCGACATGTCACATAATTGCCATATAAAGATGGCCAGCCTATATGATTCAAAAATGCTTAAATATTTCGTGGCTCATATGTTACAAACAGCCATTAAGTCATACTATGTTGGCACACACAAATCATCCACAATTTAGGCTAGATTTGTGGAAAATTCATACTCAATTTCATTTTTGCACATGGACGTTTTCTACTCAGCTATTGGAGCTGAATATACACTTTATTTTATGTATATTATGTGTGACATAATATATATTACATGTGTAAGCAGTTTGAAATTAATCGGAGAAAAATTGCGCAATCAATGGAAGTCAAAAATTTGGTTTTCTACGAACATACACACATAGAACGTTTTTGGCATAGGTGTAACATGTATCTAGACACTTTTTACACATTCAAGACATGTTAAAGTGTTCTAGAAAATTTCAAAATAGGGCTGATTATTATTTACCATATATGTGTAAATATTGTGCATTATTTGACAAAGCTTGCTAAAATAAAATTTTAGCACATGTGCATCCTCTCTTACACGCCTACTACATCCATGTTGGAGCCAAGGTGGAGCTTATTTGACACTTCAATTGGTGGAGGATATGACCACAAGATTGGTGACGTTGAAGAGGACACCACATAAGGAAATGATTCAAAGAAAAATGTGTGATTGTATGGTAATGATTTGAATAGAAATTTGAGCACATGTTTTCAGCTTTTTTTAGAATTCACAGCCCACTACAAGGGTGCTAAGGTGGACCAGTCGACAAGTGACAACT
Source organism: Eustoma russellianum (assembly GCA_036186865.1). Classification (NCBI taxonomy): domain Eukaryota; kingdom Viridiplantae; phylum Streptophyta; class Magnoliopsida; order Gentianales; family Gentianaceae; genus Eustoma; species Eustoma russellianum. The sequence goes on from AP025071.1 coordinate 17,476,816, forward strand.
AAGTAAGGTCAAGTCATCCTTCCAATCATACTGCACTAAGTAAACAAGATTGTGTCATCTTCTACACAAGACAATCTTCTAAGGACATTAAAGACAATTCTCAAGAAGGAAGAGATCCCTAGCGGGCGGCCAAAGTGAAATAAAAAGGGTAAGATAGTGCAAGACAAGGTCAAGCAACAATTCATATTCTCTCAAGTGCAAAAAGTTAGACTACTCTCTTCTTCTTCCTTTCTTTCTTCTTCCTCTTAGTCTCAAGCCTATTAATCATATATTCTACATATTGTATAAGCTTTGAATACACCATCCATACACGTTCATTGTTTGTAAAAGGTTGATCAAGATGTGATCAAACATTCATTCGATCGGTGGTGGCGTTTGTGATTGATTTGCTTGATTGTTTTGATTGTAAAAGGATAGAGTTAGTGTTTAACTCCAGTCACTCTTGTGGTAAGGTGTTTTTTGTGTTTATTGATAACCGAGAAAGGTGTCCTCAAAGATCGGAGTATGTTGATTTAACCGAACCAGTATAAAATTCTTGGTGTTCTTGCTTTTCAGCAATTTACTTTCAGTTTTCAGTTTTCTGCATGGATTTCATTGCAACGTTAAAAATAGCAAAAAAAATTTGAAAATCATAAAATTTTTCAGGAACATAGCCACACATCCTAGTTTTCATTTGGCCAAGTTTCACCTCATTTGGATAAGTATAAGTCAATCAAACGTTAATAGTTTTGAGACTAGTGCAATCTGATTTTCAGATTTGCAAAGGTTGAGAACATCAACGTGATTGATATACTTCCCAAAGAAATTTTCAAAAACTGTTTCAGCCAACTAAAATACACATCTTGAGGGTATTATTATAAAATTTTCAGACCATTTGGAATTATCAATTAATAGGAATAAAATTTTCAATTTAGAGTACAGTTTCTGGCAGATTTTCGCAATCAGATCAAAACCGTATTTTCAAGGGGTTAGGCTTAAAGTTTTAATTTGAAATTTTCGTGAGTCACTTATAACATCTGAGAGTACATCCTCACCAAATTTTATAATGTTTGGAGGTCTACAACTAAGTCATTTAAATAATTCAAATCAGGATCTGAAAATAGAAACTGTTTTCAGAAGTGAGTAATTTCGGTCAAAAGCCTTTAAAACCCAAATTTTTTGCACTCTCTATTCAATTCCCCCTTCTACTGGTGTTCTAGTGGTGCTATACAAGTACTACAAAAATAGGGTGTCATTATGGCTACTCAGGAAGCCGTGACTGTAGAGATGGTCACTCATGCGGCCTAGAAGCCAACTAAAGTGACGATAAGGGAGCTGAGTCAGCCTCTGGCAACGCAGCAGCTTGCTAACAACTCCATGAACTACATGAGGAGAGGCTGCATCTTGCAACAAGTCAGCTTATTTTTTATGTGTGTGCTGACCTGGCTCTACTTTGTCTTGTACATATACAAACTTGCTGTAGGGTGTCGGGGTCATCCCTCTAAGCACTGGTCAGTGATGATGTCAGATTTATCACCAAGTAATAATTATGATATAGGGGTCACGCTGTCAATTCTCCGTCAGTTGTTTGTATTAGGCTGTTGGCCGACCTGCACAAAGGAACAAGGTCAGAGGACCCGGGATCTATGGCCCCGGGTAATACCCTCCGATGCTTAAGTCAGTAGAGGCCATTTATGGAGAAGTTAATATACTAAATACTGTTTTTATATGGAAGATTTTCTGGTAAACCTGGCTATTTTCACCGTGGGGAAGATGAGTCAGAGTTGTAATTTGTGAATTTTCACTTGTCTTTCTTTCTCCTCTTTTCTGCCTTTTATATGGCAGCTTGGGCCAATGCATGTGCAGAGTCTGAAAATCGTGACAGGTAAGGAGGTCATAAGAATGACTCTTGCTCTTGCATGTTTGCCACGTGGTACGGTACTGAGCTGAGTAAGCTAGCTTGGGACACCTGGCTGGGAGTTTCACCTAGTAGAATTACCCAGGGTAAACTCCTAGAGCCGAGACCAAACCTTCCAGAAATACTCAGAAGTGCCTGGGATGACCTAGGATGTGGGGTCAGCTTGTTGAGACGTAAGTGGCGACTTCAGAGAGCATAGGTAGGCCTATTATGATGTCTGCAACTGACGTCACAAGTGTGGCCTGAGATCATCGGCCAAGACGGAGCCGAGGCCAAGATGCGGCCTTTTGGCCGAGGTGCTCTATGGCCGAGATGGATGGCCTTTAGGCCGAGATGTCGCTGAGGCCGAGATGAATTATTTGTCAGTATATGACCCTGCTGAGCTCTGGGCCGACCCACGGGACTTAACGTTTTTATGTCCATACTCTACCGTTAACTGTTGTTGACTAACAGGTGGTATTTTTTGATCCATCAGTCAGGAACTAGCCATCTGAGCTGATCTTATAAGCTCAGTGGCTGCTGTGAAGACCCCTTCGTCTGAGGCAGAGGAGGATGATGAATCGCCTCTTGCACAACGGGAGACGAAGAGGAGAAGGGGTGAATGCCTTGGGCCCCCCTCCAGCCACGCTTCATGGAAGAGGAGTGGCTTCATCGATAGAGCCCCCAACGGCTGAAGTGTCCCCTCTATCAAGTGATCCAGCTGCGAAGGAACAAGCTGAGCCCTTCATTAAGGAGGACAACACCGAGGATCCTGAGACGATACGTCGGCATAGCAAAAACTCTGTGGGACTAGTCGATGAGCAGAGGTCCCAAGCCCTGTCTTTCTAGCAGCTGGCAGATATGCTTCACCGAGACAGGAATAAGCTTTAAATCTCTGAGTTTGTTCAATGCTTTTGTCACATTTCATTGTTTTTCTTACCATCTGGTTGTCTCTTGCATTTCAGGACCAATCAGATGGACTTTATGTGTAAAGCCGAGGAGATGGGTAATCTGCTAGAGGTCGAGGTGAATAAGCAAATCACCAAGGCCTGGGCTTCCAAGGAGCGAGAAAAGAGGATAGTTGAGATCGAGGCTGAGCTTGAAAGACTTTGAAATGAGAAGGAATAGTTTGACCTAGTGCTGGCCTCGTCCATCTCCGAGGCAGAGAATTTCAAGAATAGAGCGGCCAAGTTGGACCTGTCCTCTGTCCAAGCCAGGTCATCCATCGAGTCGTTGAGAGAAGCGCGGGGCGAGACTGAGAAGATAACTTATCGAGGCTGAGACGAGTAGAGCCGAGGCCGAGGCGACTAATGTTGAAGATGAGCGTGCGGTTGAGTGAGCTAACATCAGAGAATCAATTGCTGAAGCAGGAGCCAACTCCTTCAGCAACAGCTAGCCGATGTAAGGGAAGCTGCTATCGCCGACTTCAAAAGGTCAGAGTTCCTTGTCAGGAACCTGACGGTTCTCCAAAGATATGCGGTTTAGATAGGAAGCACAAAAGCGATAGATGTCAGTGCTGAAGTGGATCTTTCACTAAACAAGGAGGACCTCCGGATAACAAAGCTGTATGACTCAGCTACAAAGACCGAGTTCGACAGACAATACAACTCTTTAGCAAGGGCGTAAACTCAAAGGAGCACAATTTAGATAGGCACTTAGTTGTTTTTGATTGTTCCTTTCCTTAGGTTTCTGCTTATAATTTCCATTCCAAAGACTTGTAATAGTGTGTTAGGTTTGACTGACCCTCGTGAAGTGCTGACAAAGTGTATCAAAGAATCTCTGCTCTCATGAGCTCTACTCCTGTTCTCTGTGAAATCTTCCTATTCCCCCATGAATTCTTCCCATCTATCTAGATTTTCTTCACCTTTCTAACTCCATATCCTGCTCAAGTTTTGGCTCCTTTCTTTCCTCACTTTTCCCTTCCACTCTCCGCGTTCTATTCTGCACCCATATGGAACATGATTCCCTCCAATCACTGTTAAATAGCCTAACTATTAATGAATATGAAACCCCGGTTATTGCAGTTTCCGAAGATGACATGGTTGCTGGTGTTGAGGCGTGCAAACTTAGAGCCTTATTGGTCGATTCCTCACTGACAAAGAACATTTTTTTTTAAAAAAAAACTTTTATTTACGAATGCCCTCATTTGGTGGAGGGAAAACACCATTACAATCTGTCCACCCTATGTATATTTCCCTAAATGCCTTAAGGCCATGTATACTCTGCTATCCTTCATTTCATACCTTTTACACACTCTTTTATAAGAATCTCATTTTTTGTTGAAGATCTTCATGGATATACCCATGTCCACACATTGTTGCCAGTTTGACCTGGACTTCTTCACGCCACGCCATTCACTTACATACGCTCTTATCACTGTTTTAGCTTCCAACATCAGCCCCTCTGGCCTACGTTGTTTGGCTTCAAAACAACGTGCATTCCTCTCTCTCCATATCATATAGATCATCACCGACATTCCTAGTAGGAAGATCTCTTTATGTAGCGTGCTCCTCCATGGCTTCGGTCTTTCCCTCATCCATTTCCCCCGTCTCATCCATTGTTCAGGTGCTGCTCTGTGGCCACAGAATGACATTACATCCCTCCACAACTCCCTTGCGTATGAGCATGTGAAAAATAAGTGCTCATTTGTTTCTGCCTGATTCTTGCATAAGTAGCACTTGTCTTCCTGTACCACTCCCCATTGTGTCAACCGATCGAGGGTTGGTAGTCTGCCCCAGAACGCCAGCCATGATATGAACGCGTATCGCGGTATATGCCTCTTCCACCATACATACTCTTTCCATTCGACATCTTGACTGCTTACCCCCATTGATTCCACTGCACTTTGCAAGCTGAAATCTCCTGTTCTCCCCGGTATCCATTGCAGTTTATCCTCATCATCTGTTAGGCCCGGGGGTGGCCCGATTCTCTCCCCAATTTCTCTGCACTGGCCATCCATGCGTTGCAATTCCCATTTCCACTTACCATCAATGATCAGGTCCGCTATCCTTGTGTCCCCTTTGATGTGCAGCCGTTTTTGAAAGTATTGCATGCCATCCAGATTCTGTAATATTCCAACATCATTCCATCTAGAGGAGAGGAAAGAAGTGTTTCTCCCATTACCAATAATGCTTTTGATTCTGTCCAATAGTAATATGCGATGGTCCATTAGCTTCTTTACAAGCCAAGATTCTGTTGCCTTTGCCTTATACGCCCAGATCGTACTGCCTTTTAGTATCACCTGATGCACCCATTTTACCCACAATGATTCTTTCAGGCTGCTTATGTTCCACAGATTTTTCAGCAGGAAGGCACTGTTTAGGTGTCTCAGGTTTGGGACATCCAGTCCCCCTCTGCCTTTGTTCATACATACCCGTTCCCAGCTTATTTTTGTCCCACACTTGTGCCCAACCTTGCCTTTCCACAAGAATTGTGATAGTAAACTTTCGATTTGCTTCAGTACTTTCTTGGGCAGGAGGTATATACTAGCCCAATATGCTTGGATGTTTAGTGCCACTGACAAAGAACATAAGATCTCTAACTATAAGATTCCTATGGAAAAAGCCTGGCACACTCAAACTGTCAAAACTATACGTCTCAGCCATAACACCTATCAATTTCTCTTTGATACTCCATCCACCTTAACAAAAGTCATGACAGAGGGCCCATGGTGCTTCGGTAACGCTCTCTTATCTCTCAAACCATGGCATCAAAATATCAACCTAGCTGACTTCAACTTTGCCGATGTTCCCTTCTGGATCCATATCACAGGCCTGCCTCTAGAACTTTACACAATGGAGGTGGCCAAAAAGATTGCAAAGAGTGTTATGGAATGCACTATTGTTCAAATTTGAGAAATAATACAAACGTCACAAAAATTCGTTTGCATCCGCACGTTAATAAACAATGGTCATCCACTGCATCGTATTGTTACTCTCCAGCCGCGGAACATTCGAGGCCTGATCCAGTATGAGCATCTACCAAACTTCTGTTTTTCTTGTGGACTGATCTCGCACACAGTTAGCAATTGCCCCTTGAACCCGGGAAAGATTAGTCGTGAGGAACAAAGTAAACATCAATATGGTACTTTTCTACATGCCACGAGAAGATCTGCACTCCTCCAAGAGATTCATACCAATGCCATGGACTTTCAGTTTTCCTCTGATCAACCTTCTCCGGTTCATGTGCTAACCCTGCTGATGTCACCAGATTCATGCAAACCACCTACCCATGATCCTTCCATGCCTTCTCCTGCAACTTCCCCAACTACCCACGTTCTTGACCCTCCCACGTTTCCCAACACCTTAACTGACCCACCATCCTATACTTTATCCCCACCACTCCATGACATCCCGATCTCTATTGACCACTCTTTACTATCCCACGAACTTTCTGACCCTAACTTGGCGCCTACTATCACTCCTTCTTCTTCAAATCTGGTTTGTTGCCATCCTGAACCTTCATCACGTCTGCGCTCAGCTAAACGTAAAGCTCACACCAAAATGCAGATCCAAGATATAAAGAAGATAAAACTTAGTCCGGCGGAGGCTGTAGCACAACCCTGCCATTCACCATGACTATCCTATGCTGGAATTGCCGGGGTCTGGGCCATCCTCGTGCAATTCAGAGTTTGCGTAGCTTGCTGCGCTTGTTTAGGCCTGACCTTCTCTTCTTATCTGAAACAAAAACAAACTCATCATATCTCAACTCTGTTTGTTTATGCCTTGGCTTTGACTGTGGATTTTATGTAAATAGCACTGGCCAAAGTGGAGGACTTGCTCTCTACTGGAATGTTTCCTCCCAAGTCGATCTCCTAAGTTATTCCTCTGGACATATAGATGTTTTGCTAACTATCTCCTCCTCAATAGTACGATTCACTGGGTTTTATGGGCATCCTAATCATAATGCTAGGCAGCAATCATGGAAACTTCTCAGAAGATTACATGAGGTAGCGAATTATCCCTGGTTATGTGCAGGTGATTTCAATGAGATCTTGCATCCTTCAGAAAAGTCTACTCTACCGGAACGGTCGCCCTCGCAAACTGCCCACTTTAGAGATGCCATCACTGATTGTAACCTTATGGATCTGGGCTATATAGGACCCGCTTTTACATGGAGTAGGGGCCGTGGATCACAAGCTACCCGGGAAAGACTTGATAGAGCTTTTGTCAATGAAGCTTGGCTCAGACTATTTCCTGACACACACGTACGTCATCTTACTGCTTCCAGAAGTGATCACCTACCCATTATTGTTATTCCTACTTCGTCTCTCTCCACCATCAACCGTGGCTCTTACCCTGCATGCTTTGACCCCTTCTGGTTACATGATCCTGAGTTTGCAAATGTTCTTGAACAGACTTGGCCTACTATGCCTCACCCATCGGCTTCGGAGTTAGCCTCTAACATAAAATCCACACGCATATCCCTTCGACTTTGGGCAAAGCATAAGTTTGGCTCACTAACTAGCAAAATCAAGACTCTAGAGGAGGCCCTATCAACCTTACGATCCCAAGGAGATTTCTCAGCATCAAGAGAGGAGAAGATGTTGTACGAATTGGGTATGTTGCAACGTATGCATGAGGAATATTGGAGTCAGCGCAGCCGAGCAGATTGGTTGAAGCTTGGAGATCGTAACACATCTTACTATCATCACAAAGTCTCCTCTAGAAAACAAACCAATACTATTCATCACATCAAATCTGCGGATGATGTCCTTTTAACGGATTCCATGGCTATACGATCACATGCGCAAGCTTTCTTTCGATCTCTCTATACTTCACAATCATCTGATCCAAGTCTTCTTGCCCAACTGCCAATCCCAACACTTGACCCATCAGCCATTTCCCTTCTAAACTCTCCTTTCACAGAGCAATAGGTAAGTAAAGCTTTGAGGCGGATGTCGGGCTACAAATCACCTGGCCCAGATGGTATGCATACTATATTTTTGCAAAAACACTAGAGCATTCTAGGTCCTCAAATCATGAATGTCTGTCTCTCTTTTCTTAATAACGGTCGTTGCATCACTGACTTAAATGACACATATCTTGTGCTAGTTAAAAAGAAGAAAGATCCTTTAACTCTTACAGATTTCCGCCCCATAGCATTGTGTAATTCAATCTAGAAATTGATTTCTAGTACTTTAGCAAACAGATCAAAGCTTGTTTTATCTGCAATTATCTCTCCCTCCCAAAGTGCCTTTGTCAATGGTCGTCTAATGACCGATAATATTTGTAGAGAAAAAGGGGTTTGAGTGATTTCAAAATATATGATTTAAATGAGCTTAAAAACGTGTGTGAGATAAATGTGCATGATATATTGCATATTACTTGCCTTATATAGTTCATATATAATGTTGCCGTACTAACGAACCATGAAGCTTTAAAGCTTACATCAAATGGCGAACATTTGTTGTGTTTATACTATTTTCAGGTGCCACCATTAATGAACTAAACTAGTTCATTAAGTGAAGTACTTAGTTAATTAAACTAAGTAGTTCATTAAAGGAAGCTACATTTGGACAAGGCACAAAGGCAACAAGACTAAGAAAGGAAAGTCTCCTCCTCCTCTCTTCACTCAATACACACGGCCATATATACAAAAATATATATATTTTCAGATTTTTTGAAAAAGGCACATACACATGCATTCCAACGTACTACCGACACGTTATATATTTTACGTACGTACGTTAACGTCACACCACCATACTTAACTCATATTTATGAGTATATTCAGGTCTTATATCATATGATATAAGTCATGGTGATGACAAATTAGATACGACACGTTAAAAGGTTATAAACCGAAAATTGTCGTATCAGGTGAATACCGAAACTTCGCCAATGTGTCACGTACTTGCCATAAATAGATGGCCAGCCCCTACACTTCAAAATTACTCATTATTTTCGTGCCTATGATGCTATTTCTAGCCATAAAATCATTCCATGTTGGCACACACAAATCACCCCACATTAAGGCCAAATTGTGGAGATTCCAATTTCAATTTTGTCACATGTCTAGGCGCCACTTTAATCAGCCTTATAAGCTGAATATTAAAGTTTGTATTATGTATATTATGTGTAACATAATATATATAACATGTGCAAAAAGTTGGAATTTAATTAGAGAAAAATCGGGTAATCGATAAACATCGAAAATTCGATTTTCTACGTACACAACACATGGAACATTTTTGGCACATCATACGACACATATCTAGACACTTTTTACATATGTCATACATCTTAAAGTGTTCTAGAAAATTAAATTAAGGGCTGAGTGGAATATGCCATGTATGTATTATTAAATGTGCACTATTTTACAAAGTTTGCAAAAATAAAATTCAGCACATGCATATACATGTTATACACGCCTATACAGCTGAGATGGAGTATATGTGGAGCCTTGTTGGCATATTGATTGGTCAAGAATCAATCATACAATGTTGGTGATTTAAAGAAAGAAGCTACAAAAGGTAATGTTTCAAATTTTATCTCATTTGAAACACATGCTGAAAATTTCAGCATGTGGAAGATAGGCTGGCCGATTTTTATCATTCATGAGGGGATATATTGTGTCTTGAAACATGTGATTAATTGGAAGAAGAATTGGAAGTAATTTGAATAAGATATGAATTCATAAATTGTGATATTTTGAATATCACACATGCTGAAAATTTCAGCATGTGTGTGTATGCATCTTGGCCATATTAGTGTCCAAATTCATTTCCAAAAATGATGAGATTATTATCTACTCATTGGTGATTTATTTTAAAAGAAAAATCAATGAAAATTTGGAAATAACTTGAATTATATCACCATGTATCACATGCTGAAATTTCAGCATGTCAAGTATTCTTTATGGCCGATTTTTTGCTTAATTTGGTGGAGAAATTATCTTGCTTGATTTGGGTGATAATCTTATGAGTTATGGCAACTATTTTATGATGATTTTGGCACATGTTTTTAGTAGAATTCTCAGATTTTCCAAGTCATCAAATGATGACAACATTCAACCAATCAATGAGTGCCAAGTAAGCAAAAGTTAAATGATCATCCAATGAGGAGGTGCCAAGTAAGCAAGATCATGTCACAATGATGCCACATATTCTCCCAAGGACTTAGAAGATAATTTTCAAGAGAAGAAGGACCTATAGGGGGGACGGCCAAGGTGGTTAAATGGGAAGGAAGAAGAGCAAAACAAAGACAAGAACAAGGCTTCTTCTACACTCTCTTTCTTTCTTCTAAAAGCCTATTGTACTTACATTCATATTCTTGAATAGGCTTATCTTAGACCACCACACATTCTCTATCTTTGTAAAAGATTGATCAATGTATGATCAATCTTCATTCTTCGAGGAACACTTTGCTCGGTTCACACTAGTCACACAACACAAATACACCTTACCACAGGGTTGATGGAGTTACACACCAACTCCAACCCTTTATTTTGGGAAGTGGGTCAATCACTATCAAAGTCTCAACCTTTGCAAGTCTGAAAATCAGACTGCACTAGTCTCAGAACTTTTGATGTTTGATCGACTTATCCTTATCCAAAAGGGTTGAAACTTATGCCAAATTAACCCTAAGACTTGTGGATATGTTTATGGAAATTGTCGTGATTTTTGAAAGTCGTTTACTATTTTTACAAACGCAAACAAAAAGAGTAAACTGTGTGGTAACTGAAAATAAATGCTGAAAGTAAATGGCACCAATAATTTTATACTGGTTCGGTTATAAACAACATACTCCAGTCTTCAAGGAACACCTTCCTTGGTTCACATTAGTCACACACACGCAATACACCTTACCACAGGGTTGATAGAGTTACACACTAACTCCAACCCTTTACAAACCTTGTACGATGAATACAATTCGCACGAACACCACCACCTTCCAAGAATGAAGATTGATCACACCTTGATCAATCTTTTACAAAGATATAGAATATGTGGTGGTCTATAAAAAGCCTATTCAAGATTGAAAATATGAATACAATAGGCTTTCAAGAAGAAGAAAGAAAGAGTAGAAGAAGAAAGCTAGAACACTTTTGATCTTTCAATTTTCAACACTTGTTCTTGTTCTTGTTTTTGCTCATCTCCTTCCTTTTTAAGCTTGAGTAGACGTCCACTCTTGGTGCACTCCCCTCTTGAAAATTGTCTTCTAAGTCCTTGGGAGAATGTAAGACATCAATGTGACATGATCTTGCTTACTTGGCATCTTCTCATTGGATGATCATTTAAGCTTTGCTTACTTGGCACTTCATGATAGGTTGAATGTTGTCATCATTTGATGACTTGGAAAATCTAAATATTTCACTCAAAACATGTGCCAAAATCAACATAGAATAATTTTCATAATCCACAAGATTGTCACATAAAGTTAAGCAAGATAATATCTCACAAAATAGGTACAAAAATTCGGCCACAATGATTTTGTACATGCTGAAATTTCAGCATGTGTTAAATACACTTTTTGTTCAAAATATTTCCTATTTTGCATTGTTTTAATTCAAGAAATCCATCTCCATTTAGTACAAGACATCTTCCTCAATTTTGGAATAAAACTTAGACATTAACAAGGCCACAAAATCAGCCTAGGTACATTACACACATGCTGAAATTTTCAGCATGTGTGATATTCAAGAATATCACTTTCTTTATTCCATAAAATATTTAAAACACTTTTAAATTGTCTTCTAATTAATCCACCTTAATCAAGACATAAAATATGAGCCATAATCATGTAAAATTTGGCCAGCACTAATTCTACATGCTGAAATTTTCAGCATGTGTTTCAAATGAGATAAAGTTTGAAACCTTACCTTTTGTAGCTTCTTTCTTTAAATCACCAACATTGTATGATTGATTCTTGACCAATCAATATGCCAAAAAGGCTCCACATATGCTCCATCTCAGCTGTAGGTGGCGTTGGAATGAAGATAAAACATGTGCTGAATTTTATTTTTGCAAACTTTGTAAAATAGTGCACATTTAATAATACACACATGTTATATTCCAATCAGCCCTTAATTTAATTTTCTAGAACACTTTAAGATGTATGACATATGTAAAAAGTGTCTAGATACGTGTCATATGATGTGCCAAAAATATTCCATGTGTTGTGTACGTAGAAAACCGAATTTTCGATATTTATCGATCACCCGATTTTTCTGTAATTAAATTCCAACTTTTTGCACGTTATATATATTGTGTTACACATAATATATATAATATATACTTTAAATCTCAGCACTTGGCTGGTCTAAAGTGGCGCCATTAACATGTGTCAAAATTAAAATTGGAATCTTTACATTTTGGCCTTAAGGTGGGGTGATTTGTGTGTGCCAACATGGAAAGAATTTTTGGCTGAAAATATCACCCTAGCCACGAAATTGTTGATGATTTTTGAAGTATAGGGGCTGGCCATTTATTTATGGCAAGTACGTGACACGTTGGCGAAGTTTCGGTATTCGTCCGATACGACAATTTTTGGTTTAGAACCTTTTAACGTGTCGTATTTAATTTGTCATCACCATGACTTATATCATATGATATAAGACCTGAATATACTCATAAATATGAGTTAAGTATAGTGGTGTGACGTTAACGTACGTACGTAAAATATATAACGTGTCGGTAGTATGTTGGAATACATGTGTATGTGTCTTTTAAAAAAAATCTGAAAATATATGTATATATATGTGTGTATGGCGTGTATATATTAATGAGGGGATGAGGAAAAGACTTTCCTTCCTTAGCCTTGTTGCCTTTGTGCCTTTTCCAAATGTAGCTTCCTTTAATGAACTACTTAGTTTAATTAACTAAGTACTTCACTTAATGAACTAGTTTAGTTCATTAATGGTGGCACCTGAAAATAGTATAAACACAACAAATGTTTGCCATATGATGTAAGCTTTAACGCTTCATGGCTTGTTAGTACGGCAACATAATATATGAACTATATAAGGCAAGTAATAAGCAATATATCATGCACATTTATCTTGTGCTCGTATAACATTTATCTTATGCTCGTTTTTGTGCACATTTAAATCATGTATTTGAAAATCACTCAAACTCCTTTTTCTCTACAATCTCCCCCTTTTGATGATTTTCAAAATAACTTATGCACATGATTTAAATGCTGTCGCTCCCCCTTCAAACATGCATAAAATCAAAACTTGAATTTTAAATTCCGAGTCGCTCCCCCTTAATATATGCAATTAGTATCTCTCTCCCCCTTTAAATCATGCTATCTCTCCCCCTTTATTTTGAAAAGTAAATCAAAAGATGCCTGTAAAGATGAAAAAAATCACGCATTTCATATAACGTGCGTTCGTAAGGGTTATTTATTCAACCCTTTGAAAATGTTCCTTTTGGTACCCAAATTTGGGTGACCCTGTTAGGTCTTCCAAAAGGTGAGAGAGGTGATGAAAGCACAACATAATAAACTTTAGGTGCAACTGTATCTGGCCTTTGGCCAAGAACTCTTTTATACGCATTATATGTAGGACGTTTTTGATATGTCCTTGTGTTTGTGTGCGTAGTGCATGGATGGAATGAATGCCATGTATGTATCACTCTTTTCTTTTCATATCTATATGGTACAAAATTGTATTTCGCATGATATGATGAAGAAGTGGGGCGTGATGAGGGAATAGGCAATTTTTGCGTCATCTTAGACGCCATTTGAGGCTTTGGGGTGTCTACTTTCTTAGACACAACAAACTTAGTTGGTTTGTTGGATACTTCATTAGTGTCAACGTATCCCAAACCCGTTTTGTCAGTCATGCTTTTGTGATAAGATAATGCAATGCATCATGTTAGATCCCGTGTCAAATTGTTTCACCTTTTTCTCTACATCCGCATTCCTTGATTTCAAGTTCGAAATTTCGGATTTCAATTCAGTGTTCTCGGATGTCAATGATGAAATTTCAGATTTTAATGAATTTATAATGCATGACGACTCTTCTTTTGAATCGTTTAATTGAGACATAAGATTTTTGTTAGAAGATTCTAACAATTTCTTGTCTTCAATTAATCGCTTCTTTTCTTTTGCAAGAGTCTTTGAAAACTTATGCAACTCTAAATATTGACTAAATAAATCATCATAAGAACATTCAGAATCGGAATCAGAGTCGAAGATACCTCATTTGATGCTTTAGATGTAAAGCATACTTGTGCCTTGTGTTCTTCCGTATCATCAGTCTCAGAGTCGGATGTGTCACTCCAAGTAGAGGCTTTGAAGGCTCTTCTCCTTTGCTTAGGTTCTGAGACGAGTCTATTCTTGTTCCGATCCTTGTCAGGGTATTTGTTTGTTTGCTTTTCTTTATTAGGGCAGTCATATGATAGATGTCCAAGTTTGCCGCATTCATAGCACTTTATTTCCTTAATTTTATTTTTATGATCCTTAGATGAGGTAGACTTATGTTTAATCGATTTTCTCAATATTTTTCTTAATCTTTTAGCCATCGTGATTAAGTCCTCATCATCGGAATCTATGTCACTATCATCTACGACGTATTCATTTGATTTAAATTCTATAGCCCTACCATTATTAGAAATGGACTTAGAATGTCTTAAAGCAAGTTTGTTTTCATATACCTTAAGTGATCCGATTAGTTCTTCCATTTTAATCGATTTGGTCTCTTTGCTTTCTTCTATGGCTGTTACTTTAGGGTCCCACTCGGATGGAAGGCTTCGCAAGACCTTTTGTACCTTTTCCTGCATAGTGAAGGCTTTGCCAAGAGACTCAAGGGAATTGTAAATGTTAGTCAAGCGTAAATCCATCTCAACAATAGACTCATTTGGCAATAATTTAAAGGACTCAAGTGTGGACATAAGCATATTAATTTTGGACTCCTTTACTTGGCTAGTCCCTTCATGTTTCATTTCAAGAATATGCCACATCTCTTGAGCACTAGAACAATTAGACACGTAACTAGCCTCACTTTTACTTAGGCCGTTTAATAGTAGTTGCATGGCTTTAGCATTCATACTCAACTTCTTTTTGTCATCACTAGTGTATTCTTGTTTCGTTTTTATAACCTCTAGCGTGACACCGTCTACAGTGGATAACTTAGATGGAATAAAAGAACCATCTTCTATAATCGACCAGAGATCAATATCTATTGCCATAAAGAACAGTTTCATTCTTACCTTCCATTGAACGAAAGACTCACCGTCAAAGAGAGGAGGCCTTATAGTTGACATTTCTTCTTGCACGGTGCTATAGCTAGTGGATGTGATCTCACGTAGATCGTTGGCTCCTTTTGTTGTGAGTGTTCCTGCTCTCTGATACCAATTGTAGGATCTGCAAGGCACCACTCAAGGGGGGAGGGGTTGAATAGGTGGTGCGGAAAGTGTGGTTTTTAAAATTTGTTTAAAACTAAACAACTCAACTTCTGAAAACAGATTCTGTTTTCAGGACCAGTTTTAAAACGTTTTTTAAAAACAGGTTATAGGTCTCCAAAAATTCTGAAATTTTGAGAGAACTTATCCTCAGATGTTATGAGGGTCTCCTAAAAATTTCAAATTTAAATTCAACCTTTAACCCCTTCAAAAACCGTTGGTGATCAGCCTGCACGAATCTGCCAGAAACGGTAGACGGTTTTGAAAAATTTATTCCTAACTGTGTGTAAGTCCAAATGCTCTGAAATTTTAATCACTAACTCCTTATATACTATATTTAAGTGGGTTGAAACAGTTTTGCAAAATTATTTTGGGAAGTGGGTCAATCACTATCAAAGTCTCAACCTTTGCAAGTCTGAAAATCAGACTGCACTAGTCTCAGAACTTTTGATGTTTGATCGACTTATCCTTATCCAAAAGGGTTGAAACTTATGCCAAATTAACCCTAAGACTTGTGGATATGTTTATGGAAATTGTCGTGATTTTTGAAAGTCGTTTACTATTTTTACGAACGCAAACAAAAAGAGTAAACTGTACGGTAACTGAAAATAAATGCTGAAAGTAAATGGCACCAATAATTGTATACTGGTTCGGTTATAAACAACCTACTCCAGTCTTCAAGGAACACTTTCCTTGGTTCACATTAGTCACACACACGCAATACACCTTACCACAAGGTTGATAGAGTTACACACTAACTCCAACCTTTTACAAACCTTGTACGATGAATACAATTCGCACGAACACCATCACCTTGCAAGAATGAAGATTGATCACACCTTGATCAATCTTTTACAAAGATATAGAATATGTGGTGGTCTATAAAAAGCCTATTCAAGATTGAAAATATGAATACAATAGGCTTTCAAGAAGAAGAAAGAAAGAAAGAGTAGAAGAAGAAAGCTAGAACACTTTTGATCTTTCAATTTTCAACACTTGTTCTTGTTCTTGTTTTTGCTCATCTCCTTCCTTTTTAAGCTTGAGTAGACGTCCACTCTTGGTGCACTCCCCTCTTGAAAATTGTCTTCTAAGTCCTTGGGAGAATGTAAGACATCAATGTGACATGATCTTGCTTACTTGGCATCTTCTCATTGGATGATCATTTAAGCTTTGCTTACTTGGCACTTCATGATAGGTTGAATGTTGTCATCATTTGATGACTTGAAAAATCTGAATATTTCACTCAAAACATGTGCCAAAATCAACAAAGAATAATTTTCATAATCCACAAGATTGTCACATAAAGTTAAGCAAGATAATATCTCACAAAATAGGTACAAAAATTCGGCCACAATGATTTTGTACATGCTGAAATTTCAGCATGTGTTACATACACTTTTTGTTCAAAATATTTCCTATTTTGCATTGTTTTAATTCAAGAAATCCATCTCCATTTAGTTAAAGACATCTTCCTCAATTTTGGAATAAAACTTAGACATTAACAAGGCCACAAAATCAGCCTAGGTACATTACACACATGCTGAAATTTTCAGCATGTGTGATATTCAAGAATATCACTTTCTTTATTCCATAAAATATTTAAAACAATTTCAAATTGTCTTCTAATTAATCCACCTTAATCAAGACACAAAATATGAGTCATAATCATGTAAAATTCGGCCAGCACTAATTCTACATGCTGAAATTTTCAGCATGTGTTTCAAATGAGACAAAGTTTGAAACCTTACCTTTTGTAGCTTCTTTCTTTAAATCACCAACATTGTATGATTGATTCTTGACCAATCAATATGCCAAAAAGGCTCCACATATGCTCCATCTCAGCTGTAGGTGGCGTTGGAATGAAGATAAAACATGTGCTGAATTTTATTTTTGCAAACTTTGTAAAATAGTGCACATTTAATAATAAACAGATGTTATATTCCAATCAGTCTTTAATTTAATTTTCTAGAACACTTTAAGATGTATGACATATGTAAAAAGTGTCTAGATACGTGTCATATGATGTGCCAAAAATATTCCATGTGTTGTGTACGTAGAAAACCGAATTTTCGATATTTATCAATTACCCGATTTTTCTCTAATTAAATTCCAACTTTTTGCACATGTTATATATATTGTGTTACACATAATATATATAATATATACTTTAAATCTCAGCACTTGGCTGGTCTAAAGTGGCGCCATTAACATGTGTCAAAATTAAAATTGGAATCTTCACATTTTGGCCTTAATGGTGGGTGATTTGTGTGTGCCAACATGGAAAGAATTTTTGGCTTAAAATATCACCCTAGGCACGAAATTTTTGATGATTTTTGAAGTATAGGGGCTGGACATTTATTTATGGCAAGTACGTGACACGTTGGCGAAGTTTCGGTATTCGCCTGATACGACAATTTTTGGTTTAGAATCTTTTAACGTGTCGTATTTAATTTGTCATCACCATGACTTATATCATATGATATAAGACCTGAATATACTTATAAATATGAGTTAAGTATAGTGGTGTGACGTTAACGTAGGTACGTAAAATATATAACGTGTCGGTAGTACGTTGGAATACATGTGTATGTGCCTTTTAAAAAAAATCTGAAAATATATGTATATATATGTGTGTATGGCGTGTATATATTAATGAGGGGAGGAGGAAAAGACTTTCCTTCCTTAGCCTTGTTGCCTTTGTGCCTTTTCCAAATGTAGCTTCCTTTAATGAACTACTTAGTTTAATTAACTAAGTACTTCACTTAATGAACTAGTTTAGTTCATTAATGGTGGCATCTGAAAATAGTATAAACACAACAAATGTTTGCCATATGATGTAAGCTTTAACGCTTCATGGCTTGTTAGTACGGCAACATAATATATGAACTATATAAGGCAAGTAATAAACAATATATCATGCACATTTATCTTGTGCTCGTAGATCATGCACATTTATCTTATACTCGTTTTTGTGCACATTTAAATCATGTATTTGAAAATCACTCAAACTCCTTTTTCTCTACAATCTCCCCCTTTTGATGATTTTCAAAATAACCTATGCACATGATTTAAATGCTATCGCTCCCCCTTCAAACATGCATAAAATCAAAACTTGAATTTTAAATTCCGAGTCGCTCCCCTTTAATTTTTGCAATTAGTATCTCTCTCCCCCTTAAATCAAGCTATCTCTCCCCCTTTATTTTGAAAAGTAAATCAAAAGATGCCTGTAAAGATGAAAAAAAATCATGCATTTCATATAACGTGCGTTTGTAAGGGTTATTTATTCAACCCTTTGAAAATGTTCCTTTTGGTACCCAAATTTGGGTGACCCTGTTAGGTCTTCCAAAAGGTGAGAGAGGTGATGAAAGAACAACATAATAAACTTTAGGTGCAACTGTATCTGGCCTTTGGCCAAGAACTCCTTTATACGCATTATATGTAGGACGTTTTTGATATGTCCTTGTGTTTGTGTGCGTAGTGCGTGGATGGAATGAATGCCGTGTATGCATCACTCTTTTCTTTTCATATCTATATGATACAAAATTGTATTTCGCATGATATGATGAAGAAGTGGGGCGTGATGAGGGAATAGGCAATTTTTGCGTCATCTTAGACGCCATTTGAGGCTTTGGGGTGTCTACTTTCTTAGACACAACAAACTTAGTTGGTTTGGTGGATACTTCATTAGTGTCAACGTATCCCAAACCCGTTTTGTTACTGTCATGCTTTTGTGATAAGATAATGCGATGCATCATGTTAGATCCCGTGTCAAATTGTTTCACCTTTTTCTCTACATCCGCATTCCTTGATTTCAAGTTCGAAATTTCAGATTTCAATTCAGTGTTCTCGGATGTCAATGATGAAATTTCAGATTTTAATGAATTTATAATGCATGACGACTCTTCTTTTGAATTGTTTAATTGAGACACAAGATTTTTGTTAGAAGATTCTAACAATTTCTTGTCTTCAATTAATCGCTTCTTTTCTTTTGCAAGAGTCTTTGAAAACTTATGCAACTCTAAATATTGACTAAATAAATCATCATAAGAACATTCAGAATCGGAATCAGAGTCGAAGATACCTCATTTGATGCTTTAGATGTAAAGCATACTTGTGCCTTGTGTTCTTCCGTATCATCAGTCTCAGAGTCGGATGTGTCACTCCAAGTGGAGGCTTTGAAGGCTCTTCTCCTTTGCTTAGGTTCTGAGACGAGTCTATTCTTGTTTCGATCCTTGTCAGGGTATTTGTTTGTTTGCTTTTCTTTATTAGGGCAGTCATATGATAGATGTCCAAGTTTGCCGCATTCATAGCACTTTATTTCCTTATTTTTATTTTTGTGATCCTTAGATGAGGTAGACTTATGTTTAATCGATTTTCTCAATATTTTTCTTAATCTTTTAGCCATCGTGATTAACTCCTCATCATCGAAATCTATGTCACTATCATCTACGACGTATTCATTTGATTTAAATGCTATAGCCCTATCATTATTAGAAATGGACTTATAATGTCTTAAAGCAAGTTTGTTTTCATATACCTTAAGTGATCCGATTAGTTCTTCCATTTTAATCGATTTGGTCTCTTTGCTTTCTTCTATGGCCGTTACTTTAGGGTCCCACTCGGATGGAAGGCTTCGCAAAAGCTTTTGTACCGTTTCCTGCATAGTGAAGGCTTTGCTAAGAGACTCAAGAGAACTGTAAATGTTAGTCAAGCGTAAATCCATCTCAACAATAGACTCATTTGGCAATAATTTAAAGGACTCAAGTGTGGACATAAGCATATTAATTTTGGACTCCTTTACTTGGCTAGTCCCTTCATGTTTCATTTCAAGAATATGCCACATCTCTTGAGCACTAGAACAATTAGACACGTAACTAGCCTCACTTTTACTTAGGCCGTTTAATAGTAGTTGCATGGCTTTAGCATTCATACTCAACTTCTTTTTGTCATCACTAGTGTATTCTTGTTTCGTTTTTATAACCTCTAGCGTGACACCGTCTACGGTGGATAACTTAGATGGAATAAAAGGACCATCTTCTATAATCGGCCAGAGATCAATATCTATTGCCATAAAGAACAGTTTCATTCTTACCTTCCATTGAACGAAAGACTCACCGTCAAAGAGAGGAGGCCTTATGGTTGACATTCCTTCTTGCACGGTGCTATAGCTAGTGGATGCCATCTCACGTAGATCGTTGGATCTTTTTGTTGTGAGTGTTCCTGCTCTCTGATACCAATTGTAGGATCTGCAAGGCACCACTAGAAGGGGGGGGGGGGGTTGAATAGGTGGTGCGGAAAGTGTGGTTTTTAAAATTTGTTTAAAACTAAACAACTCAACTTCTGAAAACAGATTCTGTTTTCAGGACCAGTTTTAAAACGTTTTTTAAAACCAGGTTATAGGTCTCCAAAAATTCTGAAATTTTGAGAGAACTTAGCCTCAGATGTTATGAGTGTAGCGCCCCGTACTCGGCTACCCCTCGTACGGTGCACCCGCCGTACCTTCCCTTTCGGAAAAGTACAAAGCGTCGATACTTAACTCGTAAAACCCATGAATAAACATGGATTACAAAGTCACGATCTTAACTGGTAGATAAAAATACGACAGAATTTGAACCTTAATCCGAAAGCGTCAAATCGCGAATACATAGCAAAATTATACAAACTGAACCGATAGCAAACTACCCCGCGAAATTATACAAACATTATCCGAAAAGAATCCGAAAGTAGCTAAGTCCCAAAATGTCCCAAAGGCTCATCAAAAGCTTCCATCATCATTCTCTTAACAGCGACTTCAATAACCTATGGGTATGGCACCCTCGGCTCATCATCAATCCACTCGACTTCATTACCTGGCTCTGGGGGAAAAATAAATGGGTGAGCGACAGAGTCGCCAGCAAGTATACAATAACACCGTACAATAAAGAGAAAACGGCATACAAGAATCAAACCCCAATTCCTTAAGTTAAAACATACCTGCCAATACTTTTCCGAAGCATCATACTTAAAGTCATATCAATACTTAGCTAAGAACTAAATGTCATCATTTAGTTAGATTCTACGTGCTATAGCCAACCCTTACTTCTATGATTAGGTATCATGCATAATGTGTATGAAAATGCGAATGCAATGCAAATGCAACGGAAAACATTCTTTCTTTCATTTAGACATGCTCATAAAAATACTTGAACTTTCTTTCTTTCTTTTAAATCATGCTCATCATAAAACAAGAGTGTGTGTCAGCCTATTATACCGGGCATGACTCGGTTCTTATAACATGATCATCTTCAGGTCTATTATACCGGACCTGGCTCGGTTCTTATACTCTTCAGACCTATTATACCGGGCCTGGATCGGTTCTTACATTTCATCAGACCTATTATACCGGGCCTGGATCGGTTCTTATACTTCTTCAGATCAATTAACCCCGGATCTGTAGCGGGTTAAGCTGGCCAGAAGGGAAGAAATTCTTTCAAAACAGAAACTTTATATAAACATCGATAAAATCATGAGCATGGAACATATGAGCATGTCAATGCAAGTGCATGAGATGCAACATGGTAAAATGCATTTATAACATCATAAACAACTTTCTTCATGGGCTAGAAAACGATCCAGCAGCATGTCCTGTATTGTCCGGCCTTAAAATCAACCTTTTGAGCCTATTTTCCAGAAACTAAAAATATGGACATGCACCACATGATCTTAACTACATTATGTACAAATTTCATGTGATTTCGACAAGCGTAGGTGCCTCAATAAAAATAATTCCCAACAAGGGTACAACAGAAATTCTGCTGCACTCTCAACTCCATTCCTTACCTTGTCTCCATCCATAAACTCATTATGGGGCTCACTTAGCACCTGGAAATCTTTCCTATTTCCTTTATAAACAATATTCAAATGCCCATTCACCAAAACAAGTCAAAATAAATACGATATAATTCATACAAGCACAAAGGGTCAATCTGTCCTGTTTTCCAGAATGTTACACCAACTTTACCTCAATGGTTTACCACCAAGATCAATAGACAAAATCAATTTCTTTACATGGATACTTAACTCTATGTCTTAAGTACCTCCTGTAGAAATTTCAGGTCAATCCAAGACGTTTAAGGTACTTAAATAATTTTCCTCCCTAAGGTGGTACGACCAGAAACTGTTTTGACCCCTTGATACTAAAAATTCATTTCTGACCAATCCACAAATGATTTTCCAGAAATTCCAATGCCACAATAAACTAGACATAATAAGCTACGACCACACCAAAAATAAGATCAATCCAACGTTCAGAACGTCCTTAAATAAGTCCATAAATTTGGCATAAAATCTGTCCAGAATTCTGTTTTCAGCCAACATGCATAGAAATATCCTTTCCTTCCTAATTTTGTTCTTTAGCCTATAATCCAAGTTAATGGTCATTCAATAGACATAATAAGGCTTCCCTATACTAATTCAAGTCCCTTTTTAGCATGCAAAAGTCGTTCATATGGGCTGTTCATTCTTCCAAACAAAACAGTCCCCTAGTCCAACAATTTCAAAACATAAGAAAAGGTAACAACTTAGGCATATTTTCACTAAAGTCATGTCTTAGGCTTCTAGACATTCAAGTATGCACATAATCACATATATTGTAAGGGGTTAAAGTATACTTGTCTCTTCAAGCTAAAGCTCTTGTCTTTGCTTGGTTATGAAGTGAGATGTGATGAAATCCTTCACCTTCTTCACCTTAACCATACGGTTTTAAGGGAGTGAAATGAAAAGATTAGTTCTTTATTCAATAGAGGAAATAGGATAGGTTTGAGGGCTAGAGCATCTTACCAAAATGAGCTTGGAATGGAGATTCAAGCATCACAACATGTCACCACCTAAGAAAAGTTGAAGGCTTTCACCTATTTCAACCATGAAACCCACGGTTTTGGCATGAAGAAGGAGAGTTCATGTGAGCTTCATTCTTTACCAAAATGAGAATTCTCTTAAGGGAACTTGGAATAAGACTTACCTAGATGTCTTCTTGAGTCTTGAAGTTGAAGTTAAACTCCCATCCTTCAAGATGTTGGGGGCGAAATCTTGGTGAGGGGAATGGAAATTGTCTAAGTGTTTTGCTCTTGCATGATGAGAAGATAGATGTTTCTAGAATGGTTTGATTTAAAACATGTTAGGGACTTAGGAGAGGGGGGGACGGTTTTGGAGGGATTTTTGTGAGGGTTAGGGCTTTCTTGAATGTTAATCAAGGTTAAGTTAGTATAACCTTGGTTACTTTATTCAAACTATAGTTACTTTTGTGCTAACCCAAGTTACTTTATTAAATCATGGTTACATTAACCTTGGTTTAGAGAAAAGTAACCATGGTAGGATTTAAAAATCCTCCATGTCTAGACACTAAGGGGGGGGGCGGTTTTGGTTGGGGTCTTTATGACCTCAACTATACTACTTCCTTCTTTAATGAGTTGTCTTAACTTGTTCCTTAAATGCATGTCTATTTTATTTTCTATTTATTCTTTGCATAATAACTTCTTGTCTTATTATTTTAACTAATAAAATTGGCTAGAGATTTCTAGAACATCTCCATGTATAGGCCGAAATTTTGGGCCTCTTAGGCATCTTGATATTCCTTGTAATTTTGATTCATATACCATATTGTTGCCTATATTTTATTGTATTCCAAGATTAGCATATGTATGCATACATATACCATATACACGCACATACATATATATTGGTATGTATGGTTCATATAACTCTACATTTCATGTATTACTTTCTTGAAGTTTCCCTTATTTAATTTGGCTTGGTACCACCTTAATAATGATTAAGTAAAGAGGCTTAAATTGACTTCAGTAACATGCGCTAAAAGGAATTTCCGCTTTCATTCCGTCTCATATTCATATTTTTCACGTACATGATCGTTGGGGTACAACAATGAGGGTCTCCTAAAAATTTCAAATTTAAATTCAACCTTTAACCCCTTCAAAAACCGTTGGTGATCAGCTTGCGCGAATCTGCCAGAAACGGTAGACGGTTTTGCAAAATTTATTCCTAATTGTGTGTAAGTCCAAATGCTCTGAAATTTTAATCACTAACTCCTTATATACTATATTTAAGTGTGTTGAAACAGTTTTGCAAAATTATTTTGGGAAGTGGGTCAATCACTATCAAAGTCTCAACCTTTGCAAGTCTGAAAATCAGACTGCACTAGTCTCAGAACTTTTGATGTTTGATCGACTTATCCTTATCCAAAAGGGTTGAAACTTATGCCAAATTAACCCTAAGACTTGTGGATATGTTTATGGAAATTGTCGTGATTTTTGAAAGTCGTTTACTATTTTTACGAACGCAAACAAAAAGAGTAAACTGTACGGTAACTGAAAATAAATGCTGAAAGTAAATGGCACCAATAATTGTATACTGGTTCGGTTATAAACAACCTACTCCAGTCTTCAAGGAACACTTTCCTTGGTTCACATTAGTCACACACACGCAATACACCTTACCACAGGGTTGATAGAGTTACACACTAACTCCAACCTTTTACAAACCTTGTACGATGAATACAATTCGCACGAACACCACCACCTTGCAAGAATGAAGATTGATCACACCTTGATCAATCTTTTACAAAGATATAGAATATGTGGTGGTCTATAAAAAGCCTATTCAAGATTGAAAATATGAATACAATAGGCTTTCAAGAAGAAGAAAGAAAGAAAGAGTAGAAGAAGAAAGCTAGAACACTTTTGATCTTTCAATTTTCAACACTTGTTCTTGTTCTTGTTTTTGCTCATCTCCTTCCTTTTTAAGCTTGAGTAGACGTCCACTCTTGGTGCACTCCCCTCTTGAAAATTGTCTTCTAAGTCCTTGGGAGAATGTAAAACATCAATGTGACATGATCTTGCTTACTTGGCATCTTCTCATTGGATGATCATTTAAGCTTTGCTTACTTGACACTTCATGATAGGTTGAATGTTGTCATCATTTGATGACTTGAAAAATCTGAATATTTCACTCAAAACATGTGCCAAAATCAACATAGAATAATTTTCATAATCCACAAGATTGTCACATAAAGTTAAGCAAGATAATATCTCACAAAATAGGTACAAAAATTCGGCCACAATGATTTTGTACATGCTGAAATTTCAGCATGTGTTACATACACTTTTTGTTCAAAATATTTCCTATTTTGCATTGTTTTAATTCAAGAAATCCATCTCCATTTAGTTAAAGACATCTTCCTCAATTTTGCAATAAAACTTAGACATTAACAAGGCCACAAAATCAGCCTAGGTACATTACACACATGCTGAAATTTTCAGCATGTGTGATATTCAAGAATATCACTTTCTTTATTCCATAAAATATTTAAAACAATTTCAAATTGTCTTCTAATTAATCCACCTTAATCAAGACACAAAATATGAGTCATAATCATGTAAAATTCGGCCAGCACTAATTCTACATGCTGAAATTTTCAGCATGTATTTCAAATGAGACAAACTTTGAAACCTTACCTTTTGTAGCTTCTTTCTTTAAATCACCAACATTGTATGATTGATTCTTGACCAATCAATATGCCAAAAAAGCTCCACATATGCACCATCTCAGCTGTAGGTGGCATTGGAATGAAGATAAAACATGTGCTGAATTTTATTTTTGCAAACTTTGTAAAATAGTGCACATTTAATAATACACACATGTTATATTCCAATCAGTCTTTAATTTAATTTTCTAGAACACTTTAAGATGTATGACATATGTAAAAAGTGTCTAGATACGTGTCATATGATGTGCCAAAAATATTCCATGTGTTGTGTACGTAGAAAACCGAATTTTCGATATTTATCAATTACCCGATTTTTCTCTAATTAAATTCCAACTTTTTGCACATGTTATATATATTGTGTTACACATAATATATATAATATATACTTTAAATCTCAGCACTTGGCTGGTCTAAAGTGGCGCCATTAACATGTGTCAAAATTAAAATTGGAATCTTCACATTTTGGCCTTAATGGTGGGTGATTTGTGTGTGCCAACATGGAAAGAATTTTTGGCTGAAAATATCACCCTAGGCACGAAATTTTTGATGATTTTTGAAGTATAGGGGCTGGACATTTATTTATGGCAAGTACGTGACACGTTGGCGAAGTTTCGGTATTCGTCCGATACGACAATTTTTGGTTTAGAATCTTTTAACGTGTCGTATTTAATTTGTCATCACCATGACTTATATCATATGATATAAGACCTGAATATACTTATAAATATGAGTTAAGTATAGTGGTGTGACGTTAACGTACGTACGTAAAATATATAACGTGTCGGTAGTACGTTGGAATACATGTGTATGTGCCTTTTAAAAAAAATCTGAAAATATATGTATATATATGTGTGTATGGCGTGTATATATTAATGAGGGGAGGAGGAGAAGACTTTCCTTCCTTAGCCTTGTTGCCTTTGTGCCTTTTCCAAATGTAGCTTCCTTTAATGAACTACTTAGTTTAATTAACTAAGTACTTCACTTAAAGAACTAGTTTAGTTCATTAATGGTGGCACCTGAAAATAGTATAAACACAACAAACGTTTACCATATGATGTAAGCTTTAACGCTTCATGGCTTGTTAGTACGGCAACATAATATATGAACTATATAAGGCAAGTAATAAGTAATATATCATGCACATTTATCTTGTGCTCGTATATCATGCACATTTATCTTATGCTCGTTTTTGTGCACATTTAAATCATGTATTTGAAAATCACTCAAACCCCTTTTTATCTACAGAGTCATCATGCATCATTACTGCATTAAGGACAGAAATTTCATCGTTGACCACTCAAAATAATGAAATGAAATCCGAGATTTCAAGTTTGAAATCAAGGAATACAGACTTAGAAAAAAATGATGAAACAGTTTGATACGGGATCTAACATGCTGTATCGTATTATCTTATCACAAAAGCATGATAGTGACAAAACAGGTTTGGGATACGTTGAGACAAATGAAGCATCCACCAAACCAACTAAGTTCCTTGTGTCTAAGAAAGTAGACACCCCAAAGCCAAAAACAGCGTCTAAGATGACGCAAAGACCTCTCCCTTCCTCACGCCCCATTTCTTCTTCATATCATGCTAAATACAATTTTGCGCGATATAGATATGAGAAGAAACAAGTAATGCATACACGTCATCCATTTCATTCATCTAGATCACGCACTACTTACACAAACACAAGGACACATCAAAAACGTCCTACATACAATGAGTATAAAGGAGTTCTTGGCCAAAGGCCCAAAGTGCATTCACCACATGTTTATTACATTGCAACTTCATCTACATTCTTGCCATTTGCTAGACCGATAAGGATCACCCAAGTATGGGTACCGAAAGGTACTTTTACCAAGAGGTGATTAACTAACTCGCAAGGACCCAAAGTTAAAAGGGTACCTAAATCATTCTTGCACATTGCAGGGAGCCCACACATCAAAAGATACATCCATAAAGTGGTTCCTTGACAGTGGCTGCTCGAGGCACATGACGGGTGACCCGAGCTTCTTCACAAAATTAAAGAAGGTCACAAAAGGCGGATCCGTAACCTTTGGAGACAACAACGAAGGCAAGATCATCGGAAAAGATACGATAGGAAATCCAAGCACTCTTTAAATCTCCACCGTCTATTTGGTAAGCAACTTATCTTATAATCTTCTTAGTATTTCTCCATTTATTGATAATGGCTTTGATGTGTGCTTCACTCACCCTTATTGCAATATAATAAATAAAAATGGTGAAACCGTCTTAAAAGGAAAACGAGAAGGAAACATCTTTACGCTTTCTATGGATGATATGATAGATGCTAAAGTTAAGTGCTTTATGTCAAACGAACCTAATGTGAATTTATGGCATAGACGTTTAGGACACATTGGTATTTCCACACTAGAAAAACTTCAACGAAAGAACCTAGTACGAGGATTGCCTACACTTGATTTAGACAACTTTCAGTTGTGTGAATCTTGCATAAAAGGCAAACAAACACGTGAGTCACTTAAGCCTAAGAATGAAATAAGCACGACTAGAGTCTTAGAACTATTACACATTGATTTGTTTGGTCCTTGTCGCACTACAAGCCTTGGTGGGTGCCACTATGCATGCATGATTGTTGATGATTTTTCTCGTTATACTTGGACTTTATTTCTTGCACATAAGGATGATAGTGCCATTGAGGTTGCAAAATTAATCAAACAACTTGAAAATCAATACGGTGTCAATGTGAAAAAGATAAGAAGCGATAGAGGCGGTGAATTTAAAAACAAGGATATGATTTCATTTTGCGAAGAAAAAGGAATCAAGCATGAGTTTTCGCCACCTAGAACTCCACAATTAAATGGAGTAGTAGAAAGAAAGAATCGAACATTACAAGAAATTGCTAGGACTATATTATGCGAAAATAAATTGCCTAGATTTCTGTGGGCGGAAGCCGTAAATTGTGCATGCTACATAGTAAATCGCTTATCTATTAGAAAGAAAATAATCAAGACGCCTTATGAGATATTGAATGATCGCATGCCTAAGATTGACTATTTTCATGTGTTTGGATGCAAATGTTTTGTTTTAAATAAAGAAGATAATTTAGATAAATTTGAATCCAAATCAATTGAGTGCATTTTTGTTGGATATTCTATAAATTCAAAGGCATATAGATGTTATGATCCTCTCACTAGACAAATCATAGAATCTATTCATGTGAAGTTCAATGAATTTGGTGAGATTGATAAAGATAAATAATATGATGATGACTTTGAATTGAAACCCGTGTTGAATGAAGATGATGGTACATTTGATATGCATGACATGAATGATACACTAGAAATGCATGATCACTTAGAAATGCATGATAACATAGAAAATAATCAACCAAGATGGCATAGAGATCACCCACATGATCTCATTATAGGCGACATCACTCACGGTGTGAGACCACGTAGAAGAATAACTTCGGATGAAATAAATCAATTTCATGCTATGATTTCTGAAATTGAACCCAAAAATATGCATGATGCTTTGAGTGATTCTTCTTGGATTGATGCGATGCATGATGAGCTTAATCAATTTGTTAGAAATGATGTATGGGATTTAGTGCCACGACCACAAGATAAGACCATAATAGGCACAAAGTGGGTGTTTAGGAATAAAATGAATGAAGAAGGAAAGGTCGTTAGAAATAAAGCTAGACTTGTAGCACAAGGCTATAATCAAGAAGAAGGAATTGACTACGATGAAACATTTGCACCCGTAGCACGTTTAGAAGCTATACGACTTTTACTTGCCATTTCTTGCATGAAAGATTTCAAATTGTATCAAATGGACGTAAAAAGTGCATTCCTAAATGGATTTATACAAGAAGAGGTATACGCGAAGCAACCACCCGGTTTTGAAGATTTGAAACATCCCGATCATGTGTACAAACTAAAGAAGGCACTATACGGACTAAAGCAAGCACCTAGAGCATGGTATGATCGTTTTGCTACTTTCCTTTTAGAAAATGGTTTTAAACGAGGTACTATAGATAGTACATTATTTTTGAAACAAGATAAATCAGATTTACTTATTATTCAAATCTACGTTGATGACATTATATTCGGTTCTACCTCACATAAACTTGTTGAAAATTTTGAAAATTGCATGAAGTCCGAATTTGAAATGTCTATGGTTGGTGAACTTAACTATTTTCTTGGCTTGCAGATTAAGCAAACGAGTAAAGGCATTCACATAAGTCAAGCTAAATATGTAAATGACATGATTAAAAAGTTCAACTTTGAAAATTTGAAACCATCCCCCACCCCTATGAGTGTCACTACTAAATTGGATAAAGATGAACATGGCAAAGATTTTGATAATGCCTTATATAGATCTATGATTGGTTCTTTGCTATATCTTATTGCTAGTATGCCTGATATCATGTTCAGTATATGCATGTGTGCACGTTTTCAAAGTCAACCTAAGGTGTCTCACTATAATGCGGTAAAAAGAATATTCCGCTATATTAAGCACACGCCCACCTTAGAAATTTGGTATGATAAAGATTCCGAATTTAATTTACATGCTTATATTGATGCAGATTACGGTGGTTATAAAATAGATAGAAAGAGCACGAGTGGCACTTGCCAATTTATAGGAAAATCACTCATTTCATGGTTTTCCAAAAAGCAAGCAAGCGTTGCTTTGTCCACTACTGAGGCTGAGTACATGACACTTAGCCTTTGCTGCACACTGTTGTTGTGGATAAAACAACAACTTTCGGACTTTGGAATTATCGTAAATAGAATTCCTATATATTGTGATAGTATGAGTGTCATTAATCTGTCTAAGAATTCCGTATTACACTTTAAGGCCAAGCATATAGAAGTACGCTATCACTTTTTTTATGATCACGTAAACAATGGTGATATCGTCATAGATCACGTACGCACAGAAGCACAAGTAGCGGATATCTTTACAAAAGCCTTAAATCAAGCCACGTACGAAAACCTTCGTTCTAAATTAGGCATGATTTCTGTTGATATGATTTGATTCTCTTTCCTTATTTACAGGCATCTTTTGATTTACTTTCCAAAATAAAGGGGGAGAGAAAGCATGATTTAAGGGGGAGAGAGATACTGATTAGATACTGATTGCATAAATCAAGGGGGAGCGGTTTTGAAATTTAAAATTCAAATTTTGAATTTATGCATAATTGAAGGGGGAGTGATAGAATTTAAATCATGAGTATAGATTATTTTGAAAATCATCAAAAGTGGGAGATTGTAGAGAAAAAGGGGTTTGAGTGATTTCAAAATATATGATTTAAATGAGCATAGAAAAAGGGCTTACGCTTCGGACGACAGGGACCCATGCTCAATCACCTGCTCTTTCCAGATGATAGTCTGATTTTTTCCTATGCGTCTACCTTATGTGCCCAGAACGTCCTACAAGTTTTGAATACTTATGAGCTCATGTCTGGGCAAAAAATCAATCTCTCCAAATCATCTTTGTTTTTCGGTAAGGCAGTGCCACAACATTTACGAGAGTCATTGCAGCGAATACTAAGTGTTAGTCTTGGTGATCCTAGTGGCAGTTACCTGGGAGTTCCGTTCTTGTTGGGTAAGAGGAGGAAATCCTCTTTTCGCAGCATAACTGATAAAGTCTGGAAAAAACTAAGTGGCTGGAAAGAGAGATTATTGTCCACAGCAGGCAAAGAAGTCTTGATCAAAGCCGTCATTCAAGGAATTCCTTCACACACCATGCAATGTTTCATGCTCCCTAAGGCAACTTTGAATGACATATTGAGGTATGTGCAGAATTTTTGGTGGGGACAACGTTGTGAAGAAAGACGAACATGCTGGTTGTCGTGGACGGAACTGTGCAAGCCGAAGAGTGAGGGAGGGATGGGCTTCCGTAATCTACAACTCTTTAATCAAGCATTACTAGCGAAACAAGCATGGCATTTACTGCAAAATCCTAACTCACAGCTATACAAGATACTCCAAGCTAAATACTTTCCTACTGCTGACTTTATGAATGCAGCCTCCCATAGCCAACAATCATACGTTTGGAAAAGCTTGCTATGGGGTCGAGAACTACTATGCAAGGGGTTAAAATGGCGGATTGGCACGGGTGAGGCAGTGAAGTTCTGGCAGGATCCTTGGGTAGACATTCTTCCAACATTCAAACCCACTCCTTTAAGTAACCAAATAGATATCTCATTGGCTGTTGCAGCGACTATGCTTACTGAGAATGGCATTCAATCCTGGAATATACCCATGCTAAAAACCCTCACCCATTCTCATGAAATTGACAGAATTCTCTCAATTCCTCTGCCTGCGTCACCTTGCCCGGACTCACTAGCATGGCATTATGATTCTAAAGGCAATTATTCGGTGCGTTTGGGATATAGCATGGCTTATCGAATGTCACAAGTCCCCACAGCATCTTCATCATCAAACTCCCGTGCATGCTTCTGGAATCGTCTATGGCAGGTAACACTACCTCCTCGCATTAAACATATGTTATGGCGTGCAGCGAAAAACTCCTTGCCAACGGGTCAGAACTTGCTTATGAGGGGTATCTCAAATGGTACCTGTAATATATGTAACCTTTCCGTCGAGTCAGATTGGCATCTCTTCTTTGAATGTGCATGGGTTACTAAAGTTTGGGAAGGATTACCAAATGGGTTGAGGATAAACAACAAGCTCTGCAGCTCCCTACTGGATTTTTTGAGTGTTCAGATGTTCTCAATATCACCTAGTGACTTCGCTCTTCTGGGCATCTCCCTTTGGACCATATGGAGAACTCGAAATAAGACTCTTTTTGAAGGTGTAGCACTTCACATTTCAAGAGTAATCAGTGACATTCACTCGACCTACGTTGAAGTATGGCAGCCTATCTCGTCACTCGAAACTGACTCTTGCGCAATGGGTGATCCTTCGTTGAGACTTTCCTACTGTTCATAATGTTTGCTATGTCTTTGTGGATGCGTCGCTCATTGAGTTTCATTTTGCAGCTGGGGTGCTCATTCTAAATAATAGTAGGGAAATTCTACATGCAACTGTAAAGGAAACTGGATGTGCTGCAACCTCGGAACTAGCAGAGCTTTATGCTATTTACTTTGGACTCCAGGAGGCAGCAAAGTTGGGGGTTACAGCGGTGGTGTTGTATTCTGACTCACAGCAAGCAGTTAATAGACTAAATTCTGGTGACTTAGACTACTCCTCGTTTGCGTCAGTAGTTGATAGGATCCGTTTTATAGCTTCTTCCTTTGTGGAATGTATTTTTTCCTACATTAAGCATACCTTAAATGCGCCTGCTCATATGCTTAGTAGGTTAGCTCATGGTAGTCCTACTTACTATAGTTGGGGTTCTTCGCCTCCACAAACTATATTATCTGCTGCCTGTGTGGCTTTTGCATCTATATAAATCTTTGCGTTTCAAAAAAAAAGACTTGTAATAGTTTCTTATGAATGAAATGCAGATCTTGCATCCAACTTCCTTCTGTTTGCTTTCACTTGCTTAGTTGTTTCTGACTTGTTAACACCTAACCAGAAAAGTTGTAAATGTTTCTAACCACATCGGGCTTTTAAACCGAGCTGAATAGCTGAACATGAATAATAATAAGGCCTACAAAATTTCACCAATTGTCGCAAGTGTGTCAAACTCAAACGTCTAGGGGCTAAGCTTAACAAATGTGCCAATTATTAACCAGAAAGCGCATCTAAATCAGATTTCTTAGGGTAAGGCCAATTTGAATGATAAATTGCAAAACTCTTGGCTGACTTTTACAAGTATAATTTCTTCAGACATTCTAAACTGAGCTGAATAGCTGAGCCTGAATAATAAGTTGTAAAAATCTTGATTGATTTTCACAAATATAATCGCCTCGACTCTTCCAGGCTAAATTGAGTAGAAAATCGCAAAAATCCACCAATTGTTTCGGAGCATATTCATCTTAGGGCCGCCAATGCTGAGCCATAGCCTAGTATTGGCCCTTGAATATATGATAATAATTTATTAAACTATATTTTTAGTTAAAAAACCTTGTTCCATAAATGATGTCAGATACATGTTCCTTTTTGCCTATTGTTGGGGAAGACTCTCAGACCTGCAGAGGTCTATTGAAAAGCCTGTTTCATGCACATAGTTGAGGCTGATGCTCAGACTTGTTGAGATCAAATGAAAACATGTCCCCTTGTCTACATTTAAAACATAATGACTACTCGAAGCTGCCAAATCATGTAGTGATGATTCGGGCCTGCTGAGATCATCGAATTGAGGACCTGCCTCGAGTATATTATATTGTGGCCCACCTATTTCTACTTTGAAATAGTATGAACTACAATAAATGAATAACCTATACTTTTTATAAATAAATTACAAGCATTACAGAAGGAAATGTTTCAGTTTGATACACGCCAAGCATTTGGCAAAGTTCCACCAGTTAATGTGTCTAACTTGCAAGCCCCAGAAGGGAAAGCGGTTGATGACAAGTATAGCCCTTCCCGTGTTGGGTCAAGCTTTCCCGAGGGGCCGACTAACTAGTAGCATTTTTGCAAAAAATGAGGTTTCGAACCTTGAAGAATTTATGCCACACTCTCGCATTGTAATACTGAGAGATTAAGTTCTTGTATTGCGCCATTTGAATACGAGTTTATTCATTTTTTCCTCCAACTCATCTTGATTCAGAAGGAGGTTTTTGATTGTTCCCCTAGACAGAGTAATTTTCCACTCTGGCTGATGTGGAACCAATTCAAGCTGGTATTATAGCCTCAAACATGTGCACCAATGCAAAAGGAGTTTCTTTTGTAGAGGTGGATGGAGTTGTACGATACGTCCAAAAGATACTTCATCCACCCATCTTGCTCAGGCTCGCTTGAGTAGTTTGTTCATTCCATCTTTCAAGTTTCTACTAGCAAGCTCTGGTTGATCATTGGCTTGAAGATGAGCCACAGAGGTAAATTGTTGCTTGACAATAAGATATGAAATGAAGATCTAATCTAAATTACTTACCTCATTACCAAAAGAGTGGACACTCAATGTGATGGCTCTCAATGAGTCTAAAAATCTCAAGATATTTTCTCTTGATGAATTATTCCAAAAAGTTGTTGACACATGAATCTTGATTGATGAGCAAAATAGATAGACCGTATAAAGCCTTCACGAGTGCACACAAAGGGCTGGTTGTAGAATCCGAAGATTCGGATGAAGAGGTTGCACTTTTAGTGAGGAAGTTTAGAATGGTTACAACAAGAAACAGATCTCAAACAAGAAAGTTTTTCAAGAGTTCATCTGAAGATCATGAAAATGGTGAAAAGGGTGTCGTTGTCGCCAAATGGGTCACGTAATGCGGATTACCATGTCAAGAATCTACAGAAGTAAGATAAAAAAGTCCTTTTAGAGTTTCCTTTTTTGCTTTTTGAAGTATGTTTAGTATCTTAGAACAGTCTTTTGGTGTTTTGAGTATTTTGAGTTAAATTGATGTCATTGGAATTTTTGTGGCTGGTTGTTGCCTTTTCGATTGAAGAGATGTAAGAAGATCTAGTTGAGTTGAGTTAAAAACAAGGCAACAAATTGGAGAAAAAGAAGATAATGTTGCTGCAGCTTGGCGCGGTTGAAAGTGGGTTCGTAGCGGCCGACCACTTTTGAGACTACTGCATTTTTTCCAAGACGTGGTCAACTGCGGGAAAGGAGCGTTGATCGCAGGAAGCACAGGTGGAGCTATGTTTTGTTAATTAGGTTTTTGCATGAAGGTTTGATTGCCTTAGTTGAACTTCATGGCAGAAATTAGGTGAATAACTTCAATAATGATTCTTGTGTTTTTTTGGTTCCAAACTCCGTTGATAAGGTGAAGTAATTCCATATACAAGAGAAAGCGGACTAGTTGAATTGGGAAATACTTGTATAATTGGAACTATAAAATAGATTGCACTAGCTTTAAGTTGTCTTTATGTTCTTTGGTTCATTTGCATTTACTTCCACACATAACTTATAACTTGTTGACATACATGCTTTACACGACACACACATTGCACCTAGTTTCAGGACTAGACTTTAGGTTGCCTTTTGTTGAGTAAGAACGACTTTGAGAGACGTGGCTCCTTTGTGATTTGACCGTTGACCATTTTACATCCGGCTTTACGAAATTTTAAGTGCGGGCAAAACTCGAGGTAAAAAGAGTGCTATGATAAGCTCAGACAGATCCCCTACAGCGAAGAGCAATGCATTCCCTTGCTTTAGATCTAAAGTTTGATTTTAACTATTATCAAATTATTAGCGTAGTCATGCCGAATTTCGAATGGTTACATATGTCCCCCTAAGAAATTCTGTGCCCATATGTTTTTGCCAAGAATTTCATGTACCTCGTCTATTATTTGTCATCTTTTATTAGTATCTACATCATAACGATAATCTTTTATTTATACTCGTTCAACATATGTTTGATAAACACAATTATCATGGTTGAAGTAATACATTTCGAAGAGCAATGAAATCGAAAGATAAAGCAGGCTTCCATGATGGTACAATAGTGAAGCTAGCTGAAAATAACCGTAAGTCTGTTGTTTGGACTAAAGCAAATAATATGATTGCGTCCTGGATTTTGAATTATGTGATTCTTTCTATTGATAGAGTATTATATAGACCGATAATGCAGTTGATATTTGGAATGATCTGACACATAGATATGGTAATGATGATGTCTTTAGACTTTCAGATTTACAAGAACTTCTATGCAGCGAAACAAGAAAACATGTCAATTACATATTACTATATTAAGTTGAAAGTAATTTGGGAGGATTTGATGATACTTTACTCACTATATACCTGATCTTGTAATAGATGTATTTGTAACGTGTCTGCTCAGGTCAATAAGTTAGTAGAAAATGACTATGTCATCAAGTTCTTAAAAGGACTAAGTGAGGAGAATGAAGCATTTAACTCATAGATCTTTCTTTTAAATCTCTTGTCTGACATCAATACTGCATTTGTTATGGATATTGAGTGTGAAAGGAAATTGATGTATTCAAATAGTCAAGGTCACTTCACAGATAATCTGTCACCACTAATGAATTTTGGCAACTCATCTGTTCAAATTTTTGCTTTGCGAAGACAACGCGAAGGGAAATTCAGAAGAGACAATCAAAGGTTTGGTTACAAGAGCTCAAGACACCCTCTATGTACTTGTTGTTTAATGGTTGGAAAGACTATTTAGAGGCGATACTAGAAGCACGATTGTCCCCCAGGCTATAAGCCTAGAGGACATGTCAATTATGTGAGTCATGAACAAGCTCTACAGCAAGAGAATGGACTAGGAAGTCAGGCTGATATCGGATCTTTTGAGCAGTTCATGTCTGCTAATTAAGATTTTGGACAGCCCTGTGCCTCGTATGTCTCCCATGCTGACACAAAAGCAGTATGTGCATCTTATAAATATGCTCCAGGAACATCAGGATATGAACCACAAAGAAATTCTGTTTGCTTCGACAATGTTGGTAGACAGCATGCTGTGATGTGAGCACGCTAGCTTCCTGCGTTTAGTAAGAATTCAGGCAATGTAGTATGTAGAAACTTTAGCACATGGAGTTTAGATTCTGGAGCCACAGAGCATACATGTTGTTTCGTCTTTTTGGTCAAGTCATATGACTCTGTTACATCCATGGATATGAGAATACCCAATAACATGCTAGAAGAAGTTACTCAGATGGGTTCAGTCGTTATAAACCCCTTCCTTACACTTGTTGCTGTACTATTTGTGCCTTCCTTCACATTCAATATTCTTTCTCTGAGTAAGGTTACTTGTTCTAATGATATCATTATCTATTTCCACTCTAATTGCTGTGTGATCCAGGAATAAACAACCAGGAAGATGATTAGTTTAGCTAAGGTTAGCCAAGACTTATATTTCTCCATGGGTTAGTCAAGTCTCCTGTGATAAACTCAGCTTCTTCACTTCCTCCCCACTATTTATTCCTAACCTATGCTTTAGCATTCCATAGAAGGTCACATGGCTGACTTCAGAATAAAGGAGATTCATAATTTGGATCCCCAAGTAGCTATTTCACAGTCTCTCTTTTCTTGTTAAGTTTGTCCTCTAGCTAGACAAAAGCAAAATTCATTTCCAATGTCTACATCGGTATGATTGACCCTTTTCACCCTCATTCATTTAGATATATGGGTTCCGCATAAACACCCCACAATGTATGGATAAACATTTTTTTATAATAGTTAATGATTTCAGTAGATTTTGTAAGGTGTATTTGATGACAACCAAATCAGAAACTAGAAACATTTTGCAAAAGTTTCTATTCCCTTGTTAATGTTCAATATGAAACCAATATAAAAGTCTTACGATCAGATAATGATCAAGAGTTCAAAATAGATCCTTTCTATGCTTCAAAAGGCATCATTCATCAAACCACTTATGCCTATAACCTCTTAGCAGAACGGTGTAGTTGAAAAAAAAACACATTCTGTACGTAAAAAGAGCTCCTAAATTTTATACAGATTTACCACAACGTTATTGAGGATTTTGTGTATAACATGTTGTATAGCTAATTAACATGAGTCCCTCTTCTATCCTTATGTATAAAACATCTCATGAATTGTTGTACAACAGACCACCAACTTATAACACCTGAGAGTTTTTGGTCGTCTGACATATGGAAATGATAATCATCCTTCTGAGCTAAAGTTTGCACTAAGAGCCAAAAGGTGCTTGTTCTTTGGACTATCTTATACAATTAAAGGGTATATTCTACATAAATTGAACATTAAAGACATTCATTTCCAAATATGTACTACGATTTCATAAACTCAACTTCCCTTTCGCTTCTCAACATTCACCCTTATCCTCACCTCCTACACATTATTCCTATATTGTTCCTACTCCCATTGCCACAAAAACATAATAGCAATCCTTCAACTGATTCCACAACTCATCTCCTCGACCTATCTCCTACTTTCAACATTGATATCCTATCCTCCCCAAATAGCCAAAAGCATGATCTTCCTGTCTCTTCTCCTACTATAAGTGATACACACACATCATCTAAGACTCTCATACATGATTCTACCTCACCTTCACCATCCTCTTTATCCGTTATTCTTATACAAAACATATCTAGACCCACACGAATTAGACAGCCACCATTATATTTACAACATTACTACTGCAACCAAGCTTCAACATCATATCAACCTTATTTAGAGAAGCAGACGTCTGGCCCTCACTACTTCATAAATCTTTTTCATTTCATTCTGTGGCTCAACAATACAAAAGATATGCTTTGAGTATTGGCATACATACCGAAACTTCTTCTTATTCAGAGGCAGCATGTTCCTCAGCCTTGCAGCAAGCAGTGCAAGCTAAACTTGCAGCTTTGGAGGCGAATCATACTTGGCAGACTAACCATTCCCTACAAACCAGCAACCCAGTGGCTGCAATTGGGTTTACAAAGTCAAGTTTAAACTTGATGGGGGTAGTGGAGAGACACAAAGATAGACTAGTGACAAAAGGATATACTCAACAATATGGGTTGATTGCAAAGACACTTTCTCTCCCATTGTCAAAATGACCAATGTCAGGATAGTCTTAGCGACAACAGTAAGTAAAGGATGACATATTCAGCAGCTAGATATGAAAAATGTTTTCCTCTTTGGTGATCTTCATTAAGATATCTACATGCTGCCGCCCCAGGGATCAAACTTCCCAAGCCTGATATAGCTTGCAAGTTACAAAAATTACTATATGGATTGAAACAAACCAATAGAGAGTGGTATGCAAAACGCTTAAAATTGATTTCTCAAGGTTTTGTTTAATCCAGGAATGACTATATACTATTCATCAAACAAACTGGAGGTTCACTGCTGATTCCGTTGGTTTATGAGATGATATCATAGTCACCAGTGCTACTATTCAGTCCGTTCAAAATATTAAGGTTGCCTTACCTTCTACATTTCAGATTAAAGACTTAGGTGATCTTAGGTACTTCCTGGGGATTGAAGTAGCCAGGTCACACGGAGGCTGCTCATCAACCAAAAGTACACTATGGAGCTGTTAGAAAACACATATTTTTTTTGTCTTCAAAGACAGCTAAGAGTCTAATGGAAAGTGACATCAAACTGAATCATAAAGACTCAACAATGCTCCCTAATTGGAAAGTTGATTTATCTAACCATCACAAGACCTTTTATTGCATTTCCAATGTAACAATTAAGCCATTTTCTAGACTATCCCACTAAGAATCATATGAAAGCTGCTCATAGATTGCTGAGATACTTGAAGGGTACTACGTGATAAGTATTACTATTTCCCAGTAAAGAGGAGCTGAGGCTTTGAGCATTTGTGGATTTAGACTAGGCTGGATGATGTGAAACTATAAAGTCAGTGACAGGGTTATGTGTACTTCTTGGAGATGCTTTGATATCATGGAAAGAAAAGAAGCAACCCGCAGTTTTGAAATCATCGGCTGAGGCTGAGTACAGAGTATTGACATCACTTGCATGTGAAGTGCATATTAATGTATCTTTGAAGGGATTTGCAGTTGGAAAATCAAGAGCCTATAAAAGTGTTTTATGACAGTATGAGTGCTATGTACCCAGCTGATAACCTCGTGTTTTACGAGAGTACCAAGTTTATTGATATAGATTGTTGCATAATCAGAGACAAAGTGCATGAGGGAGTGATCATACTCATGCCAATAAGAATGGAGCATCCATTGGCATAAGGCATTAGATGTTAGGAGGTTAAGTGAATTGCTTGATGCATTTTGGATTGGGCAACATCTATACTAAGCTGTAGTTGATGCGATGTGTCAAAGATGATGATGAAAATAGCAAGATTGCAGTGACGAGCCGAGTAGCTAAGGTGCCAAGGTGAGAAGTATGAAAGAATACAGTAGTGCACTAAACACAAGAGTTGTAGTGGTGACAATAGTTGCAAGAAGAGTAGCCGAGTTGAGAGATATGAAAGAATATAGCAGCACACTGAACAAAACGACAACAGTGGTGAACCGAGGTGCTGAGGTAAAGAAACACAACAATGTGCTAAAATGCATGGTTGATCAGCAAGGCGCACTTGATTTGCTAAGTTTAATAGGCCATATTAGCAGTCCTACTCAACTTAAGATGCAGTTGAAGCGAAAATTGCAAGGGAAGTCTGTTAGGATATAGTTACACTTTTACCCCGTGGGACAGTTACTTCTTTTGGTAGTTAGCAGTAGCTCAAGTTCTGAATATATATAATGTAATGTACAGTAGAGAAGAGTCTTGAATAAAATCCTGTTGGAGGAATTGAAATGAATTGGAAAGTTTGGGTAAATGGGTTTGTCAAAAGTTGACAACCACCATACTTTGAGCTTAATTATGATTAGTGTTCGTTAATCAAAAACGAAAAATAATAATTTCTAAATTATCTACGTGATAAGTAGATGACATTAGGCTTTTGAATCACTCGATTCCGATATCAGGTGAATGAGAAATTAATACTCAAAGTTGGAGTAAAATTGGAAGAAAATTGGAAAAGTGGTGATGTGGACTCTTGAGTGAACACATCACCCCTTAAGTGGAATACCACATTGGCTATTTGAGATGAAAAGGCCACCATATATAGTTCAAGTTGGAGCCTTCTTAAATGTGCCCTTGGGCATGAGAAGTTTTTGACCGGAGGGAAGACGCAGCTCAGGCAAGATTCACCACATGCGCGCGCGCCGCCGCCTGCCTGTCCAGCTTGGCTCATGGCTCGTGGCTCGTGGGTCTGGCTGATTCTTATCTTTTTTGGAGAAATTTTCTTTTACATTTTTCCAGAAAAATAAATCAAGTGATCCAACGGTTGAAATATTTCTGATCATAACCGTTGCAAGATCTAACGGGTGTAGATCGTAGTCTACACGGATCATGATCTAACGGCTGAGATCGTATATGGCAGCGGTTTCTTCATCTAGATCTAACGGTTATGGATCATAGTCTACACGGATCCTGATCTAACGGCTGAGATCGTATCTGGCAGCAGTTTCTTTATCCGACGGTCTATGTTTAAAACTGCTGCGGTTTACGATCTAACGGTTATGGATGAAAACCGTCTGATCCGACGGCTGCGGTTAATTCTGGAGATTAACCGCCTAATCCTTCCCGCCTATAAAACGGCTCCTTCTCCAGACTTTCTTCCC
This sequence comes from Eustoma russellianum, assembly GCA_036186865.1. NCBI lineage: Eukaryota > Viridiplantae > Streptophyta > Magnoliopsida > Gentianales > Gentianaceae > Eustoma > Eustoma russellianum. Next base: position 17,518,729 of record AP025071.1, read on the forward strand.
AGCACCTCTGCACCTTCTCTGTTTCCACTCCTTCCATTTTCGATTTTTTGCATACTGTTGCTGCACTGTTGTTACGTTTCCAGTTCATCGAGAAGTCAGAGCATCCCACAGTTCGCCGAGTTCTTTACGTTGCTGTGCCGCTTCGTATGAACTGTTAGCCGTTGTATTCTGGGAGACGTTTGCTGTTTCTGGTTGGGCATTTCGTACCGGAGCAAATTGTCTTAAGAACAGAGTCCTTAGGCTCGCCTCGGTTCTGCTTACAATTCGTCAATTTACACAAACGCACACAGTACACTGCAATTGATTACAGTTTCTAACATTCTTAAGACGATTTGTTTTATATACTGTAATCTGTTTCGTTTTCTGTTTGCGATCACAGTTTCTATTGGTACGAAACTAATCGGTTTCGTGTTTTGTTTCTGTATTGTCCTACAGAATCTTAAATGGAGAACGAAAGTTCGAACTCCTTCAATGGCGTGCACCTTGGTCCGTCTGAGGAAGTGAACACGGCTGTTTCAGTTACACCCGCTGCCATTCTTGCTCCTGTTCTTGCGGTTGGACAGGCTGAGAAACCGAAGAAGTTTGGAGGCAGTTTCTTCAAACGTTGGCAGCAGAAGATGCAGTTCTTTTTAACAACTCTGGGGCTGTCAAAAATGCTGACCGAGGATCCTCCAGTGGTGATACCAGTCGAGGATCAGAACATGAATATGCAGAATAGATTCATTGCTGAAGCTTGGAAATATAATGATTATGTCTGTTTGAGTCATATTTTAAGTTGTCTCGATAATTCTCTGTATGGACTGTATAGTACCTTTAAGACTGCAAAATCTTTATGGCAGGCTTTAGACAAAAAATACAGAACAGAGGATGCTGGTGCGAAGAAATTTATCATTGGTAAATTTCTTGATTTTAAGATGATTGACTCCAAAACTGTTGTTTCTCAGATTGAGGAACTTCAGATGTTAGTGGCTGAAATGGAAGAAGAGGGTATGTCCCTTAGTGAATCTTTTCTTGCTACTGTGATTGAGAAGCTACCTCTTTCGTGGAGGGAATTCAGGAGCTATCTCAAACATAAGCGAAAGGAGATGTCCTTGGAAGATCTGATTGTTTGATTGCGTATCGAAAAAGACAACCGCAGATTTGAGAAAAAGTCTGCTCAGTATTTTGGTCAAGCAAAGGCTCATGTCACAGAGGCGACGAAGAAAAAGGAAGGCAAGTTGGGAGTGAACAACAAAGGCAAAGAGATAACCAAGAAGTTCACAGGAAAATGCTACAACTGTGGCATTCAGGGACACCGCAGCAGTGACTGTCGAAAGCCGAAGAAGATGCAAGAGAAAGCGAAGGCGAATCTGGTTGGTGCAATGGAAGATCTTGATCTTTGTGCTGTTGTAAGTGAATGCAATATTGTGGGAAATCCGCACGCATGGTGGCTGGACACGGGGGCTACGAGACATGTTTGTGCAAGCAAGGCAATGTTCACAGAATACAAGCCCGTTGATGGGGCACAGCTTTACATGGGAAATGATGCTTCATCGAAGATTGAAGGTGAAGGAAATGTTGTTCTGAAGTTGACTTCTGGAAAGTGTCTGAGTCTGCAGAATGTTCTGCATGTTCCTGATATTAGGAAGAATTTGATCTCTGGTGCATTAATGGTGATGCATGGTTTTAGACTCGTGTTGGAGTCTAATAAAGTTATCATTACTAAGAATGGGTTGTACTTGGAAAAAGGGTACTTGGTAGACAAGATGTTTAAATTAAATGTTATGACCATTGTACCTAGGAAGGAAAAAGTTGTGCCCGTAGAGGCTAATGAAAACGCATCTACTTCTGCTTACATGCTTGAGTCTTCTTGTTTATGGCATTTACGTTTGAGACACGTTAATTACAAATCAATTCAAAGAATGATTAATCTTGATTTGTTGCCTAAACTGAATTTGACTAAGAAAAAATGTCATGTTTGTGTTGAAGCGAAAATGACTAAGGTTCCTTTTCCTTCGATTGAAAGAAACACTGAAGTATTAGATTTAATTCATACAGATGTGTGTGATTTAAAGTTTGTGCAAACAAGAGGTGGTAAAAAGTACTTTGTAACATTTATTGATGGTTGCACTAGATATTGTTATGTTTATTTGCTAAGTAGCAAAGATGAGGCCATTAATGCTTTTAAGGATTATAAGAATGAAGTTGAAAATCAACTTAGCAAACGAATTAAGCTAATTCGTAGTGATAGAGGTGGTGAATATGATACACCGTTTAATGAATTCTGTTCAGAACATGGCATTATTCATCAAACGACTGCGCCATACTCACCTCAATCCAATGGTATTGCTGAACGCAAGAATCGAACTCTTAAAGAGATGATGATTGCTATGTTGATAAGTTCGGGTTTACCTCAGAACTTGTGGGGGGGAAGCAATTCTCTCCGCCAATGTCATTCTAAATAAAATTCCATCTAAAAAGATGGATAAAACCCCTTATGAACTTTGGAAAGGTTATAAGCCTAGTTTTAAATACTTAAAAGTGTGGGGGTGTCTGACCAAGGTAGCACTACCTAAACCAAGACAAGTTAGAATAGGATCCAAAACAATTGATTGTATATTCATAGGATATGCAACAAATAGTAGTGCATATCGATTCTTGGTGCACAAGTCTGACATCCCTGACATACATAAAAATGTTGTCATGGAGTCAAGAAATGCAGTGTTTTTTGAAGACGTCTTTCCAAAGAAAGATAGAAATGATGAAGAAGCCAGCACTAGTAGCGAGCTCGGGATACAACGGCTCGAGAAATTGACAAACCCCGTCAAGGCAAGCGAGCCAGAAGACCCACTTCTTTTGGACCAGATTTTCTAACCTTTATGGTAGAGAACGAGCCAAGGACCTTTTCAAACGCAATGTCTACACCAGAAGCTCCATTCTGGAAAGAGGCAATAGACAGTGAGATAGAATCTATTCTCCAAAATCACACTTGGGAGCTGGTCAATCTTCCAACAGGAAGTAAACCACTCGGATGCAAGTGGATTTTCAAGAAAAAGTTTAAAGAAGATGGATCTATCGACAAATACAAGGCGCGGTTGGTAGCCAAAGGTTATCGACAAAAGGAAGGGTTTGATTCTTTGACACTTACTCACCAGTGACAAGGATTACATCAATCAGAGTGCTAGTCGCGATTGCAGCAGTATATAACTTAGAAATCCATCAGATGGATGTTAAGACGGCTTTTCTGAACGGTGATTTGGAGGAGGAGATATACATAGAACAACTAGAAGGGTTTGTTGTGCCAGGACAAGAGAAGAAAGTTTGTAGACTTGTTAAGTCTTTGTACGGACTTAAACAAGCACCAAAACAATGGCATTTGAAGTTTGATCAGGTAATGATGTCAAACGGCTTCAGGATCAACGAGTATGACAAGTGTGTTTACATCAAAAACACACTTAATGCCTATGTAATAGTATGTCTCTATGTAGATGACATGTTAATCATGGGCAGTACTTGTGACATCATCTTGAATACCAAGAAGATGTTAACACGAAATTTTGACATGAAGGATATGTGGGTTGCCAATGTTATTCTAGGAATTAAGATTTCTAGGGTAACTGAAGGATTGATCATGTCACAAAGTCATTATATTGAGTCCGTTCTCAAATGATTCAATATGTTTGATGCAAAACCAGTAAAAACCCCACTTGACTTAAGTATGCACTTAAGGAAGAACCAAGGTGAACCAGTATCTCAATTGAAGTACTCACAAGTGATTGGAAGTCTAATGTACATAACGAACTGTACAAGACTAGACTTAGCTTGTTCAGTAAACAAATTGAGCAGGTTTACAAGTAATCCAAGTGAAGATCATTGGAAAGCTCTAAATAAAGTGATGAGGTACCTTAAGTACACAATGAACCTTGGATTACACTATACAAGATATCCAGAAGTATTGGAAGGATACTACGATGCAAACTGGATATCAGATTGCAAAGACTCTTAATCAACAAGTGGATATTTATTCACTGTTGGTGGTGGTACTGTGTCATGGAAATCCACTAAGCAAACATACATAGCTCGATCCACAATGGAAGCCGAGTTTATAGCATTAGACAAAGCTGGAGAAGAGGCTGAATGACTTCGAAATTTTCTGGAGGAAATTCCATGTTGGCCTAAGCCAATCGCTCCTATTAGCCTACACTGTGATAGTCAGTCAACTATAGGACGAGCTCAAAGTAGCATCTACAGTGGTAAGTCACGACACATACGTCGGAAACATAATACCATTAGGCAATTGATCTCTAATGGCGTGATTTCTATTGATTACATAAAATCAAAGGAGAATCTTGCGGATCCGCTTACAAAAGCATTGCCTAGAGATCAGATGTCTAAATTGACAAACGGAATGGGACTTAAGCCTACAAAGCAAGAATCTTTGTAACGGTAACCCAACCTTGTTGACTGGAGATCCCAGAATCTAGGTTCAATGGGAAAACTAAGTTATAAGGGTTCAGTTAGCACTTATTCATTCCGTTAAACAAAAGTGATGTCTGCAGAGAATAGTTAGGGTAAGCTAGAGCTTTTAATGATGTCCTATATCTTAATAATTCAAGTGGGGTATTGGAGAATACTCTTGATAGGAATCACCTATGTAAGTGTGAAGTGAGGCCGCTTCTATGAGAATTCTGAGAGGCACGAATTCTCTAATACACTTTCTGAAACCAGGTTGTTCATGGCCAAAATGAACACAACGATGAGAACCAATAAGGGGTGTCAAAGGAAATGTTGTGTGAGTATCATTGTCTAGGTTCACAATAAAGGCTGATAGTTCAAGACATCAGGTCACTAACCAGTTGAGTGGATCCGATGGTATATCACTAAGAAAGGTTCAAAGCCAGAAGCTACCTCTTCTGATGCAACATATTCTTGTCTGATTTCTCGATAGAGTCTGCATCTGCATCTGCATTAATTTTCATTCATGCGGGGGATTGTTAGAGGAATTGAAATGAATTGGAAAGTTTGGGCAAATGGGTTTGTCAAAAGTTGACAACCACTATATTTTGAACTTAATTATGATTAGCGTTCGCTAATCAAAAACTAAAACCAATAATTTCTAAATTATCTACGTGACAAGTAGATGACTTTAGACTTTTGAATCACTCGATTCCGATATCGGGTGAATGAGAAATTAATGCTCAAAGTTGGAGTAAAATTGGAAGGAAATTGGAAAAGTGGTGATGTGGCCTCTTGAGGAGTGAATACATCACCCCTTAAGTGGAATACCACATTGGCTATTTGAGATGAAAAGGCCACCATATATAGTTCAAGTTGGAGCCTTCTTAAATGTGCCCTTGGGCATGAGAAGTTTTTGACCGGAGGGAAGACGCAGCTCAGGCAAGGTTCACCACACGCGTGCGCGCGCCGCCCGCCTGCCCGCCTGTCCGGCCGGCTCGGCTCGGCTCGGCTCGTGGCTCGTGGGTCGTGGGTTCATGGGTCTGGCTGATTCTTATCTTTTTTGGAGTCAAGTGATCCAACGGTTGAAATATTTCTGATCATAACCGTTGCAAGATCTAACGGGTGTAGTTCGTAGTCTACACGGATCATGATCTAACGGTTGAGATCGTATCTGTCAGCGGTTTCTTCATCTAGATCTGACGGTTGTGGATCGTAGTCTACACGAATCCTGATCTAACGGCTGAGATCGTATCTGGCAGCAGTTTCTTCATCCGACGGTCTACGTTTAAAACTGCTGCGGTTTACGATCTAACGGCTGTGGATGAAAACCGTCTGATCCGACGGCTGCGGTTTAATCTGGAGATTAACCGCCTAATCCTTCCCGCCTATAAAACGGCTCCTTCTCCAGACTTTCTTCCCAGCACCTCTGCACCTTCTCTGTTTCCTCTCCTTCCATTTTCGATTTTTTGTATACTGTTGCTGCACTGTTGTTACGTTTCTAGTTCGTCGAGAAATCAGAGTATCCCACAGGTTCGCCGAGTTCTTTACGTTGTTGTGCCGCTTCGTATGAACTGTTAGCCGTTGTATCCTGGGAGACGTTTGCTGTTTCTGGTTGGGCACTTCGTACCGGAGTAAATCGTCTTAAGGACAGAGTTCTTAGACTCGCCTCGGTTCTGCTTACAATTCGTCAATTTACACAAACGCACACAGTACACTGCAATTGATTACAGTTTCTGACAAATCCTTCATCACTTCTCCTCACAGCTTGGTTTCCTCTCCTCTTTCGACTCTCTGTTCTCTTCTTTTTGCAGTGGTTGTGATCTTGCAATCAGTTTGTTTTCTTTTTGTTTTACATTCATAATTTTGACATGCAAATTGAATTTTTGACTTAAAAATGAGATGTGACAGGATGGTTAGCTCATCTCATTTCTTAACCATTCTTTAACCATGAAGTCAAGACATTAAAATTATTTAATGAATTTCCAAAAGTCAAAACATCAAAATTTTGCTTTCTTCAAGTAACTTTTGTTACCGTCTTTAAAGCAACAATGCACGCTTCCGTCGTATACTTCCGAAAAGTAGGTAGAAACATGACCGAAATCAAGTTAATCAACCTTTTAAAACTAATTTAAAATGCCTTTACAACTTCCACCAGTGTATTATCATAAAACTAAGTCATGTTTAAGGCATTAATGGGAGCCAACTGAACGATTCTGGAAGCTGGATAAGATCTAGAAGAAACAGGGGAACTCTCGTTCAATAACAGATTCACCGTCGATACATAGACCAAATAAGAATGCTACATCTTCTAGCTTAATTGTGGCCTCGCGTAAAGGTAGATGAAAAGAGTAGGTCTCATGTCGCAACATCTTTACAAAAGTGGTGATCCAACCGTGATCTACCTTAATCCTGCTACACTGTGTCACTCTCCATAACCCCACATGCTCCGTTACAGCCCGAAATTTTGTTACATCGGAACGTGTTTCAATATCGCACTTAGTATCGATATACGACTAAATTCGATAATGGACATTTTACGACTACATGAGAAAAATTAAAATAAAACTAGTAGGTAACCATTTAAGTAACTAGGATAAATTAAATCAAAAGAAAAATACATGACACAATAAATTAGTACTACTTAAAAAAAAGAAAAATAAAAAGGAACATAGGGTCGCTTCAGCCCTTATTAAGCTCATTCCTAAGCTTGCTAATCCACAATACTTCTCGGAATATCGGCCATCTGTCTTACCAACTTTTTCTCAAAGGTGATTACTCGCTTGTTAGCTATACGTTTGTCCTCATTGCTTCCTAGATTAATCTCACCGGAGCATGCAGGTTTTATGAAAGGTAGAGATATTACAGAACAGATACTTCTCGACCAAGAAATGGTGCATGTTCTAGACCGGCCAGCTAGAGGTGGATAGGTCATTATTAAATTGGACATAGCCAAAGCATTTGACTGGGTGTGCTGGACTTATCTGCATCAACTATTGGTTCAAATGGGAATTTCACCCACGGCTGGTGCGCATCATATTAAACAATTTATCGGCAACACGTTGTTTAGTATTAATAAACGTAAAGCTTGCTGGCTATTTTTTTGTAGCTCGGGGGGTCAAACAGGGTGATCCGTTATCTTTGTTACTCTTTATTCTATCCTCATAAGGCTTCTCGAGGGGCATTAAGGAACTGATGTTGACAGGATATATACGTGGATTCCAGGTAGGACGGGGGCCCAGATCTCACATTTGGGATTTGCGGATGATCTGGTAATATTTCTCAATGGTTCCTCCCACAACTTGCAACGCTTCAAACTGTTTCTTGAATCTTATCAGCAGGCTTTGGGCCAATTAGTGAATTACCATAAAAACCAAGTTGTGGCAAGTTCGGGAGTTACTGTGGCCCGGATTCATCGAGAACTAGGAATGAGATTGACAGCTTTGCCAATTAAATATCTTAGATCTTTTCTCTACAAAGGCGTGAATCGAGCTGGAAGACCATCTGTGCCCATCTAAGTCGCTGGTGGAGAATTTCCTCAGCACATTCGATGATTGGCCAATTACAGGTTGTCGCTCCAGTATTAGCAGCCTGGGTTATATGGAAGGAGTATACCACATCAGATTTGGAGATAATGAATTCTCATACCGGAGGTTAATTGAGCGGTTACGTGATCACATTTATACTTGGTGTGCCTCAACAAAAGGTCGAAAGTTTTCCTGTCCGATACCACATTTGATCGGCCAACATGTCTCTCCACCTTTGCGAATGCATCATCCTAGAGTGGTCCGATGGGAGTAACCTCCTTCAAGAAGATATAAATTAAATGTAGATGCAGCAGTGAGTCAATTACGCGCAGCGGCAGGAGCCGTATTAAGAAATGCCCAAGGAGAATATGTTTCGGCTATCAGTTTCTCTTTGCCTGCAACCACACCACTACGTGCTGAACTAATGGCGCTGGTGTATGCCTTAATATTTTATTCACAGAATTATGATCGCCTAATCATAGGACGGATTGTCGTATGATTCTTAGTTATCTTCTAGATCATACTTGGTGTACAGGCTCTTTCAGTATGGATCTCAGCCAAGCCGCTTCTTTTTTGTGTATAAATGCCTTAACATTGCAATGTTGCCTGTGAGAAGCAAATACTGCCGCACACACCTTAGACAGGCACAGTTATCATTCGGTGGGGGTTACAATTTATTCCACATTTGCTGCCTTGCCCTGTGAAGTTCGTGGCGCAATATCTTTGGATACATGTGTCCCAAATCTATGACTATAATCCCTAATCTCCCAAATGGTTGGCAAATACAATTAATAGTTGCCTGTGACAAACCTTGGCACAGGAAACGTTGGTATGTGGCAATTCATTCTATCACTTGTCTGCTTTACTCTACTTCTCGTATTTCTTTTGATGTAAGCATAACTATGTTTTCTATTTATGCTTGCTGTTGGTTGGTACCGATTCTCCCTGAGCCTGTGCCGCGGATTAATGGTTGGATAGCCATTTTTACTACCCTTGATATGTGCAGACAGTGGATCATGGCATCAAGATACACACTTCCACACCTATAGAATGCAAGTTCAGGTCTCCCAATGGGTTGGCGCACTCAACCAATGGTTGCCTGTGCCATAACTTGGCATAGGCAACGTGGGTATGTCATCTTTCTTTTCTCTATGCCATCTTTGTACAATTTCCCCTTATATATTTGCTATCAGGATAATAATATTTTTTTTGTGAGCTTGCTCTGTGCTATTATCAGCTGCATCGGACAATTAATAGACCTCGCCCACCATTGCGGACACCGATATCGAACTGGAACATTTTCCTGTTCCCTGTATTACATATGGATACATGCAATGTCGGTGTGTATATGACCTTTCCTATGCCCTTTGTATCTCATCTTCCCGATGATATACTGACCATTTCTTTTGTGTGGCATAAACGAATGGTGAATGCCTGCCTGCTGGACGACTCAATTGAGCTGCTAGTGGATGATACTAGGATTAGAATATTACATTTCAATCATTGTCTGCATAGTTTATATTGCCTACATAGTCTATGGTATTCAGAAAAAATTATTTAGTACCATTTTCGTTAGTTTTTATTTGCCTTACTGTGGGAGAGTCTCCTACACAAATTGTAACCATGGTATTCCTCCACCACAAGTGAAAATTTCATTATTAATAAAATCCAGAACAGTACTGTCCGTCTTTCATCAATATATATTTTTAATGAAACAAATTTTATTGAAAAAAACGGCCTCACTTGTGGCGGAGGAAAACCATATTACATAATTGAGTCATTGTAAGAAAAAAGCGAATGCATAGAACTAATGATATCAACATCCAATCATATATGATATGCCGCAATATATATATATATATTGTATAAAGGATCTTTGATAGGGTTAAACCTCACTTGTGGCGGAGGAAAACCATATTACATCAAGGTTCAACATATGAAAAGTGAATGTAGCGAGCTAATGATTGTCAACCTCCAATCATATATGGTATGCTGCATTAAAACCTTGTCAAGTAAAACCACCCTTGTGGATAAAACCTTGGCAAAGGAAAAAGCGTACATATTTATATAATTGGAGCGTTGATCAAATGCAAATCGCACTGAATGATATAACATGAGGGAATAATTACAATGTGCGCCTTAGACTCCAACAGATATTGTCCAAGCATGCCACCTTGGAAGATGCACGGTGTAAAGTCAGCCACTTCATTAATGCCATCCGTTGGAAGCCAGTGTAAATCAGCGAATGTGAAAATAGCGAAGGGCCTGTGTTGTATCATCAATGCTAGACGGTGCAAAGGTAGAAACACATCCATGCATATCAAATAGGCTACGTCCGGTCGCTCCATTTGCATATCCCGAGAGTATTCCATCAGTAATTGTGTGTGCCACATAAATGAAATGGTCAATACAATATAATCAGGATATAATGAAAAAAGAGAATAGAAGGCCATGTACATAGCGACGTTGGCTGCGTTCAAGAAGAAAATAGGCAACTGCGAAAAGACCAGTCTAGAGACTCTTGTCCAGCAAGGCTTAAATGGATCAAAAGAATGCAGCAACCAATGTTTATGTTCCTCAGCAATATGACAGAAAATTAATTTGTGACCCATGTAGTAAATGTGATTGAATGAGCTGAATAAAATCAAAAGAAGTGACACGATAACATACCGACATTGTCTATGCCAAGAAGTGAAATAGCAACTATTTCACTAGTAGACCAACTCATTGGGAGACAGCATGATCAAAAGCGAAGGCGAGGGACCGACGTATCAAGGTAATTGCCCCTCGAACGTCACACAGCAAAGCTGCTAAAGATGTGAAAGCAGTAACACCTGCCAAACGTAACCATATCTCTGTAGGACCTGTATAGCACCACTAGAAGGGGGAGGTTGAATAGTAGGTGCAAACAATTTGGTTTTTAAAAACTTTTGGACCAAAAACCTCACTTCTGAAAATAATTTCTATTTTCAGATCCTGATTTGATTAATCTAGATGAACTGGTTATAGGCCTCAAAATTATGAAATTTGGTGCGAATGTAATCTCAGATGTTGTGAGTGTCTCACAAAAAATTTCAAATTAAAATTCCAATCCTAACCCCTTGAAAACACGGTTTTAAACAGATTGCGTAAATCTGCCAAAAACTGTATTCCGAATTAAAAAATTTATTCCTATTAATTGGGAACTCTAAAAGGCATGAAAATTTTATGGTGAGACCTTCAAAATATGTACTTTAATAGGTTGAAACAGTTTTTCAAAATTTCTTTGGTAAGTATATCAAATACGTTGATGTTCTTAACCTTTGCAAGTCAGAAAATCAGATTGCACTAGTCTCAGAACTATTAATGTTTGAGTGACTTATCCAAATGAGGTGAAACTTGTGCCAAATAAAAGCTAGGACGTGTGACTATGTTTTTGCAAAATACTGGGATTTTTAAAAATCGTTTACTATTTTTACCGTTGCAACAAAATCAATGCAGAAAACTAAAAACTGAAAGTAAAGTGCAGTAAAGTAAGAACACCAAGGATTTTATACTGGTTCGGTTAAATTAACCTACTCCAGTCTTCGTGGACACCTTCCTCGGTTATCACTAAACACATTAAACACCTTACCACAAGGGTGACTGGAGTTAAAAACTAACTCCGCCCTTTTACAATCAATACAATCAAGCAAACCGATCATGAACACCACCACCAACTGAATGAAGGTTTGATCACACCCTGATCAACCTTTTACAATAATTGAACATGTATGGGTGATATATTCAGAGCCTATAAAGTATGTAGAATATATGATTAATAGGCTTGAGAGATGAAGAAAGAAAAGGAGAAGAAGAAAGTAGTATAGCTTCTTGCACTTAAGAGAATGTGAGTTGTGTCCTTCCCCTTGTTTGCACTATCCTCTCCTTTTTATGCACACTTGGCCGCCCCCTTTAGGGCTTCTTCCTTCTTGAGAATTATCTTTAATGTCCTTGGAAGATTTTCTTGTGTAGAGATAACACCATCTTGCTTACTTAGCGTAACATGATTGGAAGGATGACTTGACCTTGCTTACTTGTCACTTATTGATTGGTCCAACAAAACATGTGCTCAAATGTAGTCAAAACATTACCATACTATCACATTTCAATCCCTTGAATTTGGGAGACAAATTTAGGACAATTACTACCACAAAATCGCCACCTTAAGAGACATGTGCTGAAATTTTCAGCATGTGTCTCTTTTGAATACTTTCCTTGTGTGGTGCCCTCTTCCATGTCACCAATCTTGTGTGTCATATTTTTCACCAATCGAAATGCCAAATAAGCTCCACCTAGGCTCCAATCAAGATGAAATAGGTGTGTAGAGTGAATGAACATGTTCTGAAATTTCATTTTAGTAAGCTTTGTCAAATAATGTACAATATTTATACATATATGGTAAATAAATATCAGCCCTATTTTGAATTTTCTAGAACACTTTAACCTGTCTTGATATGTAAAAAGGGTCTAGATACATGTTACATCAATGCCAAAAATGTTCCATGTGTATAAGTTCGTAGAAAACAGAATTTTCAACTTTCGTAGATTACGCGATTGTTCTCCAATTAATTTCAAACTTCTTGCACATGTAATATGTAGCGCCCCACACCCGGACCTCGTCCGAATATGGTGCACCCGCTGTACTTCACTAAGGAGAGTACAAGGCGTCATGCATAACATGCGAAAATCCATAACATAAGCCATGGACTCCCATGCTAACATTTAACATGGTAGTAAAATTAAGGCAGAATTAAAACTTTTCAAAATAAACATGCATTACAAAAATACTAAGTTCCCAAAAGTAGCAGTCCCACAAAATGATATAACCGAAATTCAAAGAGTTCAAACATTGTTAATAATACAAACGTCTTGGCTGCACAAAAGTCCTTAAGCTTTGCCTTCATCAAATTTCCTCGCCTACGGATATGGCACTCTTGACTCATCCTTGATCTACTCAATCTTAGTATTATCTGGCTCTAGGGAAAAACAAAAGTGTGAGTGATAAAAATCACCCAGCAAGAATACAATAAACTACCATGAAATACATAAAGAATTATAACATGAATGTAATACCCCGAAAACCTCAAATGATAATTCATACCTGGTCTTTAATCCTGAATTTTCTTGACGATACAGCCTAAGCATAATTCTAGATAGTGCTATACCAATGATGTCTTATTAACCATTACCCGTAACATACAACATATCAGCATGCTCATGGATTATGCAGAATGCAATGCATGATGTCATGTCGTGTCAAAACATCATTTTGGTCCCATAAAATAACATGTCGGAAAAACGGAGTGTCAGATCAATTAACCCCGAATCTGAGCAGGTCCAGAACATATCAACAGACCAATTAACCCCGGGTCTAGGGCAGAACATGTATCTCTAATACCTCATAAGGTCCAATGAATCTTGGGCTCAACTTGCCTTTGATGCCAAATCTTTTGACTCCTTTGGTCGGAGAAACCTTTAGGAAAACTTTCTCTCCTTCTTGAAACTCTAAGGGTCTTCTTCTTTCATCTGCCCCATATCTTAGTCCTATCTTGTGCCTCTTTCAGTCTTTGTTGAACCATCTTGACCTTTTCTCGCGTTTGCTCAACAATGTCGGGTCCCGTGTACATCTTATCTCCAATCTCGTCCCACTAGAGTGGGGACCGACATTTTCGTCCATACAATGCTTCGCAAGGTGCCATCCCGATGGATCGGTGGAAACTGTTATTGTATGAAAACTCAACAAGCTTAAGGCTTTTATCCCAGCTTCCTCCAAAATCAAGGATGCAAGCGCGAAGCATATCCTCAAGGGTTTGAATTGTTCTTTCTGATTGGCCGTCTGTTTGAGGATGAAAGGCGGAACTCATTCTGATCTCTGTGCCCATTGCCTTTTGAAGGGCTGTCCAGAATCTCGAAGTAAAATGGGGATCATGGTCGCATACGATACTTACGGGCACACCATGCAAACAAACAATCTGGTCGATGTACATAGATGCCAACTTCTCCATGGATGCTTTAATCGACATGGCCAAAAAGTGAGCAGACTTAGTCAACCGGTCCACAACGACCCATATAGCATCATTTCCATACTTAGTCTTGGGTAGGTCGGTCACGAAATCCATTGTGACGTGGTCCCATTTCCATTCCGACACTTCTAAAGGTTGTAATAATCCAGCGGGTCTTTGGTGTTCCGCTTTTACTCTTTGACAGATCAAACATCGCTCAACAAATTCTGCTATTTGATTCTTTATACCGTGCCACCAAAACTTTTGCTTGAGGTCTTGATACATCTTATTAGCTCCAGGATGTATAGATAATCGAGAGTTATGAGCTTCCATCAAAACTTCATCTTTAATTTCTTTGTTCTCGGGTACACATAATCGTCCTCGGTACCATAAACTGCCATCACTACAAACTTCAAAATCATCTCGTGGCTTATCTTTCATCCTTTCCTTGATTTTTCTTAAAGCTTCATCCTTCCCTTGAGCCTCTTTGATCCTATCAATCAATGAAGGAATAAGAACTAGCTTGGCGAGAACTTCATCCACCAAATCTACTTCTTCTAAGCCAAACTCTTCCATGTCTCGTTGAAGAGGAGGTTGCCGTGGGTGGCTTGTTTTCCGACTCAATGCATCAGCAACCTAATTAGCTTTCCCAGGGTGATATTGAATTGAGAGATCATAATCTTTAATCAACTCCAGCCATCTGCGCTGCCGCATATTGAGCTCTTTCTGGGTAAAGAGATACTTTAAGCTTTTCTGGTCTGTGTAGATCTCACACTTCTCGCCATACAGGTAATGTCTCCATATCTTTAATGCAAAAACCACTGCGACAAGCTCAAGATCATGGACATGGTAGTTTTGCTCAAATGGCTTCAACTGCCGGGATGCATAAGCTATTACTGTCTTTCTGCATCAGAACACATCCGAGACCATTCTTCGAAGCATCACTGTACACCACGTACTTCTCACCAGGAGTGGGCTGAGCTAGGATAGGGGCGGATGTCAATTTTGCTTTTAGCTCCGAGAAACTCTTTTCACAGTCGGCACTCCACTCGAACTTGGTTTTCTTTTGGGTCAATCTGGTGAGGGGAACAGCTATCCTCGAGAATCCTTCAACAAACTTTTGGTAATATCCGGCTAGTCCAAAGAAACTTCTCACTTCAGTAACATTTGTTGGTCTGGGCCATTCCGTGATAGCTTCAATTTTCTTGCGATCTACTGAAATCCCATCTTCTAAAATAACGTGACCGAGGAAGGATACACTTTGCAGCCGAAACTTGCATTTGCTAAACTTTGCATACAACTGTCTTGCTCTTAGAATATTCAAGACTGTCCTCAAATGGGCTGCGTGAGTCTCTTCGTCGGGTGAATAAATCAAAATGTTGTCTATGAAGACCACTATAAACTTGTCCAACTGGTCTTGAAAGATTCGATTCATGAGATCCATAAAGGCGGCAGGGGCATTGGTCAAACCAAAGGACATGACCAAGAATTCATAATGTCCATAGTGGGTTCTGAAAGCAGTCTTAGGGACATCTTCCGCCTTAATCTTCAGTTGAAAGTATCCAGATCGCAGGTCAATCTTACTATAGATTCGGGATCCCTGCATTAAGATACTTTAGATAGGGTTTTGAAAAGATTTGAATCTTAATCAAACTAAAGCTTATTAGTTACATACCCTGAGCTGGTCGAATAAGTCGTCAATCCGGGGCAATGGGTACTTGTTCTTTATGGTGATTTTGTTGAGCTCCCAGTAATCGATGCATAAACACATACTTCCATCTTTCTTCTTCACGAATAGCACCGGAGCACCCCAAGGTGAAACACTGGGACGAATGAGTTTCTTTTCTAGCAGTTCGTGTAACTACTCCTTTAGTTCCTTCAGTTCTACAGGTGCCATTCGATAAGGGGCTTTCGATATGGGTTTAGCTCTTGGAACAAGGTTTATTTCGAAGGCAATAAATCATCAGGAAACACAACTGGGTATTCATTAACAATTGGGGCTTGTGCAAGGGTAGGACTCGCTTGCTCAGCACTTAGGATATAAACAAAGAATCCTTCATGACCTTTCCTTAACGCTCGGCTGGCACGAGCCGCGTTAACAAAAACTTTCTTGGATGGTTTCTTTAACTTAGCTCCTCCTTGGAATGACACTTCATCTCGGGTCGGGTTCTTAATTATAACTTGCCTACTTTGGCTATCAATGTGCGCATGATTCTTTGAGAGCCAATCCATTCCGAGAATCACGTCAAAATCACTCATAGATATGGGGATCAAATTGGCCTCAAACCGCTGATCATTAAACTCGAGCGTGCAATTTCTGAAGATGTGATGGGAAACAAGCACCTGGTCGCCAGCTGCTTGTACTCTATAGGGTGATTCTAGTCTGACTAAATTATGATCGATATTCTTAGCAAACTTTCTTGAGATAAATGAGTGGCTGGCGCCACTGTCGAACAACACATTTGCGGGTATGCTACACACTAAGATAGTTTCTGAACCATGCACATTTTACTAAGCAATATAATAGGCATGTATAAGTAAAACGTATTGAAGACATAAAACTTTTAAATCTTGCCAGTCACTACGTCAGCAATCTCCTCAACATCAGCATCCGTCATGGCATTCACCCTCGCATTTGCACGTGGCCGTTGGTTCTTGGGCTGCCGTTGTTGTTGCTGCGCTCCTCTTTCTGGGAATCCTTAATCAGATGACCATCTTTGCCGCATCCAAAGCATTTACCCGTCTTCCATCTACACTCACCCATATGTCTCTTCTTGCACTGAGGGCATATTGGTATTGCTGGCTGCTGAGATGGAGCCTGATTCTTCTGCTGATTATTCTGGTATTGCTGGCGGCGCTGATTTTGCCCTTGGGATTGTCCCTGTCGAACTGACCCTTTGAAATTCTTCTTAGTTACCTTTCTGTGCTTCTCATTTCCGGTCCCTTGTCTTTCTCCCTTTTGTCCCACATCATCTCGTCATATAATGTCTCTCTCAATCCGGTAGCATGTGTCTAAGAGTGCTCCAAAATTGGTAGGGTTTGCATTCACTAACCACGTCCTAATTCTTGGATTCATGCCTCTTTCAAACTTCAGCATTTTTGTTTCTTTGTCATTTATGGTAATAAGCTGAAACCTCCCTAATGCGATGAACTTATTTGCATACTCAGCTACCGTCATGCCCGGCTCTTGCTTCAGGGATTCAAACTCGTGCCTCTTTTGTAACTTGACCGACATAGGAATATAGAACTTGTGAAATTCTTGCAAAATCTCTCCCAGGCAATCGGTCTGGGCAAAGGTTGCAGATTCGTCTTCCACCATTGATTTGCTTCACTGATCAGGAAAGGTCTGATGGCTTGGGCTTTCATCTCGTATGGGGCTTGAATTAACTCAAAACAATTTTCAACTTCATCTAGCCACTTCTCCGCGGTATCTGGGTCTGGCTTTCCCTCAAACGGTGGCACATTAGCCCTCTTGAGCTTCTCGAAGTAATATGGGGCATCTCTTACCAGTTGGTGTGGATGAGGGGGAGCATTCTGATGAATTAGGCCTTGCCCTATCTGAGTGACAACTTGGCAAAAGGCCTGAAAGGCATTCATGTCGGGGATGACCGGAGGAACAGGTGCCTCCGGTGCTGGTGGTGGATTATTCTGAACTGGAGGATTCTGGTCTGGCTGGGGTGGTGCGGGACCAGAGCTGGTGGTGGAGGAATGGGCTCCTGAGCAGCTGGTCGTGCTCTCGGAGGTCTGCCACGTGGTCTCACCATCTGCATTGTGGGGTTTAACATTTACTTAGAATATCGGAATAAAACCAATTTATTTTGACTAAGGACCATAATTTGAAAATTTTAAATAAGAGAAGGGCATGTCTTTCGTTATAGACCTGGCTCTCATAAATCAGGCTTAATTATTAAGTTACATCCTAAACCCGGTCTAAGTGGTCTTAGTCTAAGGCCAACACTCATCTAAGATCATGACTTAGGTCTAAGATCAAACTTAGGTTTTAGGTTGCTAAGATCATAACTTAGTTCTACGTTCTGCCCGAAATCTAGAGCCTGCGCTCTGATACCACCTGTAGCGCCCCGCACCCGAACCTCGTCCGAATACGGTGCACCCACCGTAATTCACTAAGGAAAGTACAAAGCGTCATGCATAACATGCGAAAATCCATAACATAAGCCATGGACTCCCATGCTAACATTTAACATGGTAGTAAAATTTAGGCAGAATTAAAACTTTTCAAAATAAACATGCATTACGAAAATACTAAGTTCCCAAAAGTAGCAGTCCCACAAAATGACATAACCGAAATTCAAAGAGTTCAAACATTGTTCATAATACAAACGTCTTGGCTGCACAAAAGTCCTTAAGCTTTGCCTTCATCAAATTTCCTCGCCTACAGATATGGCACTCTTGTCTCATCCTCGATCCACTCAATCTTAGCATTATATAGCTCTGGGGAAAAATAAAAGTGTGAGTGATAAAAATCACCTAGCAAGAATACAATAAACTACCATGAAATATATAAAGAATTATAACATGAATGTAATACCCCGAAAACCTCAAATAATAATTCATACCCGGACTTTAATCCTGAATTTGCTTGACGATATAGCCTAAGCATAATTCTAGATAGTGATATACCAATAATGTCTTATTAACCATTACCCGTAACATACAACATATCAACATGGTCATGGATTATGCAAAATGCAATGCATGATGTCATATCTTGTCAAAACATCATTTTGGTCCCATAAAATAACATGTAAGAAAAACGGAGTGTCAGATCGATTAACCCCGGATCTGAACGGGTCCAGAACATATCAACAGACCAATTAACCCCGGGTCTGGGGCGGGTCCAGAACATGTATCAGATCAATTAATCCCGGATCTGAACGGGTCCAAAACATGTATCAGATCAATTAACCCCGGATCTGAACGGGTCCAGTTCATATCATGTCAACAGACCCATTAACCCCGGGTCTGGAGTCGGGTTAGTCGCATGCTTGGCCGGCAAAGGAATCATGAAGCTTTCTTTAAAACATGGGACCATAAAAACTTTTATGCATACCAAAAACATAGTTACTTGTAAGACTTGCTTGCATAAGTAAAATTCATAAAATCAGATTCATGTGGCATATGATCATGCATGATACATGTAGTGATATGCAATGCAAGTCATGACGTGAAATTTCCTTATAACATGTCAACATGCATGGTTCCGGAAACTAAGAATTCCCAAATTCCTACGTTATGTTCATGGGCGGCTAAATTAATCTTTTTAAACCTCAAAACCTTAATTATTTGGACCACAACTTGGAAAATATAATAAACTCCCTAAGGCTTAACACTCATAAGCCCAAACCGTATATATATATATATATATATATATATATATATATATATATATATATATATATATATATATATATATCCAAATCCTTCAAAATTGGGCCTTTTTAAATTAATCCCCTGTTCAGCCCAATTTTCAGTTTTAGTACATCAACTTCATGTCCATAATTACCCATCAAAACGTTAATGCCAGCTTGATTAATTTGCATGATCTTACTCCTCTATGTCTTAGGTGATTATCATAAAATTTCCAGGTCAATCCAATAACCTTAAAGGGCTCATTTAATTATTTTTCTGAAATGGGTCATGTGCTGAAACTGGGCCGACCCATTTTACTAAAAATTCAATTGTGGCAAAACCATAATTTTCTTTTTCGCAATTCCAACTCACACATGTCATAAATATATGAAACTAGCATCCTACCTAAACTTAGCCCATTTGCATGTTCCTAAGGTCTATTTTTGAGCCAAGAAACACGTTACTCATTTCTGCCCTGTTCCAATGATTTCAGCTGGAACAGTTTTACCAAATAATTCCTTAAAAATAATTCATAACTCATTTTACCAAACTTCCAACTTTAATAATTACTACACACCTAAGGTTGTCACCATACCAAAATCAGCTTTATTGGACATCTACAAGATCCATGTTTAAGCCACTCAAAATGTTATACAATTCTGCCAAGTTCCAGAATTTCCAGTCTGAGCAGTTCCACCAAATATTTTATTAAAAATAATCCATAGCTTATTTTATCAAAATTCCAACTCTCATATTTGCTACACACATAAGGCTAACGTTTTACCAAAAATCAGCTTTATTGAAGGTCTACAAGATCCATTTTTAAGCTATTAAATACGTTGTTTAATTCTGCCCAGTTCCAGTGGTTTGATGTTTTTCCATTCTTTCATGTCAATTGTCCACAATTTGTCTTATTCTTATGAAGTAGCTTATTGGTCACCACATACACTTTTTTCCCATGAAAATTCAGATTTCATTCTTTTTATTGGGTCACCTTTGCATCATACCAAAACAGTTTGTAGTTTGAACATAACAAGTATCATATTTGCTCCAAAACAAGTGTTCTTTCTTGAAGCCAAGACTTACCATCACCTTCACCTCTATGGCCGAAAGTTATGAGGTGTCACACACAAAGTTTACAACATTTGTTTGGACATGCAACCCATTCACATGCTAGCTCATCTTAAATCCTACCAAGTAAACTTGTAAAATTACAACTAGCATTTGCATGTCCTTTTGTTGATTCTTAAATTTCATCCAAGAGCCATTCTTGCCTAGGGTCACTTAGTTGAACCTTAACTCATACCAAAACAGCCTTATAACATATTGCATGTAAGAAAAGATTCTATCTTTGAAAGAATTAATCACATGCAAGGCATTGTTCTTAAGAAATCACTAAGATACAATCTTGAACTTAATATATTCAACAAAAGATCACATCTTAGGAACTTCTAACCATTAAAGCCACTAATTATTTAAGTAAATCATGAGAGATTAGTGTATACTTGCCTCTTTAAGCTAAGGCTTTCGTCTTAGCTTGGATTTTGGATGGAATGAGTTGAAATCTTTCTCCTCCTTCACTTCTTGAGCACACGGTTTTGAAGAAGAGGAAGGAAGAATGTTAGTCTTCATTCTATTGTGAAAATAGAATTTATTTCAGGCTAGAACATCTTACCAAAGTGGGCTTTGAAAGGAGCTTCAAGTATCACAAGATGGCACCATCTAAGCGAGTTGAAGGCTTTGCACCTATTGAACATGAAGGCCACAGTTTTGGTGGGTATGAGAAGGAATCAAGTGAGCTTCATTACTTGACATAGAAAATTTACCTAAGATGCTTGGAAGGAGACTTACCTAGATGCTCCTTTGAGCTTGAAGATGATGGTTGAAGTGAACCTCCTAGCTTCAATGTGTTGGCCGAAAGTTTTGTGTGTGGTGGAGGGAGATGGAAAATTTCCTAAGTGTGGTCTTGGCTTTGCTTGAGAGGGATTTCAAGATGAGATTGAAGTGAGGTGTTCTTGCATTATTTAAAAAATCTAGAGGGGGCAAGGGGATGGGAATCCGGCGGGCATGGGGAGAAAGGAAGGCCTAGGCTTGTAGGCTACAAGCTTTTGTCTCCATGCCTGCTATTCTTTATTATTTCTTTTCTTGCATGCCTCTTTTATTTTATTGTTTTATTTCTAACTAATTTGATATTTTAAATTAGATATTTCAAGTTATAGAACAATGGAGAGGATTCTAGATCCCTCCATTGCTTGGCCGAAATCTTGGGGGTTTGGGGGTAGTTTGGTCTTTTCACATTTATCCTATCCCATACTTATATAATTTATAATGTTTATTTATTTTATCAAATTATGATTTTAATCTTGCTTTTGTGAGAATCAATTAGGCTTGCATTCTTATAAAACGAAATTGTTCTATGGTTGATCAAGGCCTCTTGGCCGAAATTCATAAGGTATTACAATACCTTGTGACATCCCCTTATATAATTATTTAGTATCCATCTCAAAAGTATTTAAGTAAAGAAGTGCTAAGTTGATTTAAGTAACATGCACTTGAAGGAATCATTGTTTTCATTACGTCACTTAGTCATAGTTTCGAGTACATTGTCATTGGGGTACAACATAATATATATTATGTCACACATAATATACATAAAATGAGGTGTATATTCAGCCACAGTGGATGATGAAAAACGTCCCATTTGTTAAAATAAAATTGAATTTGAATTCTCCATAAATCTAGGCTAAATTGTGGGTGAATTGTGTGTGCCAACATGATATGACTTTGTGGCTGATTGTAACATGTGAGCCACGAAATTTTGAAGTGTTTTTGATGTATATAGGCTGGCCATCTTTATATGGCAAGTACGTGACATGTCGGTGAATTTCGGTAGTCACCCGATACGACAATTTTTGTTTTATGACCTTGTAACATGTCGTTATAATGTTGATGTCACCATGACCTATATCATTTGATATAAGACCTTAATATACTCATAAACATGAGGTGTATATAGTGGTGTGACGTCCACATACGTTTATAATATATGTGAAGTGTCGGTGATATGTCGGAATATATGTGTATTGTGCCTTTTTAAAAAAAATGGATATATATATTAATTATCAATATGGCATGTAAATTCATATGGGGAGAATACTTTCCATTTCCAAATTTGTTGCCATATAGCTTCCACTAAATATGTCTACATTTAATGAACTAGTTAGTTCATTAACTTAAACACTTCACATAATGAACTAGCTTAGTTCATTAATTGTGACACCTGAAATTAGTACAAAGACAAAAAAGGTTTACCATATGATGCAAACTTTAATGCTTCATGGCTTGTTAGTACGGCAACAATATATATAAGCATATAAAGCATGTTTACCACATAAACGTGTCAAGTAATAATTTGTTCATGCATTTCGTAATCACGTAGCATTTAAATCATGCATTTGTAAATTATTCAAACCCTTTTTCTCAACAATCTCCCCCTTTTGATGATTTACAAAATAACGTTGGTTCATGATTTAAATGCGATCGTCCGCCTACAATTATGCGTAAATTTAAAATTTGAATTTTGAATTTCATATCATCGCGCTCCCCCTTAAATCATGCTTCTCTCTCCCCCTTAAATCATGATTTTCTCTCCCCCTTTATTTTGTAAATGTCATCAAAAGTGCAAGTAAGAATGGAAGGAAATAGCAGTTTATAACATATCAGTGGAAATCATGCATTTTTAGTGTCTTTTCAAGGGTTAATTATTCAAACCTTTGCAAATGTACCTTTTGGTATCCAAACATGGGTGACCTTCCTCGGTCTTAGTAAAGTTGAGAAAAGAGATGAAGAAGCAATATAATAAATATTAGGGGCACGTCTATTTGGCTTATGACCGAGAATGCCATCATGCTCACGATAAGATTTTCGCTTTTGACATGCCCTTGTGTTAGTGTGCATGGTGCGTAATCCAGATGCATTAATATGATTTGAGTGTCGCATATGCATCAATGCTTTTCTTTCGTATCTATATGGTACATGATTATACCTTGTGCGTGATGAAAAAGCAGGTGTGCGATGAGATATAGTGTGTGGTGTACTAGAAGTCTCTTTAGGTTGTACACTTGTCTTCACACATCCGGTTTCTTATATGAGGATAAAATGAATTTGGTTGACTTATTTTGTGTTTCATTTTTCTCAATGTATCCTAATCCGGTTTTGTCACTTTCATGCTTTTGTGATGAAATGAGGCGATCTAGCATGTTTGTACCCGTATCGAACTATTTTACCATTCTTTCTAGATCCGCGTTTCTTGATTTCAAATTTGAGATATCGGCTCTCATTTCATTGTTTTTGGATGTTAAGGATTGAATTTCAGATCTCAATGAAACAATCAAATTAGACGACTCTTCTTTTGAATCGTTTAATTGAGATACCAGATTTGTGTTAGAGGATTCTAACACATTCTTGTCTTTAATTAAGCGTTTCTTTTCTTTTGCAAGAGTCTTAGAAAACTTATGCAATTCAAGATATTGAACATACAAATCATGATACGATGGTTCAAAATCGGAATCATAATCAGAATTTACCTCACTATCAAAAGGTGGAGGCCTTTGGCTTGACATACATTCTTATTCAGTTTTGTGGCTAGTGGCTGCTATCTCACAAAGATTGTTATATCTTGTGCCTGCACTCTGATACCACTTGTAGGACCTGTATAACACCATTAGAAGGGGGGGGGGGGAGGTTTGAATAGTGGGTGCAGAAAATTTGGTTTTTAAAAAATTTTGGACCAAAAACCTCAATTCTGAAAACAATTTCTGTTTTCAGATCCTGATTTGATTAATCTAGATGGACTAGTTATAGATCTCCAAAAATTATGAAATTTGGTGATAATGTACTCTCAGATGTTGCAAGTGTCTCATAAAAATTTCAAATTAAAATTTCAACCCTAACCCCTTGAAAACATGTTTTTAAACAGATTGCGGAAATCTGCCTAAAACTGTATTCCATATTGAAAAATTTATTCCTATTAATTGGAAACTAAAAAAGCATTAAAATTTTATGGTGATACCTTCAAAATATTTAATTTAATAGGTTGAAACAGTTTTTCAAAATTCCTTTGGTAAGTATGTCAAATACATTGATATTCTCAACCTTTGCAAGTCTAAAAATAAGATTGTACTAGTCTAAGAACTATTAATGTTTGAGTGCCTTATACTTATCCAAATAAGGTGAAACTTGTGCCAAATGAAAGCTAGGACGTGTGGATATGTTTTTGCAAAATTTTGTTATTTTTAAAATTTTTTTACTATTTTTACTATTGCAATAAAATCAATGCAGAAAACTGAAAACTTAAAGTAAAGTGCAGTAAACACCAAGGATTTTATACTAGTTCGATTAAATCAACCTACTCCAGTCTTCGAGGACACCTTCCTCGGTTATCACTAAACAAAATAGACACCTTATCACAAGGGTGACTGGATTTAAACACTAACTCCATCCTTTTACAATCAATACAATCAAGCAAACTGATCACGAACACCACCACCAATCGAATGAAGGTTTGATCATACCTTGATCAACCTTTTACAACAATTGAACGTGTATTGGTGGTATATTCAAAGAATATACAATATTTAGAATATATGAGCAATAGGCTTGAGAGAAGAAGAAGAAGAAAGAAAAGGAGAAGAAGAAAGAAGTATAGCTTCTTGCACTTGACAGAATGTGAGTTGTGGCCTTCACGAGTTTTTATACGATACGTTTTATTATATGATACATGTTTGCGAAATGTTTTCACCACTCAATACATTTTAAAGGATTCAAGTTACATGATATGCTTTCACAGAAAGGTTGTTCGCATGATATGTTTTGAAAGAAGCTTAATGAAATATGGCACAAGACGATTGAATAATACAGTTATATGCTCCGCTGTTCGCAACATACATTATATGTTTCGCTGTTCGCATCACACAGTTATATGTTTTGCTGTTCACAGCATACAGTTATATGATTCGTTGTTCGCCCATCATACAGTTATTGGAGGCTGGACTGACATCGGGTAGGGGATGTCAGTTGGCATACAGTATGACACAGTATGTTACATTTATAGATGGTGCCATGACACTGGAAACTATGGGTAGGTTGGTGTCGTGGGCATACATTACGTTTACAGAATTACATGAGAATCGATTGGTATGTCGTGTGCATCATTTAACATGTAAAGTGATATAGCATGTAATGGACACGAGACATGAGTATGTTATGTTTTTGAATGCTCATGATAAAGTCATATTGCAGTTAATTGAGCATATGCACATCACTAAGTCACTCTGTCAGATACATATTTAAAGCATCAGTGGAATTAGGGTGAATGGACAGAATATGTGATTGTGACATAGGTGTAATTAGAATGGGCTCAGCACAGAATATAAGACATAAGTAATGGATAAGCAAGACAAAAAGAGGGATTGAAATGAAAACAATACCAAATATTTTGTGGTTTGATTTTTGTACTTTATCTATGATATGATTTCATGTGGTTTATTATACCTATTATAGTATTTTTGAATCGAAGACGTGTTAGGTTTCTTACTTTATTATATTTATTTATCACTCCCCGGTGTATGATCCACATGACGAACTCCAGCGGAGATACTTGCTGGCGGATTCATTATCGCTCATCCCTTCTTTTTCACCATGCAGAGCCTCAGGATCTAGAGCTAGATTACATAGGGAACGAGCTGAGGGAGTAGGTTCTTTAGGAGGTCCAGTGGGCCTCAGTTTCAGCTGCTGGGTTTTGATATCTAAGCTCTGTACCTTTGTGATGTACTAATGATACTGTATTCGGATGTAGTTATTTTGTTCTTATGTCAATGTTTATTTCTGTCTATTTTATGATGCTTCCGCTGTTCGATACATGTTCATGACGATGCGCATATGGATGTTATCGACACCTTGTACTTCTCGTAGCAGAGTACGGTGGGTGCACCGTGCCGAGACCCTAGTCCCGGGTCGAGCGCTATAGTTGGTATCAGAGCCAAGGCTCCAGATCCACAACGGGCAACATAAGATAAACGAGGACATGTACATAGGTTATGATCTTAGAGTTTAAGTTTGACTTTAGGCTGAGTGAGCCAACTTTAGCATAAGCCCTTAGAACGGTTTATTAGGGTATAATCCTTATACATAAGTAAAATTTTAAACTGAATCTTATCAATGATTTATGTGGACTGATTGGGGGAAATGATTGTGTCGATAGGATGACTTCACGTCCACAAGGTAGACCAGCGCAGTTGCCTCCACTGCTATCGGCACCACCAGTTGAGGATTTGGTGCCTTCACCGCCGGAGCATGTCCCACCTCCGCAGGCATAGGGTCCGGAGGTATTCCACAGGCATTCTTTGATGCCATGATCCCTCTAGGTCAGGCAATCGGGAATGCTCAGGATGCACCTATACCCCCACAGCTGAAGAAGTCCCAAGTACCCAACTTCAAGGGGGGACCCGATCCAGACGAAGCTGAGAAATGGCTTGATCAAGTAGAGAATTGCTTGGAGTTGTTATATGTGCCAGATGAGTTTAAGGCACAAGTTATCCCACCATTTTTGATTGGTGAGACAAATCAGTGGTGGAAGACCATTATACAACCTTTGACCAGACCAATTGCATGGACTAGATTTTTAGACGACTTTCAAAAGTTCTATATTCCTTCGTTGGTGACTATTCGAAAGATTGGAGAGTTCGAGGCTCTGAGACAGGGGGCCGACGTTACTGTTTCAGAGTATGCTAACCGATTTACTGTTTTGGGGTGCTATGTTCCATTTGTCATGGCATATGAGAAGCTCAAGATGATCAAATTCGAGCGCAGCCTCAATTCGAGAATTAGGACTTGGATTGTCAATGCAAATCCAGATAATTTCTCACAGTTGTTAGATGCCTACTACTGAGTAGAGCAAGACATTGCTCGGACAGATGAGGAGGCAAGAGGCAAGAGGCCTCAGAGTATCACTAATGATCAGTTCAGTCAGCAGAACAAATTTCAGAGGAGGCCAGGGGGACAACCCTAGTTCCAGCAGCTGCACCTACCATAACGTGCTATTCCGATATGTCGCATTTGCCAGCGACAACACACGGGTGAGTGTCGGATGAAGACCGACGCATGTTATCGCTGTGGTAAGATGTGACACATGATGAGGGATTGTCCGAAGAAAAGAACTGAACCACAGGATGGTGCACAGCCGTGAGGAGGACACCCATAGCCTAACGCTCGGGTCCAGGTGATGACAGACGCGGTGGCTGAGGATGCACCAGATATGGTGGAAGGTATGCTTAGATATGAAATTCAATTGCACAATTAATATTATCAGTATCCAAATTTTGCATACTAGGTATAAATTGTAATTGCTAAGATATGATCTAGGAGTAACATGGGAATTCTTAAAGTATGCTTTATCACTAATAGGACAACGGAGTTCGTGACATAGCAAGACAGGAACGCAAATAAATTGATCAGGGTAGCGCAATGGCAGTGCAGAAATTAGAATGCCGAGGTAAATAACCTAGTGATAACTTTCAAAACTGATAAGTATTCGATAAACCCACAATCAGTTTCCCAAATAGAGCCACGTAAGTTATAATCCTTGAAAGCATGTCTGAACATCAAAGCGGTATATCAGATTATAGAAGTTTGGGGCAGATGATAAGGGAAAATTAACAGAGTAACAAATTTCGAGGACGAAACGTTTTATAAGGAGGGAGGAATGTTACGACCTGCACCCCTGGGCTAGTGGAAAAGAGCACAAAAAGATATATGATGGAATTAGAGTGTGATCGCAGTACCGCACTCAATGAAATGAGTGTGAAAGTGTGCCTGAAATAAAAATTCAAGGACTATTAAAGTCTCATAATAGGCATAAGAATAATTAAAATAAGCATATAAAGAAGTGTACAACTTGTATTAGGAATTAAATTAAAAGAAAAAGGAAATAACACATAGGAAAAGGAATAGGGACAAAATGGTAAATTTTCATCCTACCCAAGCCCTTGACTGCCCCCCATACAAGACAGAATGGAAATCTTTTCCATGTCTTCCATTATACACCACCACCTTATCCCTTCTTACACATCCTTTATCCCACCCACTTAGAATGCATGCACTCTTACAACATTCCACTTTCTTTTCAATATTCAAGAATCAATTCATCTTAGTATTGGAAATCATTTCATCTTGTAAGAAATGCATGAAAAGTTTCTTACAAGCTCGAATTTCCACCCAACCACATTTCATGCACACTTATCCTTTCTACACCATCTTTTCTTACTCTTCCACTACAAAAAAATGATTGAAATTTTTTTAACAAGAAAGAGGACAAGAACATTTCATTTTATTTTATTCCACTCCTCACTTCATTAAATTTTCTTCAAGAAAACTTTCCGTTGTCTCTAAAATTTCTCTCATTCCAAATAAAATTCTCTCCCCACCCACTCTCATTCACGGCAATACACCATCAAAAAGGAAGACTTCTCACAAATTCATGCATTTCCACTCCATTCTTTATTTTATCTTTCTCTCTACTTTCTCTTTTTCTCTCTCAAGACTAAAAGTTCTCTCCCTCCCTCTATCCTTCAACCGTGAGTGTAGCAAGAAAAAGGGGAAGCCAAATTTCCTTCACTCTCAAGCGAAGAATCAAGTTTCAAGTAAAGGAATACCTAAGGTAAAAATATCTTAACCTTCATGTCATCACTTCCTTCCTCTTCCATCAAAAAAGAATTAAATTTCCTCTCCTCAATCTAATAAGGCCGAGAGTTCTAAAAAGTAAGGAAGGAGAAGGTTTCAAGTAAGAAAAGTAGAAATCTTCAAGGCTCTTTCATGGTGAGAGTATAATAATTTGATTTTAAAATATGTTTAGTGATTCTTTCTTCTTAAATGACCATATTTTTCTTCATTCAAGCCATCTAGGCCGTGTCTTACCCCAAGCCAAGAGAAAGGAGAAATCTTTCCCTCTTAAGTGTAAGATCCAAAAGAAAAGGCAAGTACTCTTCTTGGTTTCTCAATGCATGTTGCAAAATATATCATTTGTGTTCTTATATCAAGATGGATCATGCATGCATATGTTCAAATGGATTTTACTATGATCATATGAAAAGAATAAATTTTGCCTCCTAAACGTATGAAGCCTTCTATGATTCTTGATTGATTCATCCATTTGAAGCTAAGAAGATGTTAAAAAGAGACATGCATGTGAAGTTCATGGTAGATATAGGTCTCTTATGTATATGCATGTCAAGTTTAATGGAAGATTATGCTTGCATGCTCATTCTTGGAAAAGTATTGGTTACACCTTACATATTCTTGAGAAAGTATGCAAAAGACTACATTTTATATCATCTTCATGCACATTTTCTTGATGATCATCATGCATGTGTTCATCCATGGTTTTTAGTGTTTATACATGTTAAAAGCTATGATTTAGCATGATTATGATTCACCGAAATTTGTGCTATACTGCATGGCCATAGAAGTGTGTTCTTTGATAATCCACATGTCATTTTCATGGATATGCATCTTAAAATGGGGGCTGTTTTGGATCTCTTTTATTAGGCCTAATTCATCACCATCATTTGATGTGTATTCATGATAATCATGGCCTAAGGATGTATATTTTCATGGGTTTGACTCTTTTATGTATTTGCATGTGGTGTCCATGATGACAATCATCATAATTATGACACTATGTTGTGGTGAAAGTTATATACATGTGTCATTATATGTTAAAACTCAAGATAAATGCATCATTATGCTATAAATGCATGATAGGTTTAAGAATAAGAATATATAAGTAACATTTCATGTATGGTACAATGAACAAGTTACGAAAATTATGTGTGTGGGTGCCTATTCGATTTCATCCAAGAGGCCTTATGGAGGTGTTGTGATGATGTTTGAATATTTTTTTTAAAAATATTTATGTAAAGATGTAGCGCCCCGCACTCGGCCTGCCCGCGTATGGTGCGCCTGCCGTACTTTGCTACCGAGAGTACCAGGCGTCAATGCATAACATGTCACAATCCATATTAAAATTCATGGACTTCCATGCCCTCATCTTAACAGGTAAGCAAAACTTAGGCAGAATAAAAACTTCTAAACGAAACATTACGAATATCCGTCATAAAGTTTACAACCATGTCTGCAAAATAAAGGAAAACCCGAAATTAATGTCCCAATATAAGTAATCAAAAAATAAACCCATCATAATAAAAATCCTTAAGCTTGCCATCCACTCATACGTTTACGGATATGGGACTCTAGGCTCATCATCAATCCATTCTACACCGTTTCCTACAGGCTCTGGGGGAAAAATAAGAGGGTGAATGAAAAAGTCACCAGCAAGTATACCATAAACAATCAATAATTAAATGGAAAGTATACACAAGAACCAAATCCCAAGAATTTGGATTTCTGACATACTTGACCTTCAATCCATTAGCCGCAAAGGAAATAAGATCATAACTTATGTGACGAAAGATAATAAGATCATAACTTAGGTGACAGAAAGTAATAAGATCATAACCTAAGTGACAGTAAATCTAGTATTCGACTAGCAATTAGATGCAATGTGTATGAATATGCAAATATGATGTCACAAGATAAGATGAGAACTAGTTTGATCATTCATTCTTTCAAAACATAATCGTCATAAAACAAGAGTAGAGAGTGCATATCTATTATATCCGGATCTATTCCATTCCTTTCAGATCTATTATTTCCGGATCTGAAAACGGTCGTACAATCAATCATCATCATCAGGTCTATTCTCTCCGGACATGAACGGTCATAAACCATCATCCTCAGGTCTATTATCTCCGGGTCTGGATGGTCATAATCGTCATTCTCAGGTCTATTATCTCCGGGCCTAGATGGTTATAATCGTCATCAGAACAATTAACCCTGGATCTGGAGTGGGTTGTGCTGGCCAGGAATTTATGGTACCAAGATGAGTTTTTCTTTCAAAACTGAAATCTTTTCCACAAAACAGCTTTTCTTAAATTTCTTTGGCATAAAATCAGTCTCATAAATTGTATGAAAATGGACAATGCAATGCATGAAATGCAACATGCAATTCATGACTAAATACATCATACAACACATATACGGACTTGTCCTTTGAGCTGGAAAATACTCTAGCATTAATGCCTTGTTCATACGGCCTTAAATTTACCAATTCAAAGACCATTTTCAGAAACTTATGTCACACACATGCATAATGGAATCTTAGCTACCTGCTGTAAAAGTTTCATAACATTTCAAGGTGCTCAATACCTTCAAAACTTTAAATTACTGTAAAGGGGTACTGCTGAACCCTGCTGCACAGTACCCCCTTACCTTTGTTCCATGGGCCATAAAATCTTATTTAATTAGGACTATCACCTGGAAAACATAGCCAACATACTAAGGCACAATAATCAGCTGCCCAAACATCACATACAAGTCCAAATAAACAAGATCAGGGTATCACAATACACGCCTTCATACTGCCCTGTTTTCCATTTTTGCATCGTGACATTTACCTCAGTTGTTACCCCTTGAAAACAGTAGTTTCAGGCCAATTCTTTACATGGACGTGTTCATCTATGTCTTAGATCAGTACCATAAAAATTTCAAGGCAATCCAGTATGCTTAAGAGGGTCATTTAATTTTCTTTCTCAGTCTAGGTACCTGCAAAAATGGCAGTGACCTATTTTTACTAAAAATTTCATTAAGGTCAAACCACAAGTCCTTTTACAGATATTCTACCTCACATATTTACTACGCATGTCAAGCTACCATCACACAAAAATTTAGCTGAATTCCACACTTCTGAGGTTCATTTTCAAGCCAAACAAATCGCTACTCCAAAATTGTCCAGTTCCAGAAAATCTGCCTTTCACCACTTTTATTATTCAACATTTCCCAACTAACTTTATCTCCCTAAAATAACTTGCTAACCACTAAATACACATTTTATCATGATCATTCCAAGTCTCATAATGCTATTTAGGCTACACATGACCCACACCAAAACATCCTTGAAATTACATATAGAACACGCCACCTTTCATACATTTTACACCTAATAAAGTTTATTCTTAGAAAAATTAATTAACCTTTCAAATAATCACCACAAACAGCCCGTTTTTGTGGATAGTAGACCTCATATCATATTCAAACTAGGCACATAGCACGTTCATATAGTAAATCATTCCACATGCCAACACCTTTCTTTATAACAACTAACTTCTCATGCTTTGTATTTAGAATCTTCAACTAAGATTCATAACTTAGAAGTGGCTAGTTGTTCAAGCATACACTTCACAAATAAGTCAAGATTGTCTAGAGTATACTTGCCTCATTGAGCTTAAAACTTTCCCTAGCTTGAGACTTGGTTGAAATGGAGTGAAGTTTCCTCCAACTTCTCCGTATAGCACACGGTTTTGGAGAGAAAATAAAAGTAGATATTAGCTACCATTTAAATGTATAAAAGAGCTAGGTTGAGGCTAGGTTGTCTTACCAAAATAGAGTTCAAATGGGGATTGAAAGAGATCCAACCCACCAAGATGCTAGCACCACCTAGTAACTTGAAGAATCTTCACCTAGTGACCATTTGAAGGTCACGGTTTTGTATGGGGAATAAGCAAAATGCGAGCCTTACAATTTAAAGAAAGTGAAATCCACTTTAGAAGCTAGGATGTAACTCACCTAGATGGAACTTAGAGCTTGAAGATGAAGGTGATCTTGGGACTCCCTTAGCCAAGCTTGCCGTAGGAGAGGATTGGGGAGTGGCCTAAGTGTGCAAGGAGTCCTTAATGATTTGCTTGGGGTAAACTCTTGAGAGTATTGTGAGTTGGGGGATGGAAGGAAGCTTCTAGGACCAACTTGAAGAATTCATGTAGTACCAAGAATAAGGTAGCCGACGGTTTACATAAAGGAGGAGGAGGAGAGACCTTTCATTTGCATGGAACACCATCATGAGGTTTATTTAGTGTCTTGCATCATTTACTTCTTGAGTTACTTTTGAGGAAGGGTTAAGAAAAAGTAACTAGAGTAGTTTGATGAAGGTTCTCACAGCTTAACCATGGGGTGTAATCCGGCGGTAGGGGGGTTTGGTCTTCTTTATTCCTTATTTACTTTTGAAGGTAGTTAATCAAAAAGTTGATAGAAGTAGTTAGTTGGGATATTAAGAGAAAAGTGGTCTCATGGATCTTCCCCTTGTTTGCATCCAGCGGGTTCTAAGGAAAAAGGGGAAACATTCTTCAATCTTGGAACAACATCATAATTTACTACATGTGTAAGACCTTTTTAGAATTTCTTTAAGAGGCAAATAAAGTGATTAGTTGGAGCGTTAAGTTAAAAATGATCTCATGGATACCTCGACGGTTGAAAAAGGAAAAAGGAGGGAATTATTTAAAAGCCTTGGAACACAATTAGTAGGCTACTTAACTCCATGTGTAAGCTTTTTGGGCTTACTTTAAAAAGGCTACTAGAAGCTAGTTGGCTTGTAAGAGGAAAGAGTATTCTAGAGTCTCCAAGACTCATTATGGCCGAAATTCCTAAAATTTTGGGAGGGCAAAATTGTCATTTCACACGCTTCATAAGACATACTTGGAGTATTATACTATTTCTTATAATATTTACTTTAGGGAAATGTAATTAAAGACCAATAATAGGAAAGCTTAATGAAATGGACTTGGAAGAACTAATATTTTATGAAACCAGTTTATACGAGTCTTAAGTACATAATGATTTCTGTTGGGTACAACATTCTCCCCCTTATCACAAGTTTCGTTCTCGAAACTTAAGAGTACTAGTCAAAGAGATGTGTATACGAGCTCCTCATACTTCCTTCGGTCTCCCAAGTGGCTTCATCAACAGAGTGGTGCTTCCATTGCACCTTAACCGTGGGGATAGATTGCTTCCTTAGATCCTTTTCCTTCCGGTCAATGATCCGCTCCAGCTCTTCTTCATAAGACATATCGGCTTCAATTTTCAATGGCTGCTCCTCAATGATATGACTGGGCTCATGCACGTACCGAAAAAGCTGGGATACGTGAAATACATCGTGTAACTGAGACAACGACGGCATTAGTGCTAACCGGTAGGCGACTTCTCCAATCCTTTGATGAATTTCATATGGCTCGATGAATCTTGGACTCAGTTTACCCTTTATGCCAAATCTTTTCATGCCCTTCAACGGCGATTCCTTTAAGAACACTTTTTCACCTGCCTGGAATTCCAATGGTCGACGCTTTTCGTCTGCCCAAACTTTGCTTCTATCTTGGGCCGCCTTCAACCTTTGCTTGTAATTATCACCTTTTGTCGTGTTTGCTCCACTAGGTCGGGTCCTGCAAAAATCTTGTCTCCATTTTCATCCCAATAAAGTGGAGATCGGCATTTTTTTTCCATACAGCGCTTCATAAGGGGCCATTCTAATGGATCAGTGATAACTATTATTGTAGGAAAACTCCAATAACTTAAGACTTTTGTCCCAACATCCTCCAAAATCAAAGATACAAGATCTTAACATGTCTTCTAGTGTTTGGATGGTTCTTTTTGATTGACCATCAGTCTGAGGATGAAACGCTGATGTTGTACCCCAACAATTAGGTACGTAAAAACTATGAATATGAGATGGAATGAAAGAGACAATTTCTTTTAGAGCGTATTACTTAAATTCACGTAACTCTTTTTACTTAAATACTCTTGAGATAGTCTATGAGATATAGAGTGATATAAACCATACCAATATATATATGTATATGTGCGTATATATGATATATGTAGGGAAGGTATAAACACATGGTACACCTAGGCGTGTACGTAATTGTATAGATACATATACTAATCTAGGAATACAATAAAATATAGGCAACAATATGGTATATGAATTAAAATTACAAGGAATATCAAGATGCCTAAGAGGCCCAAAATTTCGGCCTATACATGGGAAATTCTAGAATTCTCTAGCCAATTTTATTACTTAATGTCTACTACATCATTAAGACAAGAAGTTATTATGCAAAGAAATAAATAGAAAATAAAATAGACATGCATTTAAGGAACAAGTTGAGACAACTCATTAAAGAAGGAAGTAGTATGGTTGAGGTCATAAAGACCCCAACCAAAACCGCCCCCCCTTAGTGTCTAGACATGGAGGATTTTTAAATTCTACCATGGTTACTTTTCTCTAAACCAAGGTTAATGTAACCATGATTTAGTAAAGTAACTTGGGTTAGCACAAAAGTAACTATAGTTTGAATAAAGTAACCAAGGTTATACTAACTTAACCTTGATTAACATTCAAGAAAACCCTAACCCTCACAAAAGTCCCTCCAAAACCGTCCCCCCTCTCCTAAGTCTCTAACATGTTTAAATCAAACCATTCTAGAAACATCTATCTTCCCATCATGCAAGAGAAAAACACTTAGACAAGTTCCATTCCCCTCACCAAAGTTTCGCCCCCAACATCTTGAAGGATGGGAGTTTAACTTCAACTTCAAGACTCAAGAAGACATCTAGGTAAGTCTTATTCCAAGTTCCCTTAAGAAAATTCTCATTTTGGTAAAGAATGAAGCTCACATGAACTCTCCTTCTCCTTGCCAAAACCGTGGGTTTCATGGTTGAAATAGGTGAAAGCCTTCAACTTTTCTAGGTGGTGTTACATTGAGGTGCTTGAACCTCCATTCCAAGCTCATTTTGGTAAGATGCTCTAGCCTTAAAGATAACCTAGTTCCTCTATTGAATAAAGACTAACCTTTTCATTTCATTTCTTTAAAACCGTATACTTAAGGTGAAGAAGGTGAAGGATTTCATCACATCTCACTTCATAACCAAGCAAAGGCAAAAGCTTTAGCTTGAAGAGGCAAGTATACTTTAACCCCTTACAATATATGTGATTATGTGCATACTTGAATGTCTAGAAGCCTAAGATATGACTTTAGTGAAAATATGCCTAAGTTGTTACCTTTTTCTTATATTTTGAAATTGTTGGACTAGGGGACTGTTTTGTTTGGAAGAATGAGAAGCCCATGTGAACGACTTTTGCATGCTAAAAGAGACTTGAATTAGTATAGGGAAGCCTTATCATGTATATTGAATGACCATTAACTTGGATTATAGGCTAAAGAACAAAATTAGGAAGGAAAGGATATTTCTATGCATGTTGGCTGAAAACAGAATTCTGGACAGATTTTATGCCAAATTGATGGACTTAGTTAAGGACCTTCTAAGCGTTGGATTGAGCTTATTTTTGGTATGGTCGTAGCTTATTATGTCTAGTTTATTGTGGCGTTGGAATTTCTGGAAAATCCTTTGTGGATTGGCCAGAAATGAATTTTTAGTATCAAGGGGTCAAAACAGCTTCTGGTCGTAGCACCTTAGGGAGAAAAATTATTTAAGTACCTTAAACATCTTGGATTGACCTGAAATTTTTACAGGAGGTACTTAAGACATAGAGCTAAATATACATGTAAAGAAATTGATTTTATCTATTGATCTTGATGGTAAACCATTGAAGGAAAGTCGGTGTAACATTCTGGAAAACAGGACAGATTGACCCTTTGTGCTTGTATGAATTGTATCGTATTTATTTTAACCTGTTTTGGTGAATGGGCATTTG
The DNA here is from genome assembly GCA_036186865.1 of Eustoma russellianum. NCBI lineage: Eukaryota > Viridiplantae > Streptophyta > Magnoliopsida > Gentianales > Gentianaceae > Eustoma > Eustoma russellianum. Next base: position 17,555,736 of record AP025071.1, read on the forward strand.
AATATTGTTCACAAAGGAAATAGTAAAGATTTCCAGGTGCTAAGTGAGCCCCATAATGAGTTTATGGATGGAGACAAGGTAAGGAATGGAGTTGAGAGTGCAGCAGAATTTCTGTTGTACCCTTGCTGGGAATTATTTTATTGAGGTATCTACGCTTGTCGAAATCACATGAAATTTGTACAGAATGTAGTTAAGATCATGTGGTGCATGTCCATATTTTTAGTTTCTGGAAAATAGGCTAAAAAGGTTGATTTTAAGGCCGAACAATACAGGACATGCTGCTGATTCGTTTTCCAGTCCCTGAAGAAAGTTGTTTATGATGTTATAAGTGCATTTTACCATGTTGCATCCCATGCACTTGCATTGACATGCTCATATGTTTCATGCTCATGATTTTATCGAAGTTTTATATAAAGTTTCTGTTTTGAAAGAATTCCATCCCTTCTGGCCAGCTTAACCCGCCACAGATCCGGGGTTAATTGATCTGAAGAATTATAAGAACCGATCCAGGCCCGGTATAATAGGTCTGAAGATGATCACGATTATAAGAACCGATCCAGGCCCGGTATAATAGGTCTGAAGAGTGTAAGAACCGAGCCAGGCCCGGTATAATAGGTCTGAAGGTGATCATGTTATAAGAACCGAGTCATGCCCGGTATAATAGGCTGACACACTCTCTTGTTTTATGATGAGCATGATTTAAAAGAAAGAAAGAAGGTTCAAGTATTTTCATGAGCATGTCTAAATGAAAGAAAGAATGTTTTCCGTTGCATTTGCATCGCATTCACATTTTCATACGCATTACGCATGATACCCTTTCATAGAAGTAAGGTTTGGCTATAGCATGTAGAATCTAACTAAGTGATGACACTTAGATCTTAGCTAAGTATTGATATGACTTTAAGTATGATGCTTCGGAAAGGTAATGGCAGGTATGTTCTAACTTAAGGAATTGGGGTTTGATTCTTGTATGCCGTTTTCTCTTTATTGTACGGTGTTATTGTATACTTGCTGGCGACTCTGTCGCTCACCCATTTATTTTTCCCCCCAGAGCCAGGTAATGAAGTCGAGTGGATTGATGATGAGCCAAGGATGCCATACCCGTAGGCTATTGGAATTGCCGTTAAGAGAATGATGATGGAAGCTTTTGATGAGCCTTTGGGACATTTTGGGACTTAGCTATTTCGGATTCTCTTCGGATAATGTTTGTATAATTTTGCTATGTATTCGCGATTTGACGCTTTCGGATTAAGGTTCAAATTCTGCCGTATTTTTATCTACCTGTTAAGATCGTGACTTTGTAATCCATGTTTATCCATGGGTTTTGCGAGTTAAGTATCGACGCTTTGTACTTTTCCGAAAGGGAAGGTACGGCGGGTGCACCGTACGAGGGGTAGCCGAGTACGGGGCGCTACAGCTGAACTCATCCGAATTTCAGTGCCCATCGCTTTCTGAAAAGCTGTCCAAAATCTAGAAGTGAAGCGAGGGTCGCGGTCACAAACTATACTCATGGGTATCCCGTGCAAGCATACAATCTGATCAATATACATGGAAGCCTATTTCTCGAGAGAGGCTTTGATTGACATAGCCATGAAATGGGCAAACTTCATCAAACGATCAACTACAACCCAAATAGCATCATGTCCATTCTTTGTTTGTGGTAGGTCAGTCACAAAGTCCATAGTGACGTGATCCCATTTCCACTCAGAGACTTCAAGAGGCTGCAACAATCCTGCTGGTCTTTGATGCTCTGCTTTCACTCTCTGGCAAATGAGGCATTTCTCCACGAGTTCGGCAATTTGTTTCTTCATGCCATGCCACCAAAATCTCTTCTTTAAATCTTGATACATTTTGTTGGCTCCGGGATGAATGGATAGACAAGAACTATGAGCTTCCTGAAGGACTTTATTCTTTATGTCATAATCATTGGGTACGCACAATCGACCCCTGAACTATAAGTTGTCATCCTTTCTGACCACAAAATCTTCAGACGGCTTCATTCCCAACTTATCCTTACTCCTCTAAAAACTTCATCTTTTCCTTGACCCTCTTTAATTTTGTCGATTAATGAAGGAATCAAAACCAACTTAGCAAGTACATTATCAATGGAATCAACTACCTCAAGGTCAAACTCTTCCATATCGCGCTGCAAAGGTAGTTGACGCGGATGGCTCGTCTTCCGACTCAAAGCGTCGGCAACTCTATTGGCTTTTCCTGGATGATATTGGATTGAGAGGTCATAATCCTTTATCAATTCTAGCCATCGGCATTTGGCGCATATTTAACTCCTTCTGGGTGAAAAGGTACTTAAGACTTTTGTGATCTGTAAAGATTTCGCACCATTCACCGTGTAGATAATGCCTCCATATCTTTATGGCGAAAACCGCGGCTGCAAGCTCAAGATCATAAACTGGATAATTTTGTTCAAAAGGCTTTAGCTGACGAGAGGCATATGCAATCACTCGATCTTTCTGCATTAACACACATCCAAGGCCATTTCCCGAGGCATCACTATACACCACAAAGCTTTCACCAGAAATAGGTTGAGCTAAAACTGGAGTAGATGTCAACTTCTCTTTCAACTCTGCAAAGCTCCTTTCCCAATCCGAAGTCCATTCAAACTTTGTCTTCTTCTGTGTCAGTCAGGTGAGAGGAATAGCAATCCTGGAAAATCCTTCAACGAATTTGCAATAGTAGCCAGCGAGACCAAGAAAGCTCCGTACTTCTGCGACGTTCGTTGGCCTTGGCCATTCTGTGATAGCTTCAATCTTTCTGGGATCCATCGATATCCCATCCTCAGATATGACATGGCCGAGAAATGCTACGCTGTGCAGCCGAAATTCACATTTACTAAATTTGGCGTACAACTGCTTCTTCCATAAGATGTCAAGAACGATCCTCAAATGGGCTGCGTGGGACTCTTCATCCAGTGAATAAATCAAGATATTGTCAATGAAAACCACAACGAATTTATCTAATTGCTCTTGAAATACTCGGTTCATAAGGTCCATGAATGCCGCGGGGGCATTCATCAATCCGAATGGCATCACAATGAATTCGTAATGCCCATAACGCGTCCTGAACGTGGTTTTCAGAATATCCTCGGCTTTGATCATCAATTGAAAATATCCAAAACGAAGATCAACTTTATAGAAAAGTCGTGCTCCCTGTACCAAGATACCCTTATACAGGGCTCAAAACAGAAAATTTATCGAAATAAAAAATTTTAATTGCTTACCCAGAGCTGGTCCAACAGATCATCGATCCTAGGCAGCGGGTACTTATTCTTTATTGTAATCTTGTTGAGCTCTGTATAATCAATGCACAGAAGCATGCTTCCATCTTTTTTCTTTACAAATAGCACGGGAGCACCCCAAGGCGAGTCGCTTGGGCAGATAAGTTTCTTCTCCAACAAGTCACACAACTGCTCTTTTAGTTCCATCAATTCAGCAGGCGTCATACGGTAAGGAGCCTTTGATATCAGTTCGGCTCCCAGAATTAGATTAATTTCAAACGCGATTTCTCGATCTGGAGGAAGGCCCGACAACTCTGTTGAGAAATATGTTTGGATAATTTTCAAAGTCATGATTTTAAGTGGTGAATACTTAAAAAATGTCACACATGGTGTTATATGTGATTAAAAGTTGAAAAAGTTGACACATCGATCGATGTCTAGGGTTTTTAGAAATAATTTTCTAAAATGTGATAAAATGGTTGTTTTCATTTGTACATAATTTATACATGTTCATTATGTGCTTATTATGTGTTTTTGGTGATTATTATTGTCTTGTGACTAACATGCCTTGGAAGTTTCTACAACTTACCAAAAAGGGCAAAATTGGTATTTTGAGTTTTGTAGGAACATGATATGGTGGAAATATTTCAAGAGCATATTCTTATACTATTTATCATGACAAAGGTGATATCATGAATATTTATGACCATCCGGGTCATTTCTGGAATTTTCTTACACCAGGGGTATTTTGGTCATTTTACCCCCAATGGTATTTTTGGTATTTTCACTCAAGGAATATCTTGAGTATATTATTATCTTCATTCTGGAGCTGTGTTATTATTATTTTGAAGATAATACGGTGATCATATATCTTATTCTCTCAACCGATGATATTATTGACTATACCTGGATATGTGACGATTTGAGATGTCACATTCTATTTTTTCTCGAAGACCCTCTTATATATGTTATAAGAGAACATTTATCATCATTATTCAGAGTTGTTCAAGGTGTCAAAGGTGTGGAAATGATCTCAACATATAAGAAGAAATATTGGGGAATTTCGTTGTTACACGTTGACATAACCTTGTCAAGTGTTATCTATTTATTTCTTCTTCAAAAATCTGAGTTGATACACATATATGTATGCTTAAAAACGTGCATATACAGTTGGATATGATGTGGTATTCATTTTATGAGTTGGAGACAAGTGGACCAACCAAAAAGGAGCTAGTTGGCAAAATTGCCAACTTGGAATTTTCTAAATATAGCCAACGACTATATGGTTTCTTGGTGTATTTTCAGCAGATTTTTGGAAGTAAAATGAAGCTCTAACATGTCCTATTATGTTGCTTAAAGTTGGGGATAATTTGGTGGTATTATCCTTTCTTATTTTATTAAGAAAAATCAAAAACAATTTTGGTAAAAATCAAAGTAGCCAACGGCTACAATGCTGATTTTTGGAGCTGAATTTGTCATTTGAAATGGTCTTCTCCTACATGCCTATTCTCAAGCTAGAAGTTGAGGTATTTTTGGTGCATTTATCTTCTCTTATTATCTACATTTTGCAAAGGATAAATGAGACTATCCAAGGTGGAAAAATCGGCCAACAAAGAGTTGCCAAGGTGGACCAATCATGGTGTTTTATTTTGCCAAGTGTACAAAGCTAACCAATGATGAGAAGACATTTGGAGTTGATGATGAAGATGATGACACATTGGCATTCTTATCTTCAAGGCTCAAATTACACTATAAATAGAGGCATTGGTGAAGGAGATGAAACACACTTGAAGCTCACAAGCATTCTATAGCTTTCATATTCATCTTCTTGTTCTTGTTGTTGTATTTTGTTGTAGCAAAGTTGTTCTTAATATTTTGGTGAGCTACAAGCCTCTTGAGCTTCATTTGTAAGATTGATTAGCCATCTTTATAAGGCTACATCAATAGGTGTTGGAGGTATTGCAACTAAGTGTTGCTTAGAAGGTGATTATCCAAGTCTTGAGTAGGGTTGGTGTATAACCCAAGGATCAAGCTTGGCTCTTGTTGTAAGGTATTCATATCATAGTGAAATCCAAGGAAAGGTGTTCCTTGGGACTGGAGTAGGTCACATTGACCGAACCAGGATAAATCCTCGGTGTTCTTCTCTTGTTTCTTTATTTCTGTTTTCTGCCCGTTTTTGACTGCAGTTTTCACCCAACTTCACACAATTTGAAAACATAGCTAAAAATTTTCAAAATTCGTGATTTTTGGTGGAGTTATACTTCAGACTGTTAGCTTTCATTTGCAACAAGAATCACTTGATTTGCGCAAGTAAAAGTTAGTCTTTCAGTCTTTGCAAGATAACTGCTCAAATCTGGCTGCAATCTGACCAGTTTTGAGAAAAGTTAAATTCTGTATTTTTCAAGATTTGTTTGAGGTCAGGGCCTTTTGGAAACTTCATCTACACATCCTAAGGAGTGTTTTGATATAAAGATCAACCTGTTTGGTTGAGTATTCAAAGAGAAACACTATTTGCAAAATCAGCAACATTCTGTCCAATTCTGTCCAGATTGACCATCTGAATCTTTTTATTTGTTTGAAGGGTCAAACGATCTTCTTTTTGTCTGATTTTTGGAAAGAGTCTTGTTAACTCATTGAAGTTTAATTCTGGAAAGTTTCATAATTTTTGGAGTTGTGTACAATTATTTGTGAATTTTTGAAAAACGGGTTCTGAATCTGAGGTGGTCTCAGATTCTGTTTTCAAGGGGATTTTAGAAAAGGGTTGTAGTGTAATTTCCGCTAACCACTATTCACCCCCCCTCTAGTGGTGTTCATTGCAGGTGCACGGTCCAACATTTGGTATCAGAGCCAGACCAACACCACTCAAAAGAAGCAAGATTCAACACCGTACGAACAATACAAGGCCAAGAAACAACGATTCATAATATACTGCTTGTCTCAAATCAAAGGTACATACTATGGCTATTGTTTCTCACAAAGGTGAGTTGGAAGGTATGTCCACACAACGCCCTCCTCTTTTTGATGGCAATAATTTTGTTCATTGGAAACTAAGAATGAGGCTATTCTTAATGGCTATAGACATCGATTTATGGTCTATAGTTGAAGATGGGCCGTACATTCCAATGAAAGTTGTACAAGTTAGTGGAGTAAGTCAAGAGGTTGAAAAATATAAAAGTGAATGGTCATCAGATGATAAAAAGAAAATGTCCATGAATGCTAAAGCTATGCAATTACTTTTGAATGGACTTACAACTTCTGAAGCAGGATATGTGTCAAATTGCACAAGTGCACACGACATGTGGAAATCACTTGTATTAAAGCATGAAGGTACTAGTGGTGTTAAAGAGTCAAAAATAAACATGCTTATGACTGAATTAGAGACTTTCAAAATGTTGCCAAACGAATCCATAACATCTATGGATTTGAGGATTACTAATATTTTCAATGCCCTTGAAGCTTTAGGGAAGTCATTTTCGAACAATGAAAAGGTTCAAAAGGTGCTACGAAGTCTCCCTGCTGAATGGGATCCAAAGGTGACTGCAATCGAGGAGACAAAGTCAATCACCAAGATGGATGAATTGATCGAGTCTCTTAAAGTCTATGAGGTAAAACTGAACCAACGAAAGTCTGAATCGTCTAAGTCATCCAGTAAGTCAATAGCCTTCAAAACAACTGAAACACATGATAATAACGATGATAGTAATAGTGATACTGAATTAGACGATGACTTGATATTGATTGCTAGAAAACTTAGAAAGTTTTTCAAACGCCCAAATAGGAATAGACAACATAATTCTTCTTCTTCTTCTTTTTCTCAATCTAAGAAAAATAACACAAACAAATGGTATAATAAAGAATTAAAGTGTTATGAATGCGGTCAAAAAGGACATATTTCATACGACTGTCCCACGAAGAAAAATAATAATAACCACAACAATAATAAACAAGCCAAGGGCAAGGAGGCTCAAATGACAAAGACAAAGGAGTCTAAGGCAAGAAAAGAGAAACGAGCAATGAAGGTGAGCACATGGAGCGACTCATCCGACTCAGAATCCGAAACTGAGGAAGCTCAAGTCTGCTTCGTATCCAACGAGGTATGTTCTTCTTCTGATAGTGATTCTGATAGTGACATGACATTTGATGAAATGTATGAAGAATTCCTACGAATGCATGCTCACTGTAAGAGGCTTTCTAAAGAAAAGAAGAAACTAGTTGAAGAAAATGACAAGTTGAAGACGTCCAACTTGGAATTTTCCGATCAACTAGAATCTCTTAAACAAGAGTCTACTAATACTCTTGATTCTTTAGAGAACAAAATTAAATCATATAGGAAAGATGAACAAAAGTTACAAATGGAAAATAAAATGTTGAAATCCAAGTTAGAAAGTTGTGAAAATGAAATAGTGCAACTTAAGTCTTCTAAATTTACCTTAGAAAAAATGATAGAACAATTTAAATCGGGTGCAAATATGTTAGATACACTTATCTCATCACAAAAGTATGGCAATGATAAAACCGGCCTAGGCTATAAAGAAGAAAACGAAAAAGTAAATGAAAAGACTAAGTTTGTTTCATCTAGTACAAAGTTGCCATATAATACAAAATCAACTTTGCCTGCTACATCTTCTTCTAAACCTTCTTCTACTCATATCAAGGCAAAAATACAACACAAACCCACCAATATGCACACGCATAAACATACATCTAGGCCAAATTTTGCATCTAGACAACCTAGAAATCATGCCTACATGTATACAAATGCAACTAGACCAAATAAAATGCATCCAACTTTTTATGAACCTAAGCATAAGCAACTCTCATACAAGTCTTATAGAAATACACATGAATATACATATAGAGCACCATATAAGAAACAAAATCGCATGCCTTATACACATTATAAGATTCGGTCATCCTATAATGATTATCAACCATGGCGCAACATGTATAACAATGCATCCTCACTTATGTGGAATAATCATCTATATGCTTATCCTTCTTACTTTAACCATGCTAAAAATGTGCCTAGAAAGTATATTCAAGTTTGGATACCTAAGGGTTATCTAAACAAGAATAATGCCCCTAACATTCAAGGACCCAAATAAAGGGTACCTAAAACTTTGTCTCCATTGTAGGAAAAATGCAAGGAATGCAAGAAAGAGGCAAAGTCAAAGAATCTAAAAACCAAATGGTTTTTAGATAGTGGATGCTCGAGGCATATGACGGGTAACCCCAAACTATTCACGGAACTTGAACATATTGATGGTGGAAAGGTGACATTCGGTGACAACAACAAAGGAAAAGTTGTTGGAAGAGGAACAATTGGGGACCCTAACACATTTCAAATACGAAATGTGTTATTAGTAAGCAATCTATCCTATAATTTACTTAGTATTTCTCAACTTATAGATTGTGGTTATAATGTCTCCTTTCTTCCTAATTCTTGTGATATAATAAATAAAAAGGGAGAAATAGTATTAAAAGGAAATAGAGATAGTAATATTTATACTCTTACCTTAGATAACATGTTAGATGCTGAGGTTAAATGTCTAATATCACATGACTTAGATGTAAATTTATGGCATAGAAGATTAGGCCATATAGGAATTTCAACTATTAAGAAATTGTCTAAGAAGAATCTAATTAGAGGAATGCCTAAGTTAGACTTAGATAATTTTCAAATGTGTGAAACATGTATTAAGGGAAAACACATTAAAGAAACCTTAAAACCGAAACATGAAGTGAGTACTAGTCATGTACTAGAATTGCTTCACTTAGACTTATTTGGTCCAAGTAGGACAAGAAGTCTAGGTGGACACTACTATGTGTGTGTCATAGTAGACGATTACTCACGCTACACATGGACATTGTTCTTAACACACAAAGACGATGCTCCATTAGCAATCGAAACCCTTATCAAGCAACTTGAAAACATTTACGAAGAAAATGTCAAAAGAATTAGAAGTGATAGAGGTGGAGAATTTAAAAATAAAGACGTAATCAAATTTTGTGAACTTTATGGAATAAAACATGAATTCTCACCACCTAGAACACCACAACTCAATGGAGTTGTTGAACGTAAAAATAGAACGATTCAAGAAGTTGCAAGGACAATGCTGTGTGAAAATAAATTACCTAAGTATTTATGGGCTGAAGCTGTTAACTGTGCATGTTATATTATAAATAGGCTCACTATTAGAAAGAAATTAAATAAAACGCCTTATGAATTGCTAAACAATAGACAACCTAAAATAGATTATCTTAAAGTATTTGGATGTAAATGTTTTGTGCTAAACACTAAGGATAATCTAGATAAATTTGAACAAAAGTCTATTGAATGTATATTTGTTGGATATTCAACTAACTCAAGAGCATATAGGTGTTATAATCCTGCATCTAGAAAAATAATTGAATCCATACATGTGAAATTCAATGAAAATGCATGCTTTGAAGTTAGTGATAAACATCAACATAAACAAGAAACAAATGTTGAAAATATGTTTGATGATGAAGTATTACTTGAGCCTGTACTTGATCATCTAGAACCAACTCCCCCTGAACAAGACATGCATGAACCCTTAGATGAAATGAATCAAGAAAATTTGGAATTGGAAGATGATACAACTAATGATCCAATTACATATGATAACATTCACACTAATGAAACTTTTGAACAAGATGAGGGTGAACCTAGTCAATCTAGGAATTGGTGGCACCCTAGAGAATTAATCATTGGGGATCCAAGTGTTGGGGTTAGAACACGTAGAAACATAAGTCAACTTGAAGGACATAGCTTAGTCTCACACATAGAACCTAAGAATGTTAAGGAAGCCTTAGGTGACATATCATGGATAGATGCTATGCATGAGGAATTAAATCAATTCACAAGGAACAACGTATGGGACTTAGTACCTAAACCTGAAGACAAGTCTATCATAGGAACTAAATGGGTCTTTAGGAATAAAATGGATGAACAAGGAAATATTACAAGAAATAAGGCTAGACTAGTCGCACAAGGTTATAATCAACCAGAAGGAATAGATTATGAGGAAACCTTTGCACCCGTTGCACGACTAGAAGCAATTAGATTGTTACTTGCGATTGTAAGTCTAAGTAACATTAAACTCTTCCAAATGGATGTCAAGAGTGCATTCTTAAATGGATACATCCAAGAAGAAGTGTTTGTCAAACAACCCCCTAGATTTGAAGATCCAAAGAATCCTAACCATGTTTACAAGCTTAAGAAAGCTTTATATGGTTTGAAACAAGCTCCAAGAGCTTGGTATGATAGATTTGCAAACTTTCTTATTGCGAATAATTATGAAAGGGGAACCATAGACAACACATTATTCCTAAGAAGAAAAGGTAATGATTTGTTAATAGTTCAAATATACGTAGACGATATTATCTTTGGTTCAACTAACCCTACCTTAGTAAAAGACTTCGAAGAATGTATGAAGTCAGAGTTTGAAATGTCAATGGTAGGAGAGTTGAATTATTTCTTAGGACTCCAAATCAAACAAACCCCTCAAGGAATTCACATTAGCCAACTTAAGTATGTCAATGATATGATTAAGAAGTTTGGCTTTGAAGATTTGAAACCTACAACTACCCCCATGAGTGTTAGTACCAAACTCGATAAGGATGAAAATGGTAAATCTTTTGATGACACACTCTATAGGTCTATGATTGGCTCATTGTTATACTTAACTGCATCAAGACCTGATATCATGTTTAGTGTGTGTATGTGTGTTAGGTTTCAATCTTGTCCTAAGGTATCACATTACAATGCAGTGAAAAAGATATTTAGATATCTTAAGCATACACCTCACTTAGGACTATGGTATGATAGAAATGCTAAGTTGGAATTACACGCATATAGTGATGCTGATTATGGTGGTTGCAAGTTAGATAGAAAATCCACTAGCGGCACATGTCAATTCATAGGAACCAATTTGATCTCTTGGTTTTCTAAAAAGCAAGCTAGTGTAGCTCTTTCTACCACTGAAGCCGAGTATATTGCTTTGAGTTTATGTACTACCCAAATACTTTGGCTTAAACAGCAACTTAGTGATTTTGGCATTAAAATGAAAAAGATTCCAATTTTCTGCGATAGCACCAGTGCAATCAATCTTTCACGGAATCCGGTGCTTCATTCTAAGGCCAAACACATTGAGGTGCGATACCACTTTCTTCGCGATCATGTTCAAAATGAGGACATAGTGATAAACCATATAAGAACTGATCACCAAATCGCAGATATCTTTACCAAACCCCTTAATCAAGCCACGTTTGAAAACTTGCGTGCCAAGTTAGGTATGATGACTTACGATACCATTGTATAGTTCTATCTTTTGCATGATTTGCAAAATAAAGGGGGAGATAGAATAAGCACATGATTTTAGATTTTAGTTGGTAAGTCATCATTTGGTATGAAATGATAGGTTTCAATTGGTTAAGAGTTAAGTATAGGTTAAGGGGGAGAGTATGAGTTGAGGGGGAGCAACATACTTTAAAAGTAGAAAACATTTGGTTAACTTTTTGGTTATAAGTTGTGACATTAAAATCATGTTAGGTTATTTTGAAAATCATCCAAAAGGGGGAGAATGTTGAGAAATATGTTTGGATAATTTTCAAAGTCATGATTTTAAGTGGTGAATACTTAAAAATGTCACACATGGTGTTATATGTGATTAAAAGTTGAAAAAGTTGACACATCGATCGATGTCTAGGGTTTTTAGAAATAATTTTCTAAAATGTGATAAAATGGTTGTTTTCATTTGTACATAATTTATACATGTTCATTATGTGCTTATTATGTGTTTTTGGTGATTATTATTGTCTTGTGACTAACATGCCTTGGAAGTTTCTACAACTTACCAAAAAGGGCAAAATTGGTATTTTGAGTTTTGTAGGAACATGATATGGTGGAAATATTTCAAGAGCATATTCTTATACTATTTATCATGACAAAGGTGATATCATGAATATTTATGACCATCCGGGTCATTTCTGGAATTTTCTTACACCAGGGGTATTTTGGTCATTTTACCCCCAAGGGTATTTTTGGTATTTTCACTCAAGGAATATCTTGAGTATATTATTATCTTCATTCTGGAGCTGTGTTATTATTATTTTGAAGATAATATGGTGATCATATATCTTATTCTCTCAACCGATGATATTATTGACTATACCTGGATATGTGACGATTTGAGATGTCACATTCTATTTTTTCTCGAAGACCTTCTTATATATGTTATAAGAGAACATTTATCATCATTATTCAGAGTTGTTCAAGGTGTCAAAGGTGTGGAAATGATCTCAACATATAAGAAGAAATATTGGGGAATTTCGTTGTTACACGTTGACATAACCTTGTCAAGTGTTATCTATTTATTTCTTCTTCAAAAATCTGAGTTGATACACATATATGTATGCTTAAAAACGTGCATATACAGTTGGATATGATGTGGTATTCATTTTATGAGTTGGAGACAAGTGGACCAACCAAAAAGGAGCTAGTTGGCAAAATTGCCAACTTGGAATTTTCTAAATATAGCCAACGGCTATATGGTTTCTTGGTGTATTTTCAGCAGATTTTTGGAAGTAAAATGAAGCTCTAACATGTCCTATTATGTTGCTTAAAGTTGGGGATAATTTGGTGGTATTATCCTTTCTTATTTTATTAAGAAAAATCAAAAACAATTTTGGTAAAAATCAAAGTAGCCAACGGCTACAATGCTGATTTTTGGAGCTGAATTTGTCATTTGAAATGGTCTTCTCCTACATGCCTATTCTCAAGCTAGAAGTTGAGGTATTTTTGGTGCATTTATCTTCTCTTATTATCTACATTTTGCAAAGGATAAATGAGACTATCCAAGGTGGAAAAATCGGCCAACAAAGAGTTGCCAAGGTGGACCAATCATGGTGTTTTATTTTGCCAAGTGTACAAAGCTAACCAATGATGAGAAGACATTTGGAGTTGATGATGAAGATGATGACACATTGGCATTCTTATCTTCAAGGCTCAAATTACACTATAAATAGAGGCATTGGTGAAGGAGATGAAACACACTTGAAGCTCACAAGCATTCTATAGCTTTCATATTCATCTTCTTGTTCTTGTTGTTGTATTTTGTTGTAGCAAAGTTGTTCTTAATATTTTGGTGAGCTACAAGCCTCTTGAGCTTCATTTGTAAGATTGATTAGCCATCTTTATAAGGCTACATCAATAGGTGTTGGAGGTATTGCAACTAAGTGTTGCTTAGAAGGTGATTATCCAAGTCTTGAGTAGGGTTGGTGTATAACCCAAGGATCAAGCTTGGCTCTTGTTGTAAGGTGTTCATATCATAGTGAAATCCAAGGAAAGGTGTTCCTTGGGACTGGAGTAGGTCACATTGACCGAACCAGGATAAATCCTCGGTGTTCTTCTCTTGTTTCTTTATTTCTGTTTTCTGCCCGTTTTTGACTGCAGTTTTCACCCAACTTCACACAATTTGAAAAAATAGCTAAACATTTTCAAAATTCGTGATTTTTGGTGGAGTTATACTTCAGACTGTTAGCTTTCATTTGCAACAAGAATCACTTGATTTGAGCAAGTAAAAGTTAGTCTTTCAGTCTTTGCAAGATAACTGCTCAAATCTGGCTGCAATCTGACCAGTTTTGAGAAAAGTTAAATTCTGTATTTTTCAAGATTTGTTTGAGGTCAGGGCCTTTTGGAAACTTCATCTACACATCCTAAGGAGTGTTTTGATATAAAGATCAACCTGTTTGGTTGAGTATTCAAAGAGAAACACTATTTGCAAAATCAGCAACATTCTGTCCAATTCTGTCCAGATTGACCATCTGAATCTTTTTATTTGTTTGAAGGGTCAAACGATCTTCTTTTTGTCTGATTTTTGGACAGAGTCTTGTTAACTCATTGAAGTTTAATTCTGGAAAGTTTCATAATTTTTGGAGTTGTGTACAATTATTTGTGAATTTTTGAAAAACGGGTTCTGAATCTGAGGTGGTCTCAGATTCTGTTTTCAAGGGGATTTTAGAAAAGGGTTGTAGTGTAATTTCCGCTAACCAATATTCACCCCCCCTCTAGTGGTGTTCATTGCAGGTGCACGGTCCAACAAACTCCTCTAGAAAAACATCAAGATACTCCTGAACTACTGGGACTTGTGAAAGGTCAGATGGCGCTTGATCGACACTTAAAGCATAAACTAAGAATCCTTCATGTCTTTTCTTCAACGCACTACAGGCGAGCCACATTCACATAGACATTCTTAGGGAATTTCTTCAATTTCGAGACTCCATGGAAAGTTGCTTCATCTCGTTCTGGGTTCTTAATGGTAACCCGTCTTTCGCGACAATCAATGTGCACGCAATTATTGGAGAGCCAATCCATTCCAAGAATTATGCCGAAGTCGCTCATGGTTATTGGGATCAAATCTGCTGTGAACCGTTTCTCATCGAACTCAATCTCACAGCCCTTGTACAATTGGTGTGAGATAAGCACCTGATCACCAGCTGCCTATATGGCGTGCCAAGATGGACTGGGCTATGGTCAATATTCTTTGCAAATTTCCTCGAAATAAATGAGTGGCTAGCACCACTATCAAACAATACATTTGCAGGCACAGTACACACTAAGATTGCTCCTGAATTATGCAAGATCGACTAAGTGACGACAAAAAAAATAATATCTTGTAAAATATAACATTGCATAAATCTTAAAACATACCATTCACAACATCAGTAGCTTGCTCAATTGCAGCACCGGTCATAACATGAACCCTTGCATTTGCGCGTTGACGCTGGTTCCTTGGGTGCTGCTGCTACTGGGCTCCTTTCTCCGGGCAATCCTTAATCAAATGGCCAACTTTCCACATCCAAAACATGTGGTCCCCTTGTCTGGACAGTTCTTAAGCACGTGGCCCACCTTACCACATCCAAAACATTTTCCTGCATGAATGAAACATTCTCCCACATGGTGCTTGTGGCAATGAGGACAAGCTGGAATAGCTGGCTGCTGCTGACCATGATTTCTCGATTGATTCTTTTGCTGCAAGCGGCGCTGGAAGCGATTCTGGTTCTTTCTTTGACGACCGGGTCCTCTGAAATTCTATTTTGTTGCCTTACGGGATCCCCCACTACCAGACGCTTCTCTTCCTCTCCTTTGACCAATCACATCATGGCGGATGATGTCCCTCTCAATCCTGTAACAGGCATCAAGTAACGCTCCAAAATTGGCGGGATTTGCATTAATAAACCAAGTACTGATCCTGTGATTCAATCCTCTTTCAAATTTCCGCATCTTAGTCTCTTCATCATTCATCGTCAATGGCTAAAATCTCCCCAAAGCTATAAACTTATTAGCGTAGTCTGCCACAGTCATTCCTTGCTCTTGATTCAATGACTCGAACTCATGTCTCTTCTGCAGCTTGACTGAAGGAGGTATGTTGAACTTGTTGAACTCTTGTAAGAATCTCTCCCATGGTATTAGTCTCGGTAAGGATTGCCGATTTGCTTTCCACCACTGGTTTGCTTCTCCAAGAAAAAATGGTCAAACAGCTTGTGTTTTTATTTCTTCGGGTGCACGGATCAATTCAAAGAAGTTCTCCATTTCATCTAGCCATTTTTCTGCAATGACGGGGTCTGATTTTCCTTCAAATGGTGGTACATTGGCTCTCTTAAATTTCTCAAAATAATACGGTGCATCCCTAACAGGCTCATGTGGTTGAGGAGGGGCATTTTGCTGTATCATAACCTGGCCAATCTGTGTCACCGTTTGGCAGAAAGCCTGGAAGGCGTGGACATTAGGAATCATCTGAGGTAAAGGCCCCTGAGGTGGAGGATTATTTTGAGTAGGAGGTGGGTTCTGATCCTGCGGGGTGGAGGCAGAGGGACCTGAGCGGGTGGAGGAGGAACATGCTCCTAAGGCTGTGGAGGGACCGGCTCCTGTGCAGCAGGTCGGGCTCTAGCGGGTCTGCCACGAGGTCGAGCCATCTGCACTACGGAGCGTCAGAATTTATTCAAAGTTGAAATATCAGGATATGTGACAGAAATCAATTCATAATTTAACGGAAACTTAAATAGATATGCGAGAAGATAATATTCGGATTAAATTCCGAGGCATTTAAAATCTCATCGACTAGGATTAAATCATTAGGTTAAGTTCCTGAATCCAGTCTATGTAATCCTAGTCTAAGGTCGACACTCTTCTAAGATCATAGCTTTTGTCTAAAAATCAAACTTAGATTTCTAGAGTCATAACTTAGTTCCATATTCTGCCTGAATCTAGAGCCTGGGCTCTGATACCATCGGTAGCGCCCCGCACTCGGCCTGCCCGTGTACGGTGCGCCCGCAGTACTTTGCTACGGAGAGTACCGGGCGTCAATGCATAACATGTCACAGTCCATATTAACATTCATGGACTTCCATGCCCTCATCTTAACAGGTAAGCAAAACTTAGGCAGAATAAAAACTTTTAAACGAAACATTCCGAATATCCGACATAAAGTTTACAACCATGTCCGCAAAATAAAGGAAAATCCGAAATTAATGTCCCAACATAAGTTCATCAAAACATAAACCCATCATAATAAAAACCTTAAGCTGCCATCCACTCGTACGTGTATGGATATGGGACTATAGGCTCATGTCAATCCATTCTACACCGTTTCCTGCAAGCTCTGGGGGAAAAATAAGAGGGTGAGTGACAAAGTCACCAGGAAGTATACCATAAACAATCAAGAACTAAATGGAAAGTATACACAAGAACCAAATCCCAAGAATTTGGATTCCCAACATACATGACCTTCAATCCATTAGCCGTAAAGGAAATAAGATCATAACTTAGTGACAAAAGATAATAAGAGCATAACTTAGGCTAAAGAAAATAATAAGATCATAACCTAAGTGACAGTAAATTTAGTATTCGACTAGCAATTAGATGCAATATGTATGAATATGAAAATGTGATGCCACATGATAAGATGAGAACTAATTCGATCACTCATCCTTTTAAAACATAATCGTCATAAAACAAGAGTAGATAGAGTTCATATCTATTATCTCCAGATCTGAGGCGGTCATACCATTACCTTAAGATCTATTATTTCCGGATCTGAAAACGGTCATACAATCAATCATCATCATCAGGTCTATTGTATCTGGACCTGAACGGTCATAAATCATCATCCTTAGGTCTATTATCTACGGCTCTGGATGGTCACAATCATCATTCTCTGATCTATTATCTACGGGCCTGGATGGTCATAATCGTCATCAGACCAATTAACTCCGGATCTGGAGCGGGTTGTGCTGGCCAGGAATTTATGGTACCAAGATGAGTTTTTCTTTCAAAACTGAAATCTTTTCCTCAAAACAGCTTTTCTTAAATTTCTTTGGCATAAAATCAGTCTCATAAATTGTATGAACATGGAAAATGCAATGCATGAAATGCAACATGCAATTCATGACTAAATACATCATACAACACATATACGGACTTGTCCTTTGAGCTGGAAAATACTCTAGCATTAATGCCTTGTTCATACGGCCTTAAATTTACCAATTCAAAGACCATTTTCAGAAACTTATGCCACACACATGCATAATGGAATCTTAGCTACATGCTGTAAAAGTTTCATAACATTTCAAGGTGCTCAATACCTTCAAAACTTTAAATTACTGTAAAGGGGTACTGCTGAACCCTGCTGCACAGTACCCCCTTACCTTTGTTCCATGGGCCATAAAATCTTATTTAATTAGGACTATCACCTGGAAAACATAGCCAACATACTAAGGCACAATAATCAGCTGCCCAAACATCACATATAAGTCCAAATAAACAAGAACAGGGTCTCACAATACACGCCTTCATACTGCCCTGTTTTCCATTTTTGCATCGTGACATTTACCTCAGTTGTTACCCCTTGAAAACAGTAGTTTCAGGCCAATTCTTTACATGGACGTGTTCATCAATGTCTTAGATCAATACCATAAAAATTTCAAGGCAATCCAGTATGCTTAAGAGGGTCATTTAATTTTTTTTCTGAGTCTAGGTACCTGCAGAAACGGCAGTGACCTATTTTTGCTAAATATTTCATTAAGGTCAAACCACAAGTCCTTTTACAGAAATTCCACCTCCCAAATTTACTACACATATCAAGCTACCATCACACCAAAATTTAGCTAAATTTCACACATCTAAGGTTCATTTTCAAGCAAAATAATTCACTACTCCAAAACTGTCCAGTTCCAGAAAATCTGCCTTTCACCACTTTTTATTATTCAACATTTCCCCACTAATTTCATGCCCCTAAAATAACTTTCTAACCACTAAATGAAAATTTTAGCATGATCATTCCAAGTCTCATAATGCTCTTTAGCCTACACATGAGCCACGCCAGAACAGCCTTGAAATTACATATAGAACACACCACCTTTCATTCATTTTACACCTAATAAAGTTTATTCTTAGCAAAACTAAATCACCTTTCAAATAATCACCAAAAACAGCCCGTTTTTGTGGATAGTAGACCTCATATCATATTCAAACTAGGCACATAGCACGTTCATATAGTAAATCATTCCACATGCCAACACCTTTCTTTATAACAACTAATTTCTCATGCTTTGTATTTAGAATCTTCAACTAAGATTCATAACTTAGAAGTGGCTAGTCGTTCAAGCATACACTTCACAAATAAGTCAAGATTTTCTAGAGTGTACTTGCCTCTATTAGCTTAGAACTTTCCTCCAACTTCTCCATATAGCACACGATTTTGGAGAGGAAAAGAAAGTAGATATTAGCTACCATTTAAATGTATAAAAGATCTAGATTGAGGCTAGGTTGTCTTACCAAAATAGAGTTCAAATAGGGATTGAAAGAGATCCAACCCACCAAAATGCTAGCACCAAGTAACTTGAAGAATCTTCACCTAGTGACCATTTGGAGGTCACGGTTTTGTATGGGCAATAAGCAAAATGTGAGCCTTACAATTTAAAGAAAGTGAAATCCACTTTAGAAGCTAGGATGTAACTCACCTAGATGGAACTGAGAGCTTGAAGATGAAGGTGATCTTGAGACTCCCTTAGCCAAGCTTGCCGTAGGAGAGGATTGAGGAGTGGACTAAGTGTGCAAGGAGTCCTTAATGATTTGCTTGGGGTAAACTCTTGAGAGTATTGAGAGTTGGGGGATGGAAGGAAGCTTCTAGGACCAACTTGAAGAATTCATGTAGTACCAAGAAGAAGGTAGCCGACGGTTTACATAAAGGAGGAGGAGGAGAGACCTTTCATTTGCATGGAACACCATCATGAGGTTTATTTAGTGTCTTGCATCATTTACTTCTTGAGTTACTTTTGAGGAAGGGTTAAGAAAAAGTAACTAGAGTAGTTTGATGAAGGTTCTCACGGCTTAACCATGGTGTGTAATCCGGAAGTAGGGGGTTTGGGCTTCTTTATTCCTTATTTGCTTTTGAAGGTAGTTAACGAAAAAGTTGATAGAAGTAGTTAGTTGGGATATTAAGAGAAAAGTGGTCTCATGGATCTTCCCCTTGTTTGCATCCGGCGGGTTCTAAGGAAAAAGGGGAAACATTCTTCAATCTTGGAACGACATCATAATTTACTACATGTGTAAGACCTTTTTAGAATTTTTTTAAGAGACAAATAAAGTGATTAGTTTGAGCGTTAAGTTAAAAGTGATCTCATGGATGCCTTATTGGTACAATACACGGCGGTTGAAAAAGGAAAAAGGAGGGAATTATTTAAAATCCTTGGAACACAATTAGTAGGCTACTTAACTCCATGTGTAAGCCTTTTGGGCTTACGTTAAGAAGGCTACTAGAAGATAGTTGGCTTGTAAGAGGAAAGGGTATTCTAGAGTCCCCAAGACTTCTTATGGCCGAAATTCCTAAAATTTTGAGAGGGCAAAATTGTCATTTCACACGCTTCATAAGACATACTTGGAGTATTATACTATTTCTTATAATATTTACTTTAAGGAAATGTAATTAAAGAACAATAATAGGAAAGCTTAATAAAATGCACTCGGAAGAACTAATATTTTATTAAACCACTTCATACGAGTCTTAAGTACATAACGATTTCCGTTGGCTACAACAAAAGATATGTATATTGCATATTATATATGTAGCTAAGAAAAGATGTATAATCAAAGAAATTAAGAGATTAAGAGGTGGACACATATAAAAAACATGTATAAAAAGGGCTGTTTTGGTAAATGGGCTGAAAACTCCTAATTGAGCAAACATGTAATTTCTAAGATGCAAAACATATGGAAAAGAGGGCTGATTTAAGAAGCCATGGCATAAGATGAAAAATTAGACAAGTCTAGAGGATAATACTAATGAAATTAAACTTTAGAGTGGGTTGATTTGGCTACCACAAAAAGCGTACACTTTAGTAAAGGAGTTAAATGGGGAATTTCACAACATTCATGGTGTGAAACCTAAGCTATTTGTTGAGCTTAGTGGAGGCAAGGGTTTACAAGTTACAAATCAGCCCGAAAATTTAACATACCTGTATACATATGTGAACACGAGTTTTTAAACGATACGTGTTATTATACGATACATGTTTGCGAAATGTTTTCACCAATCAATACATTTTAAAGGATTCATGCTACATGATATGCTTTCACAGAAAGGTTGCTGGCATGATATGTTTTAAAAGAAGCTTAATGAAATATGCCACTAGACGATTGAATAATACAGTTATATGTTCCGATGTTCGCAACATACAATATATGTTTCACTGTTCGCAGCATATAGTTATATGATTCGCTATTCCCATAGTATACAGTTATTGGAGGCTGGACTGACATTGGGTAGGGGATGTTAGTTGGCATACAGTATAGCATAATATGTTACAGTTGTAGATGGCGCCATGGAACCTATGGGTAGGTTGGTATTGTGGGCATACAGTACGTTTGCAGAATTCCATAAGAATCGATTGGTATGTCGTGTGCATCATTTAAGCGTGTAAAGTGATACAACATGTAATGAACATAAGACATGAGTATGTTATGTTTTTGAATGCTTATGATAAAGTCATATTACAGTTAATTAGGCATATGCATATCACTAAGTCACTCTGTCAGATACATATTTAAAGCATCAGTGGAATTAGGGTGAACGGAAAGAATATGTGATTGTGACATAGGTGTAATTAGAATGGGCTCAACACAGAATATAAGACATAATTAATGGATAAGCAAGACGAAAAGAGGGACTGGAATGAAAACTATACCAAATATTATGTTGTTTTATTTCTGTACTTTATCTATTATATGATTTCATGTGATTTATTCTACCTGTTACAATATTTTTGAATCGAAGACATGTTACATTTCTTACTTTATTATATTTATTTATCACTCCCCGGTGTATGATCCACATGACGAACCCCGGCGAAGATACTTACTGGGCGATTCATTATCGCTCATCCCTTCTTTTTCACCATGTAGAGCCTCAGGATCCAGAGCTGGATTACGTAGGGGGCGAGCCGAGGCAGTTGGCTGTTTAGGAGGTCTAGTGGGCCTCAGTTTCGGCTGTTGTGTTTTGATATCTCAGCTCTGTACCTTTGTGATGTACTGATGATACTGTATTCGGGTGTAGTTATTTCGTACTTATGTCAATGTTTATTTCTATCCATTTTATGATGCTTCCGCTGTTTGATACATGTTTATGACGATGCACATATGGATGTTATCGACGCCTTGTACTTCTCGTAGCAGAGTACGGGATGTGCACCGTACCGAGACCCTACTCCTGGGCAGGGCGCTATAGTTGGTATCGAAGCCAAGGCTCTAGATCCACAGTGGGCAACATAAGATAAACGATGACATGTACGTAGGTTATGATCTGAGAGTTTAAGTTTGACTTTAGGCTGAGTGAGCCAACTTTAGTATAAGCCCTTAGAACGGTTTATTAGGGTATAATCCTTATACATAAGTAAAATTTTAAACTGAATCTTATCAATGATTTATGTGGATTGATTGTGGGAAATGATTGTGTCGATAGGATGACTTCACGTCCACAAGGTAGACCACCGCAGTTGCCTCCACTGCTATCAGCACCACCAGTTGAGGATTCGGTGCCTCCACCGCCGAAGCATGTCCCACCTCCGCAGGCATAGGGCCCGGAGGTATTCCACAGGCATTCTTTGATTCCATGATCCCGCTAGGTCAGGCAGTCGGTAATGCTCAGGATGCACCTATACCCCCACAACTACCTCAGTAGATGGGCACACAATTCTACTTTGGACAGCTGAAGAAGTCCCAAGTACCCAACTTCGAGGAGGGGCCCGATCCAGACGAAGCTGAGAGATGACTTGATCAAGTAGAGAATTGCTTGGAGTTTTTATAGGTGCCAGATGAGTTTAAGGCACAGATTATCCCACCATTTTTGATTGGTGAGACAAATCAGTGGTGTAAGACCATTATATAGCCTTTGACTAGACCAATTGCATGGACTAGATTTTTAGACGAGTTTCAAAAGTTCTATATTCCTTCGTTGGTGACTTTCGAAAGATTGGAGAGTTCGAGGTTCTGAGACAGGGGCCGGCGTTACTATTTCAGAGTATGCTAACCGATTTACTACTTTGGGCCGCTATGTTCCATCTGTCATGGCAGATGAGAAGCTCAAGATGATCAAATTCTAGCGCGGCCTCAATTCGAGAATTAGGACTTGGATTGTCAATGCAAATCCAGATAATTTCTCAAAGTTGTTAGATGCCTGCTACCGAGTAGAGCTGGACATTGCTCGGAGAGATGAGGAGGCCAAAGGCAAGAGGCCTTAGAGTATCACTAATGATCAGTTCAGTCAGCAGAACAAATTTCAGAGGAGGCCAGGGGGACAACCCCAGTTCCAGCAGCTGCACCTACCATAACGTACTATTCCGATATGTCGCATTTGCCAGCGACAACACACGAGTGAGTGTCGGATGAAGACCGGCGCATGTTATCGCTGCGGTAAGATGGGACACATGATGAAGGATTATCCGAAGAAAAGAACTGAACCAGAGGATGGTGCACATCCGCGTGGAGGACACCCATAGCCTAACGCTCGGGTCCAGGTGATGACAGACGCGGTGGCTGAGGATGCACCAGATATGGTAGCAGGTACGCTTAGATATGAAATTCAATTGCACAATTAATATTATCAGTATCCAAATTTTGCATACTAGGTATAAACTGTAATTGCTAAGATATGATCTAGGAGTAACATGGGAATTCTTAATGTATGCTTTATCACTAATATGACAACGGAGTTTGTCACATAGCAAGACATGAACGCAAATAAATTGATCATGGTAGCGCAATGGCAGTGCAGAAATTAGAATGCCGAGATAAATAACCTAGTGATAACTTTCAAAACCGATAAGTATTTGATAAACCAACAATCAGTTTCCCAAATAGAGCCACATAAGTTATAATCCTAGAAAGCATGTCTGAACATCAAAGCGGTATATCAGATTATAAAAGTTTGGGGCAGATGATAAGGGAAAATTAACAGACTAACAAGTTTCGAGGACGAAACTTTTTATAAGGGGGGAGGAATGTTACGACCTGCACCCCTGGGCTAGTGAAAAGGAGAACAAAAAGAATTACGATGGAATTAGAGTGCGATCGCAGTGCCGCACTCAATAAAATGAGTGGCAAGTGTACCTTAAATAAAAATTCAAGGACTAACAAAGTCTCATAATAGGCATAAGAATAATTAAAATAAGCATATAAAGAAGTGTACAACTTGTATTAGGAATTAAATTAAAAGGAAAAGGAAATAACACATAGGAAAAGGAAGAGGGACAAAATGGTAAATTTCCATCCTACCCAAGCCCTTGACTGCGCTACCCATACAAGATAGAATGGAAATCTTTTCATACACATTATACACCACCACCTTATCCCTTCTTACACATCCTTTTTTCCACCCACTTAAAATGCATGCACTCTTACAAGATTCCACTTTCTTTTCAATATTCAAGAATCAATTCATCTTAGTACTGGAAATCATTTCATCTTGTAAGAAATGCATGAAAAGTTTCTTACAAGCTCAAATTTCCACCCAACCACATTTCATGCACACTTAGACTTTCTACACCATCTTTTCTTACTCTTTTTCACTACAAAAAAATGATGGAAACTTTTTTCTTTTTTAACAAGAAAGAGGACAAGAACATTTCATTTTATTTTATTCCACTCCTCACTTCATTAAATGGTCTTTGAGAAAACTTTCCCTTATCTCTAAATTTTTTCTCTCATTCCAAAAGAAATTCTCTCCCCACTCACCCTCACTCACGACAATACACCACCAAAAAGGGAAGACTTTTCACAAATTCATGCATTTCCACTTCATTCTTTATTTTATCTTTCTCTCTACTTTCTCGTTTCTCTCTCAAGACTAAAAGTTCTCTCCCTCCCTCTATCCTTCAACCATGAGTGTAGCAAGAAAAAGGAGAAGCCAAATTTCCTTCACTCTCAAGTGAAGAATCAAGTTTCAAGTATAGGAATACCTAAGGTAAAAATATCTTAACCTTCATTTCATCACTTCCTTCCTCTTCCATCAAAAATGAATTAAATTTCCTCTCCTCAATCCAATAAGGCTGAGAGTTCCAAAAATTAAGGAAGGAGAAGGTTTCAAGTAAGAAAAGAAGAAATCTTCAAGGCTCTTTCAAGGTGAGAGTATAGTAATTTGATTTTAGAATATGTTTAGTGATTCTTTCTTCTTAAATGACCATATTTTTCTTCATTCAAGCCATCTAGGCCGTGTCTTACCCCAAGCCAAGAGAAAGGTGAAATCTTTCCCTCTTAAGTGTTAGATCCAAAAGAAAAGGCAAGTACTCTTCTTGGTTTCTTCATGCATGTTAAAAAATATATCATTTATGTTCTTATATCAAGATGGATCATAAATGCATAAGTTCAAATGGATTTTACTATGATCATATGAAAAGAATAAATTTTGCTTGCTAAAAGTATGAAGACGTGTGATTCCTGATTGATTCATCCATTTAAGGCTAAGAGTTAAAAAGAGACATGCATGTGAAGTTTATGGTAGATATAGGTCTTTAGTGTATATGCATGTCAACTTTAATGGAAGATTATGCATGCATGTTCATTCTTGGAAAAGTATTGGTTACACCTTACATATTCTTGAGAAAGTATGTTAAAGATTACATTTTATATCATCTTCATGCACATTTTCTTGATGATCATCATGCATGTGTTCATCCATGGTTTTTAGTGTTCATATATGTTAAAAGCCATGATTTAGCATGATTATGATTCACCATAATTTGTGCTATATCGCATGACCATAAAAGTGTGTTCTTTGATAATCCTCATGTCATTTTCATGGATATGCATCTTAAAATGGGGGCTGTTTTCGGTCTCTTTTATTAGGGCTAATTCATCACCATCATTTGATGTGTATTCATGATAATCATGGCCTAAGGATGTATATTATCATGGGTTTGACTCTTTTATGTATTTGCATGCGGTTTCCATGATGACCATCATCATAATCATGACACATGATTATGTTGTGGTGAAAGTTATATGCATGTGGCATTATTTGTTCAAACTCAATACAAATGCATCATTATGGTAGAAATGCATTATAGGTTGAAGAATAAGAAAGATATAAGTAACATTTCATGTATGGTACAATGAACAAGTTGCAAAAATTATGTGTGTGGGTGCCTATATGATTTCGGCCAAGAGGCCTTATGGAGGTGTCATGATGATGTTTGAATATTTTTAGAATACATTTATGTAAAGATATGTATATTGTATATTATATATGTGGCTAACCAAAATATGTATAATCAAAGAAATTAAGAGATTAAGAGTTGGACACATATAAAAAGCATGAATAAAAAGGGGTGTTTTGGTAAATGGGCCGAAAACTCCTAATTGAGCAAACATGTAATTTCTAAGATGCAAAACATGTGGAAAAGAGGGCTGATTTAAGAAGCCATGGCATCAGATGAAAAATTAGACAAGTCCAGAGGATAATACTAATGAAATTAAACTTTAGAGTGGGTTGATTTGGCTACCACAAAAGCGTACACTTTAGTAAAGGGGTTAAATGGGGAATTTCACAAAATTCACGGTATAAAACCTAAGCTATTTATTGACCTTAGTAGAGGCGAGGCTTTACAAGTTACAAATCAGCCCAAAAATTTTAACATGCCTGTATACATACGTGAACATGAGTTTTTAAAGGATACATTATATTATAGATACATGTTTGCGAAATGTTTTCACCACTCAATACATTTTAAAGGATTCATGCTACATGATATGCTTTCACAGAAAGGTTGTTAGCATGATATGTTTTAAAAGAAGCTTAATGAAATATGCCACAAGACGACTTAATAATACAGTTATATGTTCCACTGTTCATATCATACAATATATGTTTCTCTGTTCACAGCATACAATTATATGTTCTGCTATTCGCAGCATACAGTTATATGTTGTGCTGTTCGCAGCATATAGTTATATGATTCACTGTTCCAACAGCATACAGTTATTGGAGGCTGGACTGCATCGGGTAGGGGATGTCAGTTGGCATACAGTCTGACACAGTATGTTACAGTTATAGATGGCGCCATGACACTTGAACCTATAGGTAGGTTGGTGTCATGGGCATACAGTACGTTTGCAGAATTACATGAGAATCAATTGGTATGTCGTGTGCATAAGTTAAGCATATAAAGTGATATAGCATGTATTGGACACGAGACATGAGTATGTTATGTTTTTGAATGCTTATGATAAAGTCATATTATAGTTAATTGAGCATATTCACATCACTAAGCCACTCTCTTAGATAAATATTTAAAGCGTCATTGGAATTAGGGTGAATGGACAGAATATGTGATTGTGACATAGGTGTAATTAGAATGGTGTAATCACAGAATATAAGACATAAGTAACGGATAAGCAAGAGCAAAAGAGGGACTGAAATGAAAACTATACCAAATATTATGCGGTTTTATTTCTGTACATTATCTAGTATATGATTTCATGTGGTTTATTCTACCTGTTACAGTATTTTTGAATCGAAGACATGTTAGGTTTGTTACTTTATTATATTTATATCTCACTCCCCGGTGTATGATCCACATGGCGAACCCCGGCGGAGATACTTGCAGGCCGATTTATATCGCTCATCCCTTCTTTTTCACCATGTAGAGCCTCAGGATCCAGAGTTGGATTACGTAGGGGACGAGCTGAGGGAGTAGGTTCTTTAGGAGGTCCAGTGGGCCTCAATTTCGACTGTTGTGTTTTGATATCTCAGCGCTGTACCTTTATGATGTAGTGATGATACTGTATTCGGATGTAGTTATTTCTTACTTATGTCAATGTTTATTTCTATCTATTTTATGATGCTTCTGCTGTTTGATACACAAGTAAAATTTTAAACTGAATCTTATCAGTGATTTATGTTGATTAATTGTGGGAAATGATTCTGTCGATAGGATGACTTCACGTCCACAAGGTAGACCAGCGCAGTTACCTCCACTACTACCGGCACCACCAGTTGAGGATCCGGTACCACCACCACCGGAGCAGGTCCCACCTCCGTAGGCACAGGGACCCGGAGGTATTCCACAGGCATTCTTCGATGTCATGATCTAGGTCAGGCAGTCGAGAATGCTCCCACAATTACCTCAGCAGATGGGCACACAATTATACTTTGGACAGCTGAAGAAGTCCCAAGTACCCAACATCGAGGGGGACCCGATCCAGACGAAGCTGAGAAATGGCTTGATCAAGTATAGAATTTCTTGGAGCCGTTACAGGTGCCAGATGAGTTTAAGGCACAGATTATCCGACCATTTTTGATTGGTGAGGCAAATCAGTGGTGGAATACCATTATACAGCCTTTGACCAAACCAATTGCATGGACTAGATTTTTAGACGAGTTTCGAAAGTTATATATTCCTCCGTCGGTGACTATTCAAAAGATTGGAGAGTTTGAGGCTCTGAGACAGGGTGCCGGCGTTACTGTTTCAAAGTATGCTAACCGATTTACTACTTTGGGCCGCTATGTTCCATCTATCATGGCAGATGAGAAGCTCAAGATGATCAAATTCGAGCGCGGCCTCAATTCTATAATTAGGACTTGGATTGTCAATGCAAATCTAGATAATTTCTCACAGTTGTTAGATACCTACTACTGAGTAGAGCAGGACATTGCTCAGAGCGATGAGGAGGCAAGAGGCAAGAGGCCTCAGAGTATCACTAATTATCAGTTCAGTCAGCAGAACAAATTTTGGAGGAGGCCAGGGGGATAACCCCAGTTCCAGCAGCTGCACTACCACAACGTGCTATTTTGATATGTCGCATTTGCCAGCGACAACACATGGGTGAGTGTCAGATGAAGACCGGTGCATGTTATCGCTATGGTAAGATGAGACACATGATGAGAGATTGTCCAAAGAAAAGAACTGAACCACAGGATGGTGCACAGCCGCGAGGAGGACACCCACAGCCTAACGCTCGGGTCCAGGTGATGACAGACGCTGTAGCTGAGGATGCACCAAATATGGTGGAAGGTATGCTTATGTATGAAATTTAGTTGCAATTAATATTATAAGTATTTGAATTTTGCATACTAGGTATAAATTGTAATTGCTAAGATACGATCTAGGAGTAAGATGGGAATTATTAAAGTATGCTTTGTCACTAATAGGACAACGGAGTTCGTGATATAGCAAGATAGGAATATCAACGCAAACAAATTGATCAGGGTAGCATAATGGCAGTGCGGAAATTAGAATGCTGAGGTAAATAACCTAGTGATAACTTTCAAAACCGATAAGTATTCGATAAACCAACAATCAGTATCCCAAATAGAGCCCCGTAAGTTATAATCCTAGAAAGCATGTCCGAACATCAAAGCGGTATATCAGATTATAAAAGTTCGGGGCAGATGATAAGGGAAATTTAATAGAGTAACAAGTTTCGAGGACGAAACTTATTATAAAGGGGAGGAATATTACGACCCGCACCCCCGAGCTAGTGCAAAAGAGAATAAAAGGATTTACGATGGAATTAAAGTGTGATCACAGTACCGCACTCAATAAAGTTGTTGAGAAAAAGTGTTTGAATGATTTACAAATGCATAATTTAAATAGTACGAGTCTACGAAATGCACGATAAAATTATTTCTTGATATATTTTTGTGATATACATGCCTCATATGCTTTACATATATTGTTGCCGTACTAACAAGCCACGAAGCGTTGAAGCTTATATCATATGACAAACATTTGTTGTCTTTGAACTATTTTCAGGTGTCACACATAATGAACTAAACTAGTTCATTAAGTGAAGTACTTAAGTTAATGAACTAACTAGTTCATTAAATGGAGATATATTTGGAAAAAGCTTTATGGCAACAAATTTTGAAATGGAAAGTCTCCTTCCTACTCCTCTCATACGCCTACATAAATACAATTTTTTTGAAAGAACGATTTATTTTATTATGCTGATGCCTCACTTATGGTGGAGGAAAACCTTATTACATGAAGAAAAATATAACGCACAAAGAAAATGATGGGTTTCAACATCCAAGCAATATATGATATGCCGCATTAAAACCTTGCCAAGTAAAACCACCCTTGTGGATAAAACCTTGGCTAAGGAAAAAGCATACATATTTATATGCTTGGAGTGTTGAGAGGCGTTACAGTGTAAAAGGAGAAAAACAGTAATCCGCATATGATACATTTGAAGAAAAAGATGTTGAAGCCGAAGGAACTCCCGAGTGTGATGTTGTAGCCCATCCCCGTAGCAAAAATCAACCGTATCAGTGTGAAAAGCCAGTGGTAGTTTTGATTCCGTCCATGCACAATGAAACCATGAGAGTGCGTCAAAAATATAGATGAGATATAAGAAGAGGCAACAGACCAAGTGAATGTAAATCATACCGAATCTGCCTGTACTCGTCAAAGTACAGGCAGAGATAGCAAATGAAATCCAATCCATATGGAAGACGAGTGGAGCAGCAGAGTAAAAGTTGCGAAGATGTGAGACCGCCTATGTACAAATGAAACATGAAAGTGTGTCAAGCAGGAATAGTAAATATAAACGGTTATCACAGACTGAAGAAACGTGGATCTCACTGAGTCTGCCTGTACCTGTCAGAGTACAGGCAGAGAAATCGAATGAATTCCAATCTGTATGGAAGACTTGATGGTATCGATACTTGCCCGATGAAGGGAGAAACACCAAGCCAGAATTAGGTGTTGTCCATGCACAATAGAAAA
Organism: Eustoma russellianum; assembly: GCA_036186865.1. Lineage (NCBI taxonomy): Eukaryota > Viridiplantae > Streptophyta > Magnoliopsida > Gentianales > Gentianaceae > Eustoma > Eustoma russellianum. The sequence continues at coordinate 17,586,274 of AP025071.1, forward strand.
TAAACATTGTGTCATTTGTGAGTAGACGACATAAGATACTGTAAATGATCGAGGTAAACATACCGAGTCTGCCTGTACCCACTCGAGTACAGGCAGAGTATACTATAGGGCGCCAATGCATATGGAAGACCAGAAGATCAATGAGTACGCAAGTTTGTTGATGTGAGGTCCAAAGTGACTAAAGCGCGTACCATAGGTGGCATACTGTGGTTAGTGAAGGAGCATGTTCCCGGTGATGTCATTGCGTATTAGGCAAGGTAGTGAGCCGCCATGTTGGCCTCTCGATATATATGCATGATTTCTAAACGATTTAGATTAATCAACGTTTGTAATAGCCTGAGATGATAGTTACCAAAGATAGCCTGCGGCTGACGTAGGCGCAGCAACATTTGCGCACAGTTAGCCTCTATGATGAGTGATCGATACAATGGGAGAAAGTAGAGTAAGCCAAATAGCATAGCCTGAATTTCGGCCATCAACGGTGTGCATGAAGGTAGTCGAAAGGACAGAGCGTGCACACAGGTACCGGAGTGATCGCGCATGATAACACCGCCAGCAGCATAGTGACGGCCAACTGCTGCATCCACATTAAGTTTTAATCTTCCTCATGGTGGAGTATGCCATCTTACCACTTTGAGACGGGGAGGTCGAATATATGGAATCCATGAAAGAGAAACAGATGTCCCTGCTGCAAGTTTTGATCCGTGTATTGTGTGAGTCTACATGTCAATATCAAAATGTATAGAGGCCCGAAGTACCGATATAGAAAAAGATGCAGTGTCCCCATACACTAAATGAGCATAACTGCGCCAAATATTATGCACTAGGATAGCCGGAACAACAACTTTTAAAACCCCAAATAGAGAGGAAGATGTGGAGCGGTACCACCATGATAAGAGGTATTGGCGCAGATTTAGAGTAGTGGGGGATACTCCATTCAATTCATATGCAAAAAAAGTCCATAAAAGCCGAATTGGATGACAATATAGGAATACATGATCAACCGTTGCTGAATGTTGCTTACAAAAAGAGCATTGCATGGGGTGTGCTGTAGAATAAAGGCCAATATAATCCTCAAATGAAAAAGTAGAGTGAAATAAACGCCATAGTAGTATTTTTGTGGTTGGTGAATGCTGCTTGAACCAAATAAACTTAGCAGAAAGTAGCGTTGTCTTGGAGGCCCGACAAACATCATAGGCCGATTTTAGGGTGAATTCACCCAAGCGTGTTGGCTTCTATGTAAGGTGAGAACCTGTGCCTACCGTCTGCGAAATACATGTGTCATGTATGCGGCAGATGAGTTTCCAAATCGGTTAATCTGGCAGTCTTGGCCGATAATCCCCTCGCCGTCCGTATTTGACATGCATATACCGACTCCATAGGGTGTCATGTTTCTGATATAACCACCAAATTCGGCAGTGGTATGCCTGTTGCAACATGTTAAGATCTCGAAGTCCCAAGCCTCCTTCCTCAATAGACAAAGTGATTTTCGACCATGCAACTCAATGATGGCGTTTGCCCCAATAAAATGCTGCCATCTTTCTGTGTATCATTTTGATGACAGACTTTGGTAATCCACCTGTTGCAATAATATGAAGTGGGAGCGCAGAAATTACTGAACGCAGCAATACTAAACGACCTGCCGATGAAAGAAGGCGGGAATGCCATCCATGTAATCGATCTTCGATATGATGTAGCAGAGTAGAACAAAATCTGGAGCGATTGATTCCTCTGTGGAGATAAGAACCAAGATATCTAAATGGTAGAGAAGTGAGTCGCATGCCCAATATTTCTTGGAAGGACCGACACCGATGTGGCATAATGTGTGCCGAAGGGATTAGACTACTTTTTTGAAAGTTTACCTTTTGACCAGAAGCAGTTTCATACGCAGTTAAGAAAGAGTGAAAGCGCCTTAAATTGCGCTGTGTTCCCTGCAGAAAAATAAGTTGATCATCCGCGTACGCTAAGTGAGTTATTGCAAAAGGGATGCGGCCTAGACGAAATGGCAGTATATGTCCCGCAGCAACCAATGAGTTTAATCCTCTGCTGAAACCCTCCGATGTTAAAATAAATAACAATGGAGATAAAGGATCGCCCTATTTGACACCTCTATATGGACGGAAGGAAGGCGATGGCTCTCCATTTATCAAAACCGATAACGTAGTAGAACGTAGATGGTTGATGATAATCCGAGTGAAAAAATCTGAAAAACCAAACTGACATAGTATCCGCTCGAGATAATCCCAACTGACCTGATCAAATACTTTCATCATATCCAACTTCAGGCATAATTGAGACCCACCTTTATCCAGCATATGTACCATTTCTCGTGCCAATAAAACTTGAGTTGAAATATCATGTCCAGGAAGGAATCCTGTTTGCTCTGGAGAGATTAACTTCGGGAGAAGCGTCCCAAACGTGTGGCAATAATACGGGTACAAACTTTGCTCAAAAAGTTTGTCAGACAGATAGGCCGAAAATCACTGAATGTTTGAGGGGATTGTGTCTTGGGTATCAAAGTAATTAAAGCACTAGCCATGATAGTCGGCTGTGGGACACCAAGAAAAAACTCCTGCACTGCTTTAACAACAACAGAATGTATGATAGGCCAACATGAACGATAGAACTTACCGTGGAACCCATCCGGAACTGCGGCGCTCTGAGGGTCTAAGTGCCACACTACCTCCTTTACTTCGGTCTCCATGGGAAGCTGCATAAGCATAAGATTATCGGATTCTGTTACCAGACGAGGAATGTGCGATAGTATAGAAGAGTGATTTTGCGTTAATTCCTGAGCAAATAAATAAGTATAGAAAGAGACTGTTGCGGACATAATCTCAGTCGGATTCGTCAATATCTGGCCAGCCGCATTGCGAATTTTCTGAATTCGCAGGTGTGTTCACTTTCCTTTGACAATGGAATGAAAGTACTGTGTGTTAGCATCGCCTTCTTTAAGCCATTTTATCCGGGCTTTTTGTTTCCAGAATTGTAATTCACAAGCAGATGCTCGTAGATATTCTGCCTTTGACCTATGATACTCTTCTCTTGTTTCCACTGTCGGATGCGCATCCCATGCTGCCTCTGCATAATTAAGTTGAGCCTCTGCATGCTTCAGATTGCTAAAAATATTACCAAAGATTTCCTTATTCCATCGCTGGATATCTCTTTTGAAAGAAAACAATTTTTTTATAAAAGCCATGCATGCCACCAGTAGTGGGATATGATAACCATGCCTGCTGCATATAAGAATGAAAATCGGAGTGATGTAGCCAGGCGTCTAAAAACCGGAATGAACGTCTGCCAGCTGAGACACTTTGTTGACACAAGAACAATATTGGAATGTGATCCGATGTGACCCTTGGCAGATGCGTTAACTGCATATCTTCAAACACATCCTGGAAAGTAGAATTTATAAAAACCCAGTCCAATCTACGACGTATTCGGCCAAGCCCTTTGCCGTCTGCCCAAGTAAATCTGGAGCCTTGATGTGGCGGCGCCATTAGGGAGCACATTTCAATACACTTATTAAAGTCTTGTAATACTGCTAGAGACGGAATTGAGCGACCGCTGTGATCCTCAATGGTTCTAAAAGTATTAAAATCACCTCCCACTACCCAGGGCAATTGAGATGATTCAGCAAAATCGCATAATGAGTGCCATAGTGGACGACGCTGAAGAGAGGTGTGTTTCGCATATACAACGGATAAAACAAAGGTCCATTACAGTGAGAGTGACTGCAAAGTAAAATGTACCACTTGATCTTGATCCTGTGTAGAAATCAAACGAAATTCAGTATCACGCCAGAAAAACCAAATACGTTCCGATTGTGAAGCATAAGACCGTGAGAAACCAAGACGTAAGGCAAACCCATGTATTTGTGAAGATGCATGTTTGGGTTCTATCAAAGCAAGTAAATGTAAACGATGTTCTCGAATCATTTGTTGCAATCTAGGTAAAGAGGCACGCATGCCTCGGATGTTCCATATTAATGCATTCATTGAGTAAGAGAGGAGTTACTTCCCTGTATGATGTGCGACGCACTGCGTGTCAAGATCGTAGATGGCGGGAGGGGGGGTAAATCTTTGCGTGCCCTTCGCTTACGAAGTGGGACAACTGGTATGAATTCAGCCTCTTCAGTATGCTCTTCTTAAACGTGATATTAATATCTCTTCATTCGGCGATGGTGGTATTAGTTGCATGTGACGCGCCACTTCCTCAGGTACATTAGGCATATCATCAACATGATCATCAATTGGCAAATCTGTATCTGATGAATGACCCGTTTTGACTGGATTTATTTCGGTTGGTATATGATGGTCTGCAGCATCATAGAATTCCTCCACAAACTGGCCAGTCGGATTATTGTTAATTGTTGTATCGGAAGGATGTAGTACTGCCAAATCCGGTTGATCATCATGGGCAGAAGTTTCAACAATTAGATCTGGGTTTGGTGGAGGAGGTACCGTCATTTTCTTTTTGACTGGGGTCCAGCGTTGCTTTGTTGAATGAGGCGGCGGCGGGGGAGGCGGCGGAGGAGGCACATTATTGTTTTCCTTTGAAGGGCATGCAGTGGTTGCATGACCCAGTCGTTGGCATGAAGTGCAGAATAAAGGTAGGTCTTCATAGACTACCGATTGTAAGATCAACCTACCCCTAGCCTGCAAATATATTTTCTGTGGTAATTCCTGAGAAACGTCGACCTCAACACAGACGTGAGCCACGGACGGCCTCAGGCCATCAGCTGTCGCAACATCCAGTTTTAGTGGCGTGCCAATCGATCGAACAACTTCAAATAGTGCTGCACGGTGGTGTAGATGGATCGGCAAGGCCGGCAGTGCAATCCAAACTGGGACAATGGGGACGTTGGCAGATGGATCAAAATCAACTGTCCACTTTGTGATCCTCATGTGACAACCGGAGATATGCCAAGAACGACGATAAAAGCCTCTCAAATAATCCGCTTCATTACGGAAATTTAAAAGTATATGAGTTTGATCAATCAGTGTAATACGCAAATCCTGATGAAATCCAATTTTCTCAAAAACCTGACGTATAATTTTAAGAGTTGGCCGGCCATACCAGAAAGTGCCAACCAAAGAATACCTGTAGGGCGTAGCAAGTGCATCGATCTCAGCGTCAAGAAAAGAAATCATGGGGATGCCCTTATAGCGCGAAACTGTTTTCGGCGTAATGGTGACGTTGCTTGAGGCGTCAGCTCCGGCGACAACCGCAGCGAATGTAGGTGCGGTTGTCATGATGAATGTCGTGTTGACTAGAAAGATGAAAACTTTTGATGGAAATCTATCAAGTCGGAGATGGAGTAGGCGATGTAATGGTCAAACGGGTAGAATAAGCGAAAGAAGATGGTGCCAGCAAAGGCGGCGGCTAGGGCCGCCGGTGTGCGTTTTCTCCAGAGCGGGACATCCTCCTTATATTCCGTGCCTACATAAATACAATATATATATATATATATTCAGATTTTTTAAAAAAAAGGCACAATACACATATATTTTGCCATACTACCGACACGTCACATATATTACAATTGTATGTCAACATCACACCACTATATGCACCTCATATTTATGAGTATATTCAGGTCTTATATCATATGATGTAAGTCATAATGATGACAAAATTATAACGACACGGAAACCAAAAATTGACGTATCGAGTGACTACCGAAACTTCGCCAACGTGTCACGTACTTGCCATATAAAGATGGACAGCCCATATACTTCAAAAATAGCCAAACATTTCGTGTCGCACATGTTAAATTCATCCACTAAATCATTCTATGTTGGCACGCACAAATCACCCACAAATTAGGCCAAATTTGTGGAAATTTCAAATCCAAATTTTTAGCGCATGGGGGGCACCTCTTAATCAGACAATAGAGTTTAATATCTGTAGAGATAAGGGGGTTTGAGTGATTTCAAAATAAGTAACTTGAATGCATATATATATATATAAACGTATACAAGCATATAAACGTGTACATGAATGCATGATATCTTGCCATTACTTGCCTTATTTAGCTTATATATTATGTTGCCGTACTAACGAGCCATGAAGCATTAAAGCTTACATCATATGGCAAACATTTGTTATGTTTATACTATTTTCAGGTGCCACCATTAATGAACTAAACTAGTTCATTAAGTGAAGTACTTAGTTTAATAAACTAAGTAGTTCATTAAAGGAAGCTACATTTGGAAAAGGCACAAAGGCAACAAGGCTAAGGAATGAAAGTCTTCTCCTCCTCCTTTTCATTAAATATACACGCCACACATGTATATAAATATATATTTTCAGATTTTTTAAATAAATGCACATACACATGTATTCCAAAGTACTACCGACACGTTATACATTTTACGTACGTACGATAACGTCACACCACCATACTTAACTCATATTTATGAGTATATTCAGGTCTTATATCATATGATATAAGATATGGTGATGACAAATTAAATACGACACAATAAAAGGTTCTAAACCGAAATTTGTCGTATCGGGCGAATACCGAAACTTCGCCAACGTGTCACGTACTTGCCATAAATAAATGGTCAGCCCCTATACTTCAAAAATCATCATAAATTTCGTGCCATACATGATATTTTCAGCCAAAAATACTTTCCATGTTGGCACACACAAATTACTCCACATTAAGGTCAAAATGTGAAGATTCCAAGTTTAATTTTGTCACATGCTAATGGTACCACTTTAAACCAGCCAAGTGCTGAGATTTAAAGTATATATTATATATATTATGTATAACATAATATATATAACATGTGCAAAATTTGGGATTTAAATTAGAAAAATCGGGTAATCGATAAATATCGAAAATTCGGTTTTCTACACACACAACACATGGAACGTTTTTGGTACATCATGTGACACGTATCTAGACACTTTTTACATATGATATACATCTTAAAGTGTTCTAGAAAATTAAAGTAAAGGCTGATTGGAATATAACATGTGTGTATTAATAAATGTGCATTATTTTACAAAGTTAGCAAAAATAAATTTCAGCACATTCACATCCTCATTCCAACGTCTAAACCAGCTGTTTTGGAGCATATTTGGAGCTTTTTTTGGCATATTGATTGGTCAAGGATCAATCATACAATGTTGATGAATTGAAGAGAGAAGCTACAAATGGTAAGAATTCAAAATATATCTCTCTTATATCACATGCTGAAAATTTCAGCATGCTAAAATGATGGTGGCCGATTTCATGTCTTCAAGGTGAGATATTCCATCATCTTTTATTATGTGATTAATTGGAAGAAGAAATGGAAAGGTTTTTGAATATTATTTAAATAAATAAATGGTGATATTTTACATATCACACATGCTGAAAATTTTTTCAGCATGTGTACAACTTGTTGGCCGAATTTGAGAGCTAGAATGTGTCCAAGTTCATTTGTTAATTGAGAGCAATACTTACCATAACTTGGTGAATAAATTTTTTAAAGAAAAAAATCAAGGAAAATTGGATAGTATTTTGAAAGAAATGGAATGGTTTACATGCTGAATTTTCAGCATGGTAATAAGACTTGAATGGCCGATTTTTTCACTTATTTGGAAGAATTTTTTTTGTCTTGCAATTTATGATGTATCTCTTGATTTATGGAAGGTATTATGTGATGATTTTGGCACATGGTTAAGTATAATTTTCAGACTTTTTCCAAGTCATCATGATGACAACGTTGAACCAATAAGGAGGTGCCAAGTAAGCGAAGACTAAATGATCATCCAATAAGAAGATGCCAAGTAAGCAAAGCCTTGTCACAATGATGTCGTACACTCTCTCAAGGACTTAAAAGACAATTTTCAAGAGGGGGAGACTTACCTAAGGGGACGGCTGCAAGGTTAAAAGGGAAGAGAAGAGAGCAAACAAAACAAGCACAAGCATTGCAAATCAAAGTGATCAAAAAGCCTAGCTCTTCTTCTTCTACATCTTCTTTCTTTCTCTCTTCTTGTAAGCCTATAGTTTTCATATATTTCAATCTTGAATAGGCTTGATATAGGCCACCACTCATTATATTTCTTTGTAAAAGATTGATCAAGGTGTGATCAATCTTCATTCGTACAAGGTGGTGGTGTTCGTGCGAATTGTACTTACAATACAAGGTTTGTAAAGGGTTGGAGTTAGGTGTAACTCTATCAACCCTGTGGTAAGGTGTACTGCGTGTGTGTGATTAGTGTGAACCAAGGAAGGTGTTCCTTGAAGACTAGAGTAGGTTGTTTATAACCGAACCAGTATAAAATTCTTGGTGCCATTTACTTTCTGCATTTACTTTTTGCACTGATTATCCTTCTTGTTCGCATTTGTAAAAATAGTAAACGATTTTCACAAATTACGAAAATTTCCAGAAACATACTTACACGTTCTAGGGTTAATTTGGCACAAGTTTCAACCCTTTTGGATAAGTATAAGTCAATCAAACATCAAAAGTTCTGAGACTAGTGCAGTCTGATTTTCAGACTTGCAAAGGTTGAGACTTTTATTGTAGTTGACCTACTTCCCAAAAGAATTTTCCAAAACTGTTTCAAACCATTTAAATATAGTGTATAAGGAGCTATTGGTCAAATTTTCAGAGCATTTGGACGTTCACACAAATAGGAATTAATTGTTCAAAACCATCTACCGTTTCTGGCAGATTTGCACAATCTGAGTACCAACGGTTTTTGAAGGGGTTAAAGGTTGAATTTTAATTTGAAATTTTTAGGGGACCCTCATAACATCTGAGGCTAAGTTCTCTCAAAATTTCATAATTTCTGGAGACCTCTAACCTAGTTTTAAAAACGTTTTAAAACAGGTCCTGAAAACAGAAACTGTTTTCAGAACTTGAATTGTTCAAGTTTAAAGAAATTTTTTTTTTAAAAAACCACACTTTCCGCACCATCTATTCAACCCCCTTCTCTTCTAGTGGTTCCTTGCAGATCCCACAAGTGGTATCAGAGCGCAGGAACACTCACTTCAAGGAATCCAACGATTCAGTGAGATGGCAACCACAAATCTCAAAACCGAGCAAGAAGGTATGTCGAGCTAAAGGCCTCCACTTTTTGACGGTGAGTCGTTTATTCAGTGGAAACTTAGAATGAAGCTTTTTCTTATGGCTATAGATATAGATCTTTGGTCAATCATTGAAGATGGTCCTTATGTCCCATCTAAGGTATCCACTGTAGACGGAGTCACATTAGAAGTCGTTAAATCTAGACAAGAATATACGAGTGATGATAAAAAGAAACTTAGTATGAATGCTAGGGCTATGCAACTACTCTTAAACGGATTAAGTAAGAGTGAGTCTAGTTATGTGTCAAACTGTTCGAGTGCACAAGAAATGTGGAGGATACTAGAAATGAAACACGAAGGCACGAGTCAAGTGAAAGAGTCTAAAATTAACATGCTTATGTCCACACTTGAGTCATTTAAATTATTGCCCAATGAGTCTATTATAGATATGGATCTTCGTTTGACTAACATCTACAACTCTCTTGAGTCTCTTGGTAAGGCTTTTACTACGCAGGAAAAGGTACAGAAAGTCCTACGAAGCCTTCCTTCTGAATGGGACCCTAAAGTGACCGCAATAGAGGAAAGCAAGGAAACTAAATCAATAAAGATGGAAGAACTAATCGGATCACTTAAAGTTTATGAAAATAAACTCATCATACGGAAATCGGAGTCATCTAAACAAGGTAAAGCCATTGCTTTTAAATCAAATGAATATGTCTCCCCTCCTTCCAATCATGTAGATGATAGTGATTCCGAATCGGATAATGATGACCTAATTCTATTGGCTAAAGGATTTAGAAAATTTATGAGAAGGTCATTTAGAAACAAAAATAAGGGCACTACGACTAAGAGAAATAAGAACAAGTCAAGCGATAAAGACGTTAAATGTTATGAATGTGGCAAACTCGGACACTTATCATATGACTGCCCAAATAAAGAAAAGCAAACTACTAAATACCCTGACAAGGAGCGGAACAAAAATAGACTCGTCTCAGAACCCAAACAAAGGAAACGTGCTCTAAAGGCCTCCACCTGGAGTGATTCATCAGATTCTGAAACTGAGACCGAAGAGGAGACAGCACAAGTATGCTTTGAATCCAAAGCATCAAATGAGGTATCATCTGATTCTGACTCTGGCTCTGAACCTTCTTATGATGATCTTTTTAGTCAGTATCTAGAATTGCATAAATTCACTAAGACTCTCGCTAAGGAAAAGAAGCGATTAATTGAAGACAAGAAACTGTTAGAATCTTCTAACGAGAATCTTGTCGCTCAATTAAGCGATTCAAAGAAAGAGTCATCATGTGTCATTACTACATTAAAGACAGAGATTTCATCATTGACCACTCAAAATAATAAAATGAAATCCGAGATTTCAAGTTTGAAATCAAGGAATACCGATTTAGAGAAAATGATGAAACAGTTTGATACGGGGTCCAACATGCTGCATCGCATTATATTATCACAAAAGCATGACAGCGACAAAATGGGTTTGGGATACGTTGATACAAATGAAGTATCAACCAAACCAACCAAGTTTGTGGTGTCTAAGAAAGTAGACACCCCTAAGCCTCAAATGGCGTTTAAGATGACGCATAAGGCCCCCCTTTACTCATCACGCCCCACTTCTTCTTCATATCATGTGAAATATAACTTTATACCATATAGATATGAAAAGAAAAGAACAATGCATACACAAAATTCATATCATCCACGCACTACGCACACACACACAAGGACATATCAAAAACGTCATTCACTTAGTGAGTATAGAGGAGTCCTTGGACAAAGGCCCAAAGTGCATGCACCACATGTCTACTATGTCGCACCTTCATTCTTTCCATTTGATAGACCGAGAAGGATTACCCAAGTATGGGTACCGAAAGGTACTTTTACCAAGAGGTGATTAAATAACTCGAAAGGACCCAAAGTTAAAAGGGTACCTAAATCATCTTTGCACATTGCAGGGAGCCCACACATCAAAAGATACATCTATTAAGTGGTTCCTTGATAGTGGATGCTCGAGACACATGACGGGTGACCCAAGCCTATTCACCAAACTAAAGAAGGTCACAAAAGGCGGATCCGTGAACTTTGGAGACAACAACGAAGGCAAGATCATCGGAAAAGGTACGATTGGAAATCCAAACACTCTCCAAATCTCCAACGTATTTTTGGTAAGCAACTTATCCTACAATCTTCTTAGCATTTCTCAATTTGTTGACAATGGTTTCAATGTGTGTTTTACTCACCCTTATTGCAACATAATAAATAAAAATGTAGAAACCGTTTTAAAAGGAAAACGAGAAGGTAATATTTTTACGCTTTTCATGGATGATGTAGTAGACACTAAAGTTAAGTGTTTTATGTCAAATGAACCCAATGTGAATTTATGCAATAGACGTTTAGGACACATTGGCATTTCCACACTAGAAAAACTTCAACGAAAGAACCTAGTACGGGGATTGCCTAAGCTTGATTTAGACAACTTTCAGTTGTGTGAATCTTGAATAAAAGGCAAACAAACACGTGAGTCACTTAAGCCTAAAAACGAAATAAGCACAACTAGAATCTTAGAACTATTGCATATTGATTTATTTGGTCCTAGTCGCACTACAAGCCTTGGTGGGCGCCACTATAAGAAAGAAAATAAGAAAGAAAATAAACAAGACGCCTTATGAGATTTTGAATGATCACATGCCTAAGATTGACTATTTTCGTGTGTTTGGATGCAAATGTTTTGTTTTGAATACAAAAGATAATTTAGATAAATTTGAATCCAAATCAATTGAGTGTATTTTTGTTGGATATTCTATAAATTCAAAGGCATATAGATGTTATGATCCTCTCACTAGACAAATCATGGAATCTATTCATGTGAAATTCAATGAATTTGGTGAGATTGATAAAGATAAGGAATGTGACGATGACTTTGAATTGAAACCAGTGTTGAATAAAGATGATGGTTCTTTTGATATGCATGATATGAATGACACACTAGAAATGCATGATAACATAGAAAATAATCAACCAAGATGGCATAGAGATCAACCACATGATCTCATCATAGGCGACCTCACTCACGGTGTGCGACCACATAGAAGAATTACATCGGACGAAATAAATGAATTTCATGCTATGATTTCTGAAATTGAACCCAAAAATGTGCATGATGCTTTGAATGATTCTTCTTGGATTGATGCTATGCATGACGAACTTAATCAATTCGTTAGAAACGATGTATGGGATTTAGTGCCACCACCACAAGATAGACTATAATAGGCACAAAGTGGGTGTTTAGGAATAAAATGAATGAAGAAGGAAAGGTTGTTAGAAATAAAGCGAGACTTGTAGCACAGGGATATAATAAGAAGAAGGAATTGACTACGATGAAACATTCGCACCCGTAGCACGTCTAGAAGCTATACGACTTTTACTTGCTATTGCTTGCATGAAAGACTTTAAATTGTATCAAATGGACGTAAAAAGTGCTTTTCTAAACGGATTCATACAAGAAGTAGTATATGTGAAGCAACCACCTGGTTTTGAAGATTTGAAACATCCAGATCACGTGTACAAACTAAAGAAGGCACTATATGGCCTAAAGCAAGCACCGAGAGCATGGTATGATCGTTTTGCTACTTTCCTTTTAGAAAATAATTTTAAACGTGGTACTATAGATAGTACACTATTTTTGAAACAAGAAAAATCAGATTTGCTTATTATTCAAATTTACGTAGATGACATTATTTTCGGCTCTACCTCACATAGACTTGTTAAAGATTTTGAAAATTGCATGAAATCTGAATTTGAAATGTCTATGGTTGGTGAACTTAATTATTTTCTTGGCTTGCAGATTAAACAAACGAGTAAAGGAATTCATATAAGCCAAGCAAAATATGTTAATGACATGATCAAAAAGTTTAATTTTGAAAATTTGAAACCATCACCCACCCCTATGAGTGTCACTACTAAATTAGACAAAGACGAACAGGGTAAAGACGTTGATAATGGATTATATCGATCTATGATAGGTTCTTTGCTATATTTAACTGCTTGTAGGCCTGACATCATGTTTAGTGTATGCATGTGTGCTCATTTTCAAAGTCAACCTAAGGTGTCACACTTAAATGCGGTAAAAAGAATATTCCGTTATATTAAGCACACGCCCACCTTAGGTATTTGGTACGATAAGGATTCTACATTTGACTTACATGCTTACACTGATGCAGATTATGGTGGCTGCAAAATAGATAGAAAAAGCACGAGCGGAACTTGCCAATTTATAGGAAATTCCCTTATTTCATGGTTTTCCAAAAAGCAAGCAAGTGTTGCTTTGTCCACTACTGAGGCTGAGTACATGGCTCTTAGCCTTTGTTGCACACAGTTGTTGTGGATAAAACAACAACTTTCGGACTTTGGAATTACCGTAAATAAAATTCCTGTATATTGTGATAGCATGAGTGCCATAAATTTGTCTAAGAACCCCGTATTACATTCTAAGGCTAAGCATATAGAAGTACGCTATCACTTTCTTTGTGATCACGTTAACAATGGTAATATTGTCATCGATCACGTACGCACAGAAGCACAAGTAGCGGACATTTTTACAAAAGCCTTAAATCAAGCCACATATGAATCTCTTCGTTCTAAATTAGGCATGATTCCCATTGATATGATTGACGTGATTTGATTTACTTTCCTTTTTGACAGGAATCTTTTGATTTACTTTCCAAAATAAAGGAGGAGAGAATAGCATGATTTAAGGGGGAGAGAGACACTGATTTATCTTAATTGCACAAATCAAGGGGGAGCCGGATTTGAAATTCGAAATTCAAATTTCAAATTTGTGCATAATTCAAGGGGGAGAGATAGCATTTAAATCATGTACACAAGTTATTTTGAAAATCATCAAAAGGGGGAGATTGTAGAGATAAGGGGGTTTGAGTGTTTTTAAAATAAGTAACTTGAATGCATATATATATATATATATATAAACGTATACAAGCATATAAACGTGTACATGAATGCATGATATCTTGCCATTACTTGCCTTATTTAGCTTATATATTATGTTGTCGTACTAACGAGCCATGAAGCATTAAATCTTACATCATATGGCAAACATTTGTTATGTTTATACTATTTTCAGGTGCCACCATTAATGAACTAAACTAGTTCATTAAGTGAAGTACTTAGTTTAATAAACTAAGTAGTTCATTAAAGGAAGCTACATTTGGAAAAGGCACAAAGGCAACAAGGCTAAGGAAGGAAAGTCTTCTCCTCCTCCTTTTCATTAAATATACACGCCACACATGTATATAAATATATATTTTCAGATTTTTTAAATAAATGCACATACACATGTATTCCAACGTACTACCGACACGTTATACATTTTACGTACGTACGATAACGTCACACCACCATACTTAACTCATATTTATGAGTATATTCAGGTCTTATATCATATGATATAAGATATGGTGATGACAAATTAAATACGACACGATAAAAGGTTCTAAACCGAAATTTGTCGTATCAGGCGAATACCAAAACTTCGCCAACGTGTCACGTACTTGCCATAAATAAATGACCAGCCCCTATACTTCAAAAATCATCATAAATTTCGTGTCATACATGATATTTTCAGCCAAAAATACTTTCCATGTTGGCACACACAAATTACTCCACATTAAGGCCAAAATGTGAAGATTCCAAGTTTAATTTTGTCACATGCTAATGGTACCGCTTTAAACCAGCCAAGTGCTGAGATTTAAAGTATATATTATATATATTATGTATAACATAATATATATAACATGTGCAAAAGTTGGAATTTAAATTAGAGAAAAATCGGGTAATCGATAAATATCGAAATTCGGTTTTCTACGCACACAACACATGGAACGTTTTTGGTACATCATGTGACACGTATCTAGACACTTTTTACATATGATATACATCTTAAAGTGTTCTAGAAAATTAAATTAAGGGCTGATTGGAATATAACATGTGTGTATTAATAAATGTGCACTATTTTACAAAGTTAGCAAAAATAAATTTCAGCACATTCACATCATCATTCCAACGTCTACACCAGCTGTTTTGGAGCATTTTTGGAGCTTTGTTGGCATATTGATTGGTCAAGGATCAATCATACAATGTTGATGAATTGAAGAGAGAAGCTACAAATGGTAAGAATTCAAAATATATCTCTCTTATATCACATGCTGAAAATTTCAGCATGCTAAAATGGTGGTGGCCGATTTTATGTCTTCAAGGTGAGATATTCCATCATCTTTTATTATGTGATTAATTGGAAGAAGAAATGGAAAGGTTTTGAATATTATTTAAATAAATAAATGGTGATATTTTACATATCACACATGCTGAAAATTTTTCAGCATGTGTACAACTTGTTGGCCGAATTTGAGAGCTAGAATGTGTCCAAGTTCATTTGTTAATTGAGAGCAACACTTACCATAACTTGGTGAATAAATTTTTTAAAGAAAAAAATCAAGGCAAATTGGATAGTATTTTGAAAGAAATGGAATGGTTTACATGATGAATTTTCAGCATGGTAATAAGACTTGAATGGCCGATTTTTTCACTTATTTGGAAGAATTTTTTTTGTCTTGCAATTTATGATGTATCTCTTGATATATAGAAGGTATTATGTGATGATTTTGGCACATGGTTAAGTATAATTTTCACACTTTTTCCAAGTCATCATGATGACAACGTTGAACCAATAAGGAAGTGCCAAGTAAGCGAAGACTAAATGATCATCCAATAAGAAGATGCCAAGTAAGTAAGGCCTTGTCACAATGATGTCGTACACTCTCTCAAGGACTTAAAAGACAATTTTCAAGAGGGGGAGACTTACCTAAGGGGACGGCTGCAAGGTTAAAAGGGAAGAGAAGAGAGCAAACAAAACAAGCACAAGCATTGCAAATCAAAGTGATCAAAAAGCCTAGCTCTTCTTCTTCTACATCTTCTTTCTTTCTCTCTTCTTGTAAGCCTATAGTTTTCATATCTTTCAATCTTGAATAGGCTTGATATAGACCACCACTCATTATATTTCTTTGTAAAAGATTGATCAAGGTGTGATCAATCTTCATTCGTGCAAGGTGGTGGTGTTCGTGCGAATTGTACTTACAATACAAGGTTTGTAAAGGGTTGGAGTTAGGTGTAACTATATCAACCCTGTGGTAAGGTGTACTGAGTGTGTGTGATTAGTGTGAACCAAGGAAGGTGTTCCTTGAAGACTGGAGTAGGTTGTTTATAACCGAACCAGTATAAAATTCTTGGTGCCATTTACTTTCTGCATTTAATTTTCAGTTACTACACTGATTATCCTTCTTGTTCGCATTCGTAAAAATAGTAAACGATTTTCAAAAATTACGAAAATTTCCAGAAAGATACTTACACGTTCTAGGGTTAATTAGGCACAAGTTTCAACCCTTTTGGATAAGTATAAGTCAATCAAACATCAAAAGTTCTGAGACTAGTGCAGTCTGATTTTCAGACTTGCAAAGGTTGAGACTTTGATTGTAGTTGACCTACTTCCCAAAAGAATTTTCCAAAACTGTTTCAACCCATTTAAATATAGTGTAGAAGGAGATATTGGTCAAATTTTCAGAGCATTTGGACGTTCACACAAATAGGAATTAATTTTTCAAAACCATCTACCGTTTCTGGCAGATTTGCACAATCTGAGTACCAACGGTTTTTGAAGGGGTTAAAGGTTGAATTTTAATTTGAAATTTTTAGGGGACCCTCATAACATCTGAGGCTAAGTTCTCTCAAAATTTCATAAATTTTGGAGACCTCTAACCTAGTTTTAAAAACGTTTTAAAACAGGTCCTGAAAACAGAAACTGTTTTCAGAATTTGAATTGTTCAAGTTTAAAGAAATTTAAAAAACAAACCACACTTTCCGCACCATCTATTCAACCCCCCCTTCTAGTGGTTCCTTGCAGATCCTACACTATTTTATTTTGCGTACATTATGTTTGATATAATATGTATGACATGTGCAAAAAGTTTGAATTTAATCGGAGAAAAATCGCGTAATCGACGAAAGTCGAAAATTCGGTTTTCTACGAACACAACACATGGAACGTTTTTGGCATTAGTTGTAACATGTGTCTTGACACTTTTTACACATTCAAAACATGTTAAAGTGTTGTACCCCGCTCCAAGCTAACATAGGAAGAGAAGTACGATAGGATAAGGAGACCTTAAAAAGAAGACATCACCGGCTTATCTATGATTAGCATACCCCCAAGTGCAAAACCTGAAGCAAGAGGGCTGATGGATTATGGGCCATAGGGAATGTGAGCAAGGAAACCCTAAGAATAAGATCCGTTTATAAACTCCAGAAGATGAGTCTAAGTAAGCCTTAACAAATTGAGAACTCTCTTCTTCCATCCCCAATATGACTATTGAAATATCGTCTGGAGGTAAGACCCAAAGAACTTTGGCCATCAATTTTATAAATCGGGAAGGTCTAGTAGGTTTAACTCGGTAGAGAATAAGTGGCACTACACACTTGTGTAAGCCTGGGATATATATATGTGCATAGATAAGTGCGAATATGTGTATGGGAACCACATAAAGTGAAAGCTAGCATGTAAATTCATGAGTTCCAGAGACCTAAGCATAGCTAAGGAGTAACAATAAGATCTAAGAAATGGATAGATTATGACTAATATGCGGGTATACACATTGATATACGGGTACATATACACGGATCTAGACGTATATATATATGACAATAAAATAATCTTTGGAGAAGCATGTTACATATATACACACCTATCCGGTTAAAAATATATGTATATAAATGAACACAAACTCACTTAACATTTTTAACTATCATGAGTACTCCTTTTAAGGATTGAGACTTATTTCCGAGGAAATAAAGATGAATATACACATATATACACACGGATATATATAGCCATGTACATGAGGGCAAGAATTATGAAAATTTCACTTGAATGATTGGGATATGAGATAAATATATATATATATATATATAATGTATATACACCTGCATATGCATTACTAAGGGAATATATATATACATGGAGTATGCATGCACAATTCGGCCATAAGGCCCTATGAAATAAGCTACAACAAACAAGATTATTATGAAGCCTCAAATAAATAAGGTAGTTGAATAACTTTTCATCCAAAGCAAACCTTTCCCTCTTCCCATGTGGAGCCACCGGTTAACTCCCCAAGAGGAGTTAATCTCTTCTCTTTTGACACAAAAGAGCCTCCCTAAATTGAAATCTCTTGAGAAGTCTTGATCCAAAGAAAACTTCAAAATATTCCCTCCCTCCTTTTCATAAGCAACCGGGCAAATATTGAACAAAGAAGGAAGTCCAAGAACCACATCATTACAAGGCTATCTAGGTAAGACCCCTCCATAAATCCTAGTGAGTTACATACTAAGAGAAGAGAAGTTTATATAGTCTCCATCTTTGACAAAGCCATAGGTATCACGGTTCTAGGCGAGGATTTTTCCTAAACTTCAAACAAAGAAGAAGACTTTAGCAAGAGTGGATCGTTCTCCATCCATCCAAGGTACAAATGGTAAGACCCTCCATTTCTTCCTCTAAGTTGTATTATATAATCTAAAGGATGGCTAACAAATACCCAAAACCGTGCGTAATAGGGAAAGAAAAAGGGGAATGCTTCATGTATCAACCAACCCGAGCAACATCCATTGGCTTCAAAGGCAAGTACACTATACTCTTTATGGTTTGGATGTGAAAGTGTGTGCATGAATGGCTAGATATACCTAAGATCTAATCTTAGTTGTAAAGTGGTAAGTTGTAAGCCCAAAACTTTTGGCCTAAGACATTTAAATGTGTAGGAGTGGAACTTTGCTCCAAAGATGTGTTCTTTGAGAGTTATATGCATATTTATGTGCTAATCTAGGCTTGGATGTGTTAAAGATGCTTTCTTTCATGATGAAAGGCTCACGGTGGAAGGGTTAAGGGAGGTTGGGTGATTTTACATGAAAAATGCAAATATAGCAAGGAAGTGGGGACAAGTTTTGATTTTATGGTGTGTTAGGTTTAATATACTCTTGGTTATACCATTTTCTTGCATGCACCAAAGAATGAGGCTGTTGGTGAAGGGTGCGTGTGTTCATCTCAAAATTGTTGCTAAGTGTTGGTGACAAAAATGTGAGCTAAAGACATTTAGGAAGAATATATGATCACTGGAAAATTCTGGAGCTGGACCGAAATTTAGACTGTTTTGTGAAGCCAGAAAAGGGACCTTAGGAACCTTCAATTCCACTGATTTTTGGTATGCTATTTTTCTTATGTGTTTTTTAGACGTGAGAGTTGGAATCACCTTAAAAATAGCCACGGTTTATTTTTAATGAATTTCCTACTGAGATTGGTCCTGCTGGAAAAAGTGGTACTGGACAGAATGTAAGTAACGTGTTTGGTAGTCTGAAAATGGACCTTAGGGGTGTGCAAATCCACTAATTTTTGGCATGGTACTAACCTCATGAATAAAGAAGAGGTCACAGTTGTAATTTTGTCAAAATAAGTTGTGGATTATTTTTAATAAAATTTCTAGTAGAACGGGTTAAACTGAAATATGCTGGATGGACAGAATTTGGGTCACAATTGGCATGACCTGGAAAAAGGCCTTAGGAAATTGAAAATGGGCTAAAAATTGACAGGATGCTAGCCCGATGAGTTTATTAAGTTGGAGAGTTGGAATTTCCAGAAAAAGAATAAAGGATTGGCCACAATAAATTTTATAGTAAAATATGGTCATTTCAGAATTCAGGTTACATCATTTTATGAAAAAGAGCAAATGAGTCCCTTATCGACATCGTAATTCCATAATGCATGCATGGCATTCACTTATGACATTTACGGATAAGAACATGTGATCAAATGGGTCTAAAACGTGCATTTCAATAGGAAATTCCTAAGGGGAAGTAGACACTACTAAGCTGGAAATTTCCAGCATGACAACGAAACGTGTCTATTCGTTTACGTCATGCATTATGCCGTCGTTTGCATGTCACATGTCATTGCATTTCATCATCGTCATGAACATGATTTACAGCATGTCTTTTTATGAGAAAGAAAGATGAAAAGCGTTTTCAAATGATAATTTCGTTTTGAATGATTCCTCACCGGTACCGTGTGTGAGTATGAACTTGACCAGTATGAACCCGATCAGATCCGGGTTAAGCGATCTGACAGAAAGACCGTGCATGCCCGGAAAATAATAGGCCTGATGATGAGAATGATGATGATGACCGTGCAGGCCCGGAAAAGAATAGACCCGGCAAGTATGACGACGTTACCGATCCGAATCCGGGAATAATAGATTCGAAGGGAAGCAGTTACCGCCTCAGATCCGGGAAGATAGATCTGAACATTCTATTGTTTTATGATGATGATGATTTTAAGGAAAGCATGAAAGATCATATTTCATTTTATCACGATGCATTTACACGTACACATGCATGCTTATTACCTTCATGTAGCGACTCGTGAGATTCAAGTTGTGACGACTTTGTAGACCCTAAGTGATGATACTTTTTGGGTTATTCAATACAAGTTACAATCTCTTAATGTTATATTCTGCTTCGAATGGTGATTTTTACTTAAGTTATGATCTTGATACATTAAGCGATGATCTTTATCGAATATTGGTCAAAGGACAGGTATGCTTCTAAACCAAACTCTTTTGGGATTCGGTTCTTGTTCGCTCTTTCTATTTAACTCATGATTATTATAGTATACTTGCTGGTGACACTGTCACTCACCCTATTTTTCTCTCCAGAGGTGGCAGGAGACAAAGTAGAGTGGATTGATGACGAACCTAGGGTTCCCTACCCGTGAGTGCACTGAAGGGTGGCCAGGATTAGAAGACCGAACTTGCCAGCTTTAAGGAAATGACTGAGTTGTGGAGTCGGAAAACAATTTACTTTTGTTGCTTTCTGCTACATTGATGTGGGTTGTAAACTTTAAGTGGTTGTGATGACGTTTTAATTTGAAGTTTTAAATTCTGTCACGGTTTCGCTTATTTGTTGTGCGTAAGCACGAAAATCCATGCATTGCTATCGTGGATCACGACGCGTATGGATGACGCCTAGTACTCTCCTTAATGAAGTACGGTGGGTGCACCGACTTCGGCAGGGCCGGGGTGCGGGGCGCCACAGGTGGTATCAGAGCAAAGGCTCCAGATCCGGGCAGAATATAGAACTAAGTTATGACTATAGTCAACTAAGTTTGATCTTAGACCTAAGAATTGATCTTAGATGAGAGTTGACCTTAGAACAGAACGACTTCGACCAACAAATGAGGGCACGGCCCAGTAGTAGGCCCAACTAATGACCTATCGTAAATTTGAACAATAATGTATGTACGCATATGTTCTTCCGATATGCCAAATTAAATTTTGTTACTAGTTGTGACGCTCCTGTACTAAATAAAGTCGACACTGCATGCTGCAGACGGTGCGACCCAGAGAGAAACCGACTTACATCCAATGTGTTATGTGACACCTAGAGCTTTTGTTACATACAAGTTGAGTAGAGACGTTTTATTGTTATGACCCCAAATAAGCGGACGCTATGTGGTGCAGATTACCCCACAAACCGGTGCGGGGACATCATTGTTGTCACCCCTGGAAGCATGGGCTTCTACTTCCAGAAGTTGACAAGGGAGCAGGTTCCAAGGTTTGGCGGGGAGACTGAACCCGAGGAGGCCGAAAAGTGGTTAAACGAGGTCGAGGACCAGCTTGTCCGAGCCCCGGTACCAGAGGAAATGAGGGCTTTAATTATCCGGCCCTTCCTGAATGGCAAAGCCAGTCAATGGTGGAGAGAAAGAGTCCAATCCCTACCTCGACCCATAGCTTGGGCTAGAGTCTTGGAAGAATTCTATGGGACTTACCTCTCCAAGGAGCTAGTGATTGAAAGGATGGAAGAATTCGATGCACTAAGGCAAGGATCAGATACCCCGATCTCAGAATATGTCCGCCAATTCACCACATTAGGGCGGTATGTACCCTTGATCATGGAGGATGAACGATGGAAGATAACGAGGTTCATGCGAGGACTGAACCCCCGAATTGAAGAAGGATTAGACAAAGCACACCCAAGCACCTTCGATGAGTTGGTAAAAGGCTGTTATGAGGTTGAGCACGATATTTGGATAATGAAAATACGAAGGAGGTTTAAAAGACAAATGAGAAGAGAAAGTGGGAAATGGCCGCTGTACCCTCGTGGAACCACGCACAGAGTGACCAGAGACGACAATCGAAGAGCGAGGCCCCAAGGACCCCGAGGCACCCAAGTTACTGACAGGTACAGTGAAATTCTCAAACTAAAGTACTTATGCTTTGTCTATTTATTCTAAAGGAAAATGAGTCCTAAAGGAATGTCTTGGGGGACCACGAAGATCATCTCTAGACAGTAATAAATGGATAGGGTAATAACTAAGAGTTGTTAAGGGACCTAAGGGAAGCATGGGGACTTAGGCACACACCCTCCAGTTTCGAGGACGAAACTTATTTTAAGGGGGGAGACTGTTGTACCCCGCTCCAAGCTCACATAGGAAGAGAAGTACGATAGGATAAGGAGACCTTAAAAAGAAGACATCACCGGCTTATCTATGATTAACATGCCCCCAAGTGCAAAACCTGAAGCAAGAGGGCTGATGGATTATGGGCCATAGGGAATGTGAGCAAGGAAACCCTAAGAATAAGATCCGTTTATAAACTCCAGAAGATGAGTCTAAGTAATCCTTAACAAATTGAGAACTCTCTTCTTCCATCCCCAATATGACCATTGAAATATCGTCTGGAGGTAAGACCCAAAGAACTTTGGCCATCAATTTTATAAATCGGGAAGGTCTAGTAGGTTTAACTCGGCAGAGAATAAGTGGCACTACACACTTGTGTAAGCCTGGGATATATATATGTGCATAGATAAGTGCGAATATGTGTATGGGAACCACATAAAGTGAAAGCTAGCATGTAAATTCATGAGTTCCAGAGACCTAAGCATAGCTAAGGAGTAACAATAAGATCTAAGAAATGGATAGATTATGACTAATATGCGGGTATACACATTGATATACGGGTACATATACACGGATCTAGACGTATATATATATGACAATAAAATAATCTTGGGAGAAGCATGTTACATATATACACACCTATCCGGTTAAAAATATATGTATATAAATGAACACAAACTCACTTAACATTTTTAACTATCATGAGTACTCCTTTTATGGATTGAGACTTATTTCCGAGGAAATAAAGATGAATATATATATATATACACGGATATATATAGCCATGTACATGAGGGCAAGAATTATGAAAATTTCACTTGAATGATTGGGATATGAGATAAATATATATATATAATGTATATACACCTGCATATGCATTACTAAGGGAATATATATATACATGGAGTATGCATGCACAATTCGGCCATAAGGCCCTATGAAATAAGCTACAACAAACAAGATTATTATGAAGCCTTAAATAAATAAGGTAGTTGAATAACTTTTCATCCAAAGCAAACCTTTCCCTCTTCCCATGTGGAGCCGCCGGTTAACTCCCCAAGAGGAGTTAATCTCTCCTCTTTTGACACAAAAGAGCCTCCCTAAATTGAAATCTCTTGAGAAGTCTTGATCCAAAGAAAACTTCAAAATATTCCCTCCCTCCTTTTCATAAGCAACCGGGCAAATATTGAACAAAGAAGGAAGTCCAAGAACCACACCATTACAAGGCTATCTAGGTAAGACCCTCCATAAATCCTAGTGAGTTACATACTAAGAGAAGAGAAGTTTATATAGTCTCCTTCTTTGACAAAGCCGTAGGTATCATGGTTCTAGGCGAGGATTTTTCCTAAACTTCAAACAAAGAAGAAGACTTTAGCAAGAGTGGATCGTTCTCCATCCATCCAAGGTACAAATGGTAAGACCCTCTATTTCCTCCTCTAAGTTGTATTATATAATCTAAAGGATGGCTAACAAATACCCCAAACCGTGCGTAATAGGGAAAGAAAAAGGGGAATGCTTCATGTATCAACCAACCCGAGCAACATCCATTGGCTTCAAAGGCAAGTACACTATACTCTTTATGGTTTGGATGTGAAAGTGTGTGCATGAATGGCTAGATATACCTAAGATCTAATCTTAGTTGTAAAGTGGTAAGTTGTAAGCCCAAAACTTTTGGCCTAAGACATTTAAATGTGTAGGAGTGGAACTTTGCTCCAAAGATGTGTTCTTTGAGAGTTATGTGCATATTTATGTGCTAATCTAGGCTTGGATGTGTTAAAGATCCTTTTTTTCATGATGAAAGGCTCACGGTGGAAGGGTTAAGGGAGGTTGGGTGATTTTACATGAAAAATGCAAATATAGCAAGGAAGTGGGGACAAGTTTTGATTTTGTGGTGTGTTAGGTTTAATATACTCTTGGATATACCATTTTCTTGCATGCACCAAAGAATGAGGCTGTTAGTGAAGGGTGCGTGTGTTCATCTCAAAATTGTTGCTAAGTGTTGGTGACAAAAATGTGAGCTAAAGACATTTAGGAAGAATATATGATCACTGGAAAATTCTGGAGCTGGACCGAAATTTAGACTGTTTTGTGAAGCCAGAAAAGGGACCTTAGGAACCTTCAATTCCACTGATATTTGGTATGCTATTTGTCTTATGTGTTTATTAGACGTGAGAGTTGTAATCACCTTAAAAAGAGCCACGGTTTATTTTTAATGAATTTCCTACTGAGATTGGTCCTGCTGAAAAAAGTGGTACTGGACAGAATGTAAGTAACGTGTTTGGTAGTCTGAAAATGGACCTTAGGGGTGTGCAAATCAACTAATTTTCGGCATGGTACTAACCTCATGAATAAAGAAGAGGTGAGAGTTGGAATTTTGTCAAAATAAGTCGTGGATTATTTTTAATAAAATTTCTAGTAGAACGGGTTAAACTGAAATATGCTGGATGGACAGAATTTGTGTCACAATTTGCATGACCTGGAAAAAGGCCTTAGGAAATTGAAAATGGGCTAAAAATTGACAGGATGCTAGCCCGATGAGTTTATTAAGTTGGAGAGTTGGAATTTCCAGAAAAAGAATAAAGGATTGGCCACAATAAATTTTATAGTAAAATATGGTCATTTCAGAATTCAGGTTACATCATTTTATGAAAAAGAGCAAATGAGTCCCTTATCGACATCGTAATTCCATAATGCATGCATGGCATTCACTTATGACATTTACGGAGGAGAACATGTGATCAAATGGGTCAATAGGAAATTCCTAAGGGGAAGTAGACACTACTAAGCTGGAAATTTCCAGCATGACAACGAAACGTGTCTATTCGTTTACGTCATGCATTATGCCGTCGTTTGCATGTCACATGTCATTGCATTTCATCATCGTCATGAACATGATTTACAGCATGTCTTTTTATGAGAAAGAAAGATGAAAAGCGTTTTCAAATGATAATTTCGTTTTGAATGATTCCTCACCGGTACCGTGTGTGAGTATGAACTTGGCCAGTATGAAACCGATCAGATCCGGGTTAAGCGATCTGACAGAATGACCGTGCAGGCCCGGAAAATAATAGGCCTGATGATGAGAATGATGATGATGACCGTGCGGGCCCGGAAAAGAATAGACCCGGCAAGTATGACGACGTTACCGATCCGAATCCGGGAATAATAGATTCGAAGGGAAAAAGTTACCGCCTTAGATCCGGGAAGATAGATCTGAACACTCTATTGTTTTATGATGATGATGATTTTAAGGAAAGCATGAAAGATCATATTTCATTTTATCACGATGCATTTACACGTACACGTGCATGCTTATTACCTTCATGTAGCGACTCGTGAGATTCAAGTTGTGACGACTTTGTAGACCCTAAGTGATGATACTTTTTGGGTTATTCAATACAAGTTACAATCTCTTAATTTTATATTCTGCTTCGAATGATGATTTTTACTTAAGTTATGATCTTGATACATTAAGCGATGATCTTTATCGAATATTGGTCAAAGGACAGGTATGCTTCTAAACCAAACTCTTTTGGGATTCGGTTCTTGTTCGCACTTTCCATTTAACTCATGATTATTATAGTATACTTGCTGGTGACATTGTCACTCACCCTATTTTTCTCTCCAGAGGTGGCAGGAGACAAAGTAGAGTGGATTGATGACGAACCTAGGGTTCCCTACCTGTGAGTGCACTGAAGGATGGCCATGATTAGAAGACCGAACTTGCCAGCTTTAAGGAAATGACTGAGTTGTGGAGTTGGAAAACAATTTACTTTTGTTGCTTTCTGCTACATTGATGTGGGTTGTAAACTTTAAGTGGTTGTGATGATGTTTTAATTTGAAGTTTTAAATTCTGCCACGGTTTCGCTTATTTGTTGTGCGTAAGCACGAAAATCCATGCATTGCTATCATGGATCACGACGCGTATGGATGACGCCTAGTACTCTCCTTAGTGAAGTATGGCGGGTGCACCGACTTCGGCAGGCCCGGGGTGCGGGGCGCCACATAAATTGTTCTAGAAAAGTCAAATTAGGACTGAATGATATTTACCATATATGTGTAATTATTGTGCATTATTTGACAAAGCTAACTAAAGTAAAATTTCAGCACATGCCTAGCCATTCTACATGCCATTTGCAGCCTTGATGGAGCCTATGTGGAGCTAAATTGTCATCTTAATTGGTGAAGAATATTCTACACAAGGTTAGTGACATGAAAAAGGGAGCTACACAAGGTAACACTTAAAAAATTTTGAAAATGTAACACATGCTGAAAATTCAGCATGTGTACTATAGCTGGCCGATTTTATGCTGGTTATGGTGGTTAATTGGCATCCCAAAATTGAAGGGATTGAATGATGATTATTTGGCAACATCTTGAATTCTTTTTGGCACATGTTTTATGAGTTATTTTCAGATTTTACAGCTGATTAAAATGATGACAAGTTGGACCAATCATCAAGTGCCAAGTAAGCAAGGCCAAGTCATCCTTCCAATCATAGTGTGCCAAGTGAGCAAGATGGTATCATATCTACATAAGACAATCTTCCAAGGACATTAAATATAATTCTCAAGAATGGAAGAGCTCTAAGGGGGCATCCACACATGCTAAAAGGAAGAGAAGTAGTGCAAACAAGTCAAGACAACTCTCATATTTTCTCTCAAGTGCAAAAGGATCTTCTGCTCTCTTCTTCTACCTTTCTTTCTTCTTCTTCTTCTTCGTCTTCTTCTTCTTCTTCTTCTTCTTCTTCTTCTTCTTCTTCTTCTTCTTCTCTCAAGCCTATTGTTAATATATTCTAAAAATTGTATAGGCTTTGAACATACCACCATACACATTTCAATTGTTTTAAAAGGTTGATCAAGGTGTGATCAAACCTTCATTCGTTCGGTGATGGTGGTCGTGATCCGTTTGCTTGATTGTATAGTTTGTAAAAGGGTGGAGTTGGTGTGTAACTCCAGCAACCCTTATGGTAAGGTGTTTTATTATGTTTAGTGATAACCTAGGAATGTGTCCTTGAAGACTGGAGTAGGTTGATTTAACCGAACCAATATAAAATCCTTGGTGTCTTTACTTTACTGCACTTTCTTTCAGTTTCCAGCATTTTACATCAATTTCATTGCAAGAGTAAAAATATCAAAAGAATTTCAAAAATTGTAAAATTTTGCAGAAACATAGCCACACCTCTTAATTTTCATTT
Organism: Eustoma russellianum; assembly: GCA_036186865.1. Taxonomy (NCBI): domain Eukaryota; kingdom Viridiplantae; phylum Streptophyta; class Magnoliopsida; order Gentianales; family Gentianaceae; genus Eustoma; species Eustoma russellianum. The sequence goes on from AP025071.1 coordinate 17,614,084, forward strand.
GGATCAAGTTTCAACTCATTTGGATAAGTATAATTCAATCAAACTTCAATAGTTCTGAGACTAGGGCAATTTGATTTTTAGAGTTGCAAAGGTTGAGAACATCAACGTGATTGATATACTTCCCAAATGAATTTTTGAAAACTGTTTCAACCCATTGAAATACATATATTGAGGGTCTTTTAATTAAAGTTTCAAACCATTTGGAGCCACCAATTAATTGGAATAAATTTTTCAAATCGGAGTACTGTTTATGGCAGATTTGCCAATCTGTGCAAAAACGTATTTTCAAAGGCGTAGGAGTTGAATTTCATTTTAAAATTTTATGAGATACTCAGAACATCTAAGAGTAGAATATTACCAAAGTTCATAATTTTTGGAGGTCTGTAACTAGGACTTTAAATCATTTCCAATCAGAATCTGAAAACAGAAATTGTTTTAAGAAGTGAGTTTTTTTGTTAAAAAGTTTCTAAAAACCAAATTTTCCGCACCCACTATTCAACCTCCCCTTCTAGTGGTGCGATCCAGATACTACAAGTGGTATCAGAGCGCATGCACACTCACGATAAGAGGATCTAACAATATTTGTGAGATGGCAACCACTAATCACAAGACCGAACAAGAAGGTATGTCGAGTCAAAGGCCTCCTCTATTTGATGGTGAGTCTTTCATACAATGGAAACTTAGAATGAAACTTTTTCTTATGGCCGTTGATATAGACTTGTGGTCATTCATAGAAGATGGTGCTTTTGTCCCTTCTAAGTTATCTACTGCTGATGGTATCACACTAGAAATTGTAAAACCGAAACAAGAATATACTAGTGATGACAAAAAGAAATTGAGTATGAATGCTAGAGCAATGCAACTACTTTTAAACGGGTTGAGTAAAAGTGAATCAAGGTACATGTCTAATTGCTCTAGTGCTCAAGAGATGTGGAGAATTCTAGAAATGAAACATGAAGGGACTAGTCAAGTCAAAGAGTATAAATAAATATGCTTATGTCCACTCTTGAGTCTTTTAAATTATTGCCAAACGAATGTATTGTTGATATGGACTTATGTTTGACTAACATCTATAATTCTCTTGAGTCTCTTGGAAAAGCTTTTTCTGCACAGGAAAGAGTACAAAAGGTGCTAAGAAGTCTCTCAATCTGAATGGGAAGTCACGGCGATTGAGGAAAGTAAGGAAACAAAATCGATAAAAATGGAGGAATTGATCGGATCACTAAAGGTATATGAAAACAAACTTACATTAAGGAAATTGGAATCAACGTCAAAACAAGGTAAGACTATTGCTTTTAAATCAAATTAATACGTCTCTACTTCTTCTGATCACGTAGATGATAGTCATACTGAATCGGACAATGATGATCTAATATTATTGGCTAAAGGTTTGAGAAAATTTATAAGAACAAAACCAAGGCTGTTTCGACTAAAAGAAATAAAAATAAAGTTAATGATAAGGACATAAAGTGCCATGAATGCGGGAAACTTGGACACTTGTCATATGACTGCCCGAACAAGGACAAACGAACAAAAACCGTGACAAGGACTGGAACAAAAACAGAACCATCTCAGAACCTAAACAAAGGAATTCAAGAAGAGCACTCAAGGCCTCCACTTGGAGTGATTCATCTGACTCTGAGATTGATACCGAAGAAGAGACGTCACAAGTATGCTTTGCATCCAAACCTTACTACGATGATTTGTTTAGTCAATATTTAGAATTGCATAAATTCACAAAGACTCTTGCAGAAGAAAAGAAACGGTTAATTGAAGACAAGAAGTTGTTAGAATTATATAACACGAACCTTGTTTCTCAATTAAACGATTCAAAAGAAGAGTTGTCTTGCACAATTAATGAATTGAAATCAGAGATCTCATCATTAACGACACAAAATAATGTAATGAAATCCGAGATTTCAAATTTGAAATAAAGGAATGTAGATTTAGGAAAAATGGCGAAACAGTTTGACATGGGTACAAACATGCTAGATCGCATCATCTCTTCACAAAAGCATGATAGCGACAAAATCGGATTAGGATACGATGAGAAAAACGAGACATTAAATAAATCAACCAAATTCATTTGATCTTCCACTAAGAAAACCGATGCATTTAAGATAAGTGTGGTGTCTAACAAGACGCCTTGACCCTCCTCTTCTTCATCTCATCGTGATTCTTCTTCATATCATACAAGATATAATCATATGCTGTATAGATATGAAAAGAAACCACTAAGGTATACATGACATTCATTTACCATAAATGCATCTAGACCATGCAAAATGCGCACTAACACAAGAACATATCAAAAACGACAACCATACAATGTTCACAATGGAATTCTCGGCCAAAGGCCAAATGCCCCACATAATGTCTAATATAATTCTTCTTCATCTACATTGTCACCATAAGACCGAGAAAGGTCATCCAAGTATGGGTACCAAAAGGTACTCTTACAAAGGGGTGAAGAACTAACTCGTAAGGACCCAAAATAAAAGGGTATCTTAATCGTTGTTACACATTGCAGGGAACACATACATCTAAAGGTACATCAATCAAGTGGTTCCTCGACAGTGGTTGCTCGAGGCACATGACGGGTGACCCGAGCTTGTTTTCGAAGTTGAAGAAGGTTACAAAAGGTGGATCGGTGACCTTTAAAGACAACAATGAAGGAAGAATCATCGAAAAAAATACAATTAGAAGCCCAAGTACTCTTCAAATCTCCAACGTCTTCTTGGTAAGTAATCTATCCTATAATTTTCTTAGCATCTCACAGTCTATTGACAATGGTTTTGATGTGTGTTTCACTCACCCGTATTGCAACATAGTAAATAAAAAAAGAAACGGTATTAAAAGGAAAAAGAGAAGGAAATACTTTTACGCTTTCAATGGATGACATGTTAGATGCTAAAGTTAAATGTTTTATGTCAAATGAACCTAACGTAAACTTGCGGCATAGGCGATTAGGACACATTGGCATCTCAACACTTGAAAAACTTCAAGGAAAGAATCTAGTACGAGGATTGTCTAAACTTGATTTAGACAACTTTCAGTTGTGTGAATCTTGTATTAATGGCAAACAAACATGCGAGTCACTTAAATCCAAAAATGAAATTAGCACATTTAGAGTATCAGAATTATTACACATTGACTTATTTGGTCCTAGTCGTACTAGGAGTCTTGGTAGGCGACATTATGCATGTGTTATCGTTGATTCTTTTTCTCGCTATACATGGACTTTATTTCTTGCGAATAAAGATGATAGTGCCGTTGAGATTCCTAAATTAATAAAACAACTTGAAAATGAATATGGTTTGAATGTGAAAAAGATTAGGAGCGATAGAGGCAACGAACTTAAAAATAAGGACATGATTGCTTTTTGCGAGGAAAAACGTATTAAACACGAGTTTTCGCCACCTAGAACACCACAATTAAATGGAGTAGTAGAAAGAAAGAAGAGGACACTACAAGAAATTCCTAGAACCATGCTATGTGAAAATAAGTTGCCTAGATTTTTGTGGGCGGAAGTCGTAAACTGTGCATGCCATATAGTTAATTGTTTGTCGATTAGAAAGAAAATAAACAAAACTCCTTATGAAATAGTAAATGATCGCATGCCTAAAATTGATTAATTTTGTGTGTTTGGTTGTAAATGCTTTGTTTTGAATACAAAAGATAATCTAGATAAATTTGAGTCTAAATTAATTGAATGCATCTTTGTTGGATATTCTGTAAATTCTAAGGCATATAGATGTTATGATCCTATCACTAGACAAATTTTAGAATCTATTCATGTGAAGTTTAACGAATTTGGCGAGTTTGAAAAAGATAAAGAATATGACAATGATTTTAAACTAAAGCCCGACATGATGAGCCCAACACACTAGAAATGCATGATCACTTAGAAATGCATGAAAACTTAGAGAATAATTAACCAAGACGGCGATATAACTCAAGTTGTCCGACTGCGTAGAAGAATAAATACGGATGAAATAAACCAATTTCGCTATGATATCCAAAATTGAACCCAAGAACATATTTGATGCTTTGAATGATTCTTCTTGGAATGATGCTATGCATGATGAATTAAATCAATTGACAAGAAATGATGTATGAGATTTAGTGCCACGACCACAAGATAAAATGATAATAGGCACAAAGTGGGTCTTTAGAAATAAAATGAATGAAGAAGGTAAAGTTATTAGAAACAAAGCAAACTTGTAACACAAGGATATAATCAAGAAGAAGGAATAGACTACGGCAAAACATTTGCACCCGTAGCATGCTTAGAAGCCATACGATTATTACTTGCTATTGCTTGCATGAAGGATTTTAAACTTTATCAAATGGACGTAAAAAGGGCATTTTTAAATAGCTTTATACAAGAAGAAGTATATGTGAAACAACCATCCGGTTTTGAAGATTTGAAATATCCTAATCATGTATACAAATTGAAGAAGGCACTACATGGTTTAAAACAAGCACCTAGGGCTTGGTATGATTGTTTTGCTAATTTTCTTTTAGAAAATGAATTTAAAAGAGGCATCATAGATAGCACTTTATTCTTGAAACAAGATGAATCGGATTTATTTATTATTCAATTTTATGTTGATGACATTATTTTTGGATCTACATCTCATAAACTTGTTGAAGAATTTGAAATATGCATGAAATCCGAATTTGAAATGTCTATGGTTGGTTAATTGAATTATTTTCTTGGCTTGTAAATTAAACAAACTAGTAAAGGCGTCCATATAAGTCAAGTCAAGTATATCAATGACATGATTAAAAAGTTTAACTTTGAGAACTTGAAACCATCCCCCACCCCTACGAGTGTTACCACTAAACTAGATAAAGATGAGAATGGAAAAGACTTTGATAATGGTTTGTATATGTCTATGATTGGTTCTTTTCTTTATCTTACATCAAGTAGACCCGATATCATGTTTAGTGTTTGTATGTGTGCACGTTTTCAAAGCAAACTTAAAGTGTCTGACTATAATGCTGTAAAAAGGATATTTGAATACATTAAGCACACTCCCACTCTAGGAATTTTGCATGATAAGAATTGTGAATTTGACTTGCATGCTTATACCGATGCTTATACCGATGTAGATTATGGCGGATGTAAAATAGATAGAAAAAGCACAAGTGGCACTTGTCAATTTATAGGAAATTCATTAGTTTCTTGGTTTTCGAAAAAGCAAGAAAGTGTGGCATTATCTACTACTGAAGCTGAATACATGGCACTTAGTCTTTGTTTCACACAACTGTTATGGTTAAAACAACAAATATCTGATTTCGGAATCATGGTAAATCGCATCCCCATTTATTGTGATAGTATGAGCGCTATTAATTTGTCTAAGAACCCTATACTACACTCTAAGGCAAAGCACGTAGAAGCATGATATCACTTTCTTCGTGATCATGTGAATAGTGGTGATATCGTTATAGAACATGTACATACTGAAGCACAAGTAGCCGACATATTAACCAAAGCACTAAATCAAGCAACGTACGAAAATCTACGGTCAAAATTAAGCATGATTTCTGCTAATCTGCTATAGATTGATATTTCTTTCCATCTTTCCATGCACTTTTGATATTATTTACAAAATAAAGGAGGAGAGAGAGTGCATGATTTAAGAGGGAGAGAGAGCATGATTGCACAATTTAAGGCGGAGACAACGATACTATAAAATTCAAAATTCAAAATTCGAATTTTTGCCTAATTGCAGGGGGAGCAATTATATTTAAATCATGACCAGTGTTATTTTGTAAATAATCAAAAGGGGAAGATTGTTGAGAAAAAGTGTTTGAATGATTTACAAATGCATGATTTAAATAGTATGAGTCTACGAAATGCATGACAAAATCATTACTTGACACATTTTTGTGATATACATGCCTCATATGCTTTATATATATTGTTGCTGTACTAAAAAGCCATGAAGCATTAAATCTTACATCATTTGGAAAATATTTATTGTCTTTGAACTATTTTCAGGTGTCACAATTAATGAACTAAACTAGTTCATTAAGTGAAGTACTTAAGTTAATGAACTAACTAGTTCATTAAATGGAGATATATTTGGACAAATTTTTATGGCAACAAATTTGGAAATGGAAAGTCTCCTTCCTACTCCTCTCACATGCCTACATATATATAGTATATATATTCAGATTTTTTTAAAAAGGTACAATACACATATTTCGACGTACTACCGATACGTTATATACATTACAAACGTACGTCAACGTCACACCACTATATACACCTCATATTTATGAGTATATTCAGGTCTTATATCATATGATATAAGTCATGGTGATGAAAAAATTATAATGACACGTTACAAGGTTATAAATCGAAAATTGTCGTATCGAGTGACTACCAAAACTTCGCCAACATGTCACGTACTTGCCATATAAAGTTGGGCAGTCCATATACTTCAAAAAATAGCCAAAAGTTTTGTGTCTCACATATTAAATTCAGCTACTAAATCATTCCATGTTGGCACACACAAATCATCCACAAATTAGGCCAAATTTGTGGAAATTTCAAATTAAATTTTTCAGCACATGGGGGGTGCCTCTTAATCATCCATTATAGATGAATATCCACTTTATTTTATGTACATTATGTGTGACATAATATGTATGACATGTGCAAAAAGTTTGAATTTAATCGGAGAAAAATCGCGTGATCGACGAAAGTCGCAAATTCGGTCTTCAACGAACACAACACATGGAGCGTTTTTGGCATGAGTTGTAACATGTATCCAAACAATTTTTACACATTGAAGACATGTTAAAGTGTTCTCGAAAAGTCAAATTAGGACAGATTGGAATTTACCATATATGTGTAATAATTGTTCATTATTTGACAAAGATTACTAAAGTAAAATTTTAGCACATGCCTAGCCATTCTACATGCCATTTGCAGCCTTGATGGAGCTTATGTGGAGCTAAGTTGGCATCTTAATTGGTGGAGAATATTCCACACAAGGTTAGTGACATAAAAGAGGGAGCTACACAAGGTAACAATTCAAAAATTTTGAAAATGTAACACGTGCTGAAAATTCAGCATGTGCTACTATAGCTGGCCGATTTTAGGCTGATTATGGTGGTTAATTGGCATCCCAAAATTGAAAGGATTGAATGATGATTATTTGGCAACATCTTGAATTCTTTTTGGCACATGTTTTATGAGTTATTTGTAGAGAAAAAGGGGTTTGAGTGATTACAAAATGCATGATTTAAATAACGTGTATTAAAGAAATGCCTGACATATTTCATGACATGACACGTTTTGCATAAAACTTGCCTTATATAGTTCATATATATTGTTGTCGTACTATCGAGCCATGAAGCTTTAAAGCTTACATCAAATGGAAAGCATTTGTTGTGTTTGAACTGTTAGTGTATGTGCCCTAGGCCATGATTTGAATATTTATGTTATGTATTTATTATTAATAAAAGAGGTTTTATTATCATTATTGTTGGTTAGTATGTTACAAAATTTTGATATATGTCCCTGATTCATTATTGTTATGGAGATAAAATAATTTATAATCAGTATGAGTATTGATTTGATAATCATGAGATGATTATGTGTATGGTGATACGAATCAATCTCATAGATACTTGTTAGAGAACAATGTATTGGATAGACCCATCATGAGATTGCTACATGGATTAGCGTCATAAGTAAATCTCATGATAGTCATGTTTTAATCCTTTGACTTGAGATTGTCATAGTTTCCAACATAAAGACTATTATATTTTGACATGATCAAAAGTTATCCGTAACTGGATAATAATAAAGGTCATGATTGAATGTGATAGAAATTATGTAGAGGATATTGAACAATCAAGATAGAATTTGTCCCTCTCTTTTGAGAGAGATATCTTTGGGCCCCTCGATTAGTTAGACTATGAAATGCATGGCCGTGCTCAAATGAATTGATAGTGTGATCAATATCATTTGTTTTATCAGTCTACTTAGAGATCGAGTAATCATATGTTTGAACTATATAAGTATGACGCTGACCATGACTTATGTTCAAACTAGATATCGTGTGACAAAAGGATTAATGCATGTACTATTATTAGGCTAGTTGGACTTTACTCGTATTAATTGGGTAGTTGTAATGCCTTGCTAGAGGCCAATTATGACTTGTTGATTTAATAGAGATTTGATCAACTGCCAATTAATATGGGCCTATCGGGTCACACACAAGAATGCGTATGGCTGAGATTAATAATATTAATAATATTAATATTCGATATTAATTATTATTATTATTATTATCGTTTTTAATATTAATAATATTAATATTTGATATTAATTATTATTATTATTAATTTCGTTTTTTTATGTATATATTTATATCATCGGATAATAACAGAGAATCCATATTTGATATGGATTTTGATTTGTTTTATCTAATCCTAACAGAATCCGTATCTGGTACGGATTTTGATAGCGTTAACAAATCCGATCTGCAATCGGATTTTGATATCTATATATATGTATGGAGCTTGGCGTATCTGATACACCGAGCAAATTAGAAAAACGAAAGAACAGAAAACGAAACCCTAGAATCGTTTTTGAGAAAAACGAGTTCTTCAGCCGCGCCGTTTGAAGAGCTAGCACTCCAGGCGGAAGCGTTCGTGTGGATACCGACAGAGGGTGTTCGTGATTTCGCACCTCTTCCATCTGCAGACTTCAAATCTACGGAGGTAGTTTTTGATTTCTTTTGTCGAATTAAACGAACAACATGGATCCTTTGTAGGAAATCGGAGATCAAGTTTTTGTTTTTTCGCTGCGCCTTTGGCAGTGATCTCGGTTGATTTCCTAACATGAACTATTTTCAGGTGCCATCATTAATGGACTAAATTGGTTCATTGAGTGAAGTACTTAGTTAAATAAACTAAGCAGTTCATTAAAGGAAGCTATATTTGGAAAAGGCAACAAGTTGAAGAAAGGAAAGTTTCTCCACCCTCCTACACGCCATTTTCAACATATATATATATATATATATATATATATATATATATATATATATATATATATATTCAGATTTTTTTAAAAAAAGCACATACACATATATTCCAACGTACTACCGACACGTTATATATTTTATGGACGTACATTAACGTCACACCACTATAATTAACTCATATTTGTGAGTATATCCAGGTCTTATATCATGTGATATAAGTCATGGTGATGACAAATTTATTACGACACATTAAAAGGTTCAAAACAAAAATTTGTCGTATCGGGTAAATACCGAAACTTCGCCAACGTGTCACGTACTTGCCATATATACATGGCCAGCCCCTACACTTCAAAAATGGCCAAACATTTTGTGGCTTACATGGTATGTACAGCCATATAACCATTCCATGTTGGCACACACAAATCACCCACAATTAAGGCCAAATTGTGGAGATTCCAAAATTCAATTTTGTCACATGTTGGGCGCCACTTTAGATCATACTAAGCGCTGAATATTAAATATTGATTTATGTATATTATGTGTAACATAATATATATAACATGTGCAAAAAGTTGGAATTTAATTAGAGAAAAATCGGGTAATAGATAAACGTCGAAAACTCGATTTTCTACGTACACGACACATGGAATATTTTTGGCATGGCATATAACATGTATCTAGACAGTTTTTACATATTTCATACATTCTAAAGTTTTCTAGAAAAATCAATTAAGGGCTGATTGGAATATGCAATCAATCAATCAATCGAACCCAGTATTTCCCAGCGACAGCAAAAGCTATCGCTAGGGTCTGGGGAGGGTAAATGGGAGGCAAACAATACCTCTATCACAGGGGATAGAGAGTTTGCTTCCAATGAGATCTCCGGCTCTATATGTACCTGCATAAATGGCACAATAATACGGATATGATGTGCTAGTGTGTTAGTGAGGTAATTCAGGAAATACAAAGAGGAGGCTGGTGATATTACAATATTCCTAACGTGTATATGTACATATAATATAGAACAACGGCAGAACATAAACAAACAAATGCAAAGTCAACTTAAACATATACAAAAGTCTTCTGCTATTAAAATAGTCATAATACTGCGCATGCATAAATAATTGAAAAAAAGGCCAAAACAAAATATGCAAAGTCAAACTAAAGTGCAAATACTATCTAATCCTCTAAGTATTCTCTAAGATGTCCTATATCCTGCCTACCCCTCCTTAACCTCCATATGTGTATAATTATATGTGCACTATTTTACAAAGTTTTCAAAAATAAAATTCATCACACGCCTATATCAGCTATGTTGGAGTATATGTGGAGCTTTGTTGGCATCTTGATTGGCCAAGAATGAAGCATGCAATGTTGGTGACATAAAGAAAGGAACTACAAAAGGTAACATTTCAAACTTTGTCACATTCGTGACACATGCTGAAAATTCAGCATGTAATTGTCTTATGCTGGACGTTTTTATCACTTAATGAACCATATTTTGCTATCTTGAATTCTGTGGATTAATTGAGAGACAGTATGGAAGTGTTTTGAATATATTATGGAATAAATAAAGTGATATCTTCGAATATCACACATGCTGAAAATTTCAGCATGTGTGAGAATGCATGTTGGCCGAATTCATGGCCCTATTGGTGATTAATTTTTATTCCAAAATTGATAAGAATGTTATGTACTAAATGATGATTAATTTCTTCTTTATTTTCAAGGAATAAATGAAAGCAAACTTGGCAATAATTTGAATTAAGTGAGAATGTTACACATGCTGAAATTTCAGCATGTGGAGAGGTGTAATGGCCGAATTTTGCAAGGAAAGGGTGATTATTTGTCTTGCTAATTATGTGAGATGATTATATACTTTATGGAAATAATTTTATGGCTAATTGGCACATGCTTTTTAAGTTTTATTTTCAGATTTATCTAGTCATCAAATGATGACAACTTTCATCCAATCAATGAGTGCCAAGTAAGCAAGAGTTTAATGTTCATCCAATGAGGAGTTGCCAAGTAAGCAAGGACATGTCACAATGATGCAATACACTCTTCCAAGGACTTAGAAGATAATTTTCAAGAGGAAGAGAAAGGCTAAGGGGGGCGGCCATATGGTGATAAAAAGGAAAGAAGAAAGCAAACAAAAGACAAGAACACGTCTTGCAAATTTCAAAGATCAAAACGTTGCATCCTCTCTTCTTCTACACTCTCTTTCTTTCTTCTCTCTAAAATCCTATTGTACTCATATTCATACATTTGAATAGGCTTCATATAGACCACCACATACTCCCTTTATTGTTGGATTGATCAAGGTGTCATCAATCTTGCACTTGAAAGGTGGTGGTGTTCGTGATCGTTGTATTCACATCCAAGGTTTGTAAAGGGTTGGAGTTGGTGTGTAACTCCATCAACCCTTTGGTAAGGTGTTATTTGTGTTTTGTCATTAGTGCTAACCGAGGAAGGTGTCCTCTAAGACTGGAGTAGGTTGTTTTAACCGAAATAGTATAAAATTCCTGGTGTTATTTACTTTCAGCACTTACTTTCAGTTTCAGCACTGCGCGTCGTTTTTAATCACGTTTGTAAAAATAGTAAAAGAATTTCAAAAATTACGAAACTTTCCAGAATCATAGCCACACGTCTTAAGGTTAATTTGCGCAAGTTTCAACCCTTTTGGACAAGGATAAGTCATCCAAACGTCTAAAGTTCTGAGACTAGTGCATTCTGATTTTTTTGGCTTGCAAAGGTTAATACTTTGAACGTATTTGACTAACTTCCCAAAAGCATTTTTCAAAACTGTTTCAACACAATTAAATACAACTAATAAAGGGTTAGTCATTAAATTTTCAGAGCATTTGGAGTTACGGATAAATAGGAATTAATTTTTCAAATCAGACTACTGTTTCTGGCAGATTTGCGCAATCTGACCACCAACAATTTTTTCAAGGGGTTAAAGGTTTAATTTTAATCTGAAATTTTTAGGAGATACTCAGAACATCTGAGACTAAGTTATTTCAAAATTTCAGAATTTGTGAAGACCTGAAACCTAGTTTTCAAAACGTTTCAAAACTGGTCCTGAAAACAGAAAATGTTTTCAGAAGTTAGTCTTTTGGTTTAAAACAATTTTAAAAACCACATTTTCCGCACCCACTATTCAACCCCCCTTCTAGTGGTGCCTTGCAAATCCTACAAGTGGTATCAGAGTGCAGGAACACTCACATCAAAAGGATCCAATGATCTAAGTGAAATGGCAACCACAAACTTCAAAACCGAGCAAGAAGGTATGTCTAGTCAAAGGCCTCCTCTCTTTGATGGTGAGTCTTCCATTCAATGAAAGTTAAGAATGAAACTTTTTCTTATGGCAATTGATATTGATCTTTGGTCCATTGTAGAAGATGGTCCATTTGTTCCATCAAAGTTATCCAGTGTAGATGGAGTCACACTCGAGGTCGTTAAGCTTAAAGAAGAGTATAATAGTGATGATAAGAAAAGACTAAGCATGAACGCTAGAGCCATGCAATTGCTTCTAAATGGACTAAGTAAAAGTGAATCTAGCTATGTTTCAAATTGTTTTAGTGCTCAAGAAATATGGAGGATTCTTGAAATGAAACACGAAGGCACTAGTCAAGTAAAAGAGTCCAAAATCAACATGCTTATGTCCACACTCGAGTCATTTAAATTATTGCCAAATGAATCTATCGTTGATATGGATCTTTACTTGACTAACATTTATAATTCTCTTGAGTCTCTTGGCAAAGCCTTCTCTATGCAGGAAAAGGTACAAAAGGTCTTGCGAAGCCTTCCATCCGAGTGGGACCCTAAAGTAAAGGCAATAGAAGAAAGCAAAGAAACTAAGTCAATTAAGATGGAAGAACTAATTGGATCACTTAAGGTATATGAGAACAAACTCACCATAAGGAAATCGGAATCATCATCAAAACAAGGTAAGACTATTGCATTTAAATCAAATGAATACGTCTCTACTTCTTCCGATCACGTAGATGATAGTGATTCTGAATCAGACAACGATGACTTAATTTTATTGGCTAAAGGCTTAAGAAAATTCATGAGAAAGTCATTTAGAAATAAAACTAAGGTTACTTCGACTAAAAGAAATAAGAACAAGACAAATGACAAGGATGTTAAATGTTACGAATGCGGTATACTTGCACATCTATCATATGACTGCCCTAATAAGGACAAGCAAACAAACAAACACCCTGATAAGGATCGAAACAAGAATAGACTCATCTCAGAACCTAAGCAAAGGAAACGAGCTCTCAAAGCCTCCACTTGGAGTGATACATCTGATTCCGAGACTGAAACAGAAGAGGAGACTACACAAGTATGCTTTGTGTCCAAAGCATCAAACGAGGTATCATCTGTCTCTAATTCTGACTCTGAGCCTTCTTATGATGATCTTTTTAGTCAGTACTTAGAATTGCATAAATTTACTAAGACTCTGGCGAAAGAAAAAAGCGATTAATTGAAGACAAGAAGCTGTTATAATCTTCTAACAAAAATCTTGTCACTTAATTAAACGATTTAAAAGAAGAGTCGTCATGCATCATTAATGCATTAAAGACAGAGATCTCATCATTGGCCACACAAAATAATGAAATAAAATCCGAGATTTCAAATTTGAAATCAAGGAATACGGACTTAGAGAAAATGATGAAACAGTTGGATACGGGATCTAACATGCTAGATCGTATTATTTTATCACAAAAGCATGATAGTGATAAAACGGGATTAGGATACATTGAAACAAATGAAGTATCCATTAAACCAACCAAGTTTGTCTTGTCTAAGAAAGTAGACACACCAAAAGCAAATACGACGTCTAAGATGACGCAAAGACCCCCTCTCCCCTCATCTCATCACACTTCTTCTTAATATCATGCGAAATATAATTATGTGCCATATAGATATGAGAAGAAACAAGTGATGCATTGTTGTACCCCAACGACCATGTACTTGAAACTATGATTAAGTGACGGAATAAAAGCAATAATTTCTCAAAGTGCATGTTACTTAAGTCAACTTGACACTCTTTACTTAAATACTTTTGAGATGATACTAAATAATTAAATAAGCGGATTTCAAGAAAGTGATACATGAAATATATATATGAACAATACTTACCAATATACATGTATGTGCGTGCATAGGATATATGCGTATGAAATGTATAATGTACATATAGGCGTGTATACATATGTATATAGGTGGATACATGTACCCTAATATATGTTTAGGAGACTTGCACATGGTACATCCTACTATATATCTATATATATGCTAATCTTGGAATAGAATAAAACTAAGGAAGACAATATAGGTTGACATGGGAAGACAATAAAATAAAGAAAACAATAAAATACATAAATTACAAAATACAAGAAACATCAAATTGCCCCAAGAAACCCCCCATTCGGCCAAGCCTTCTCAAGGCTTCTAGAATCCACCATCATTAACCAACATAAATCTTAAATTAACCAAATAATAAATAAAAACCAAAATAAACATGCATGCAAAGAATAAATAAAACAACTATTAAAAGGGGAGAAAGTATAGTTGGGGTCATTAAAGACCCCCAACCAGCCAGCCACTTAATGGCTAGCCATGGAGGATTTTTAAATCCTACCATGGTTACTTTTTTCCCTTAAACCAAGGTTAATGTAACCATAGTTGGAATAAAGTAACCAAGGTTAGTACTAACTTAATCTTGATTTACTAAAGTAATCAAGGTTAATACTCATGGTAACTCTAACCCCTCCTTTTCACTCCCCCTCCGCTGGCTCCCCTCCCTCCTTCCAACCTTAGATTTTAAATTTTTGCAAGACAAGCTCATTTCAAACCATCTTGGAAAATCCTCTCAAGCAAAGACCTAGACAACACATAGAAAAAAATCTCCATATCACTCCCCACACCAAGAAACCTTCGGCCTCCATCCTTGAAGGCTAGAAGTCCTCATCCAAGCTTCATCTTCAAGCTAAGAAGTGTTTAGGTAAGTTGTAGAGATAATGGGGTTTGAGTGATTTCAAAATAAGTGACTTAAATGCATGATACATATAAACGTGTACATGTATGCATGATACTTTGCCATTACTTGCCTTATTTAGCTTATATATTATGTTGCCATACTAACGAGCCATGAAGCGTTAAAGCTTACATCATATGGCAAACATTTGTTGTGTTTATACTATTTTTAGGTGCCACCATCAATGAACTAAACTAGTTCATTAAGTGAAGTACTTAGTTTATTAAACTAAGTAGTTCATTAAAGGAAGCCACATTTGGAAAAGGCACAAAGGCAACAAAGCTAAGGAAGGAAAGTTTTCTCCTCCACTCCTCTTTAATGATACACGCCTATATACATATACATTACATATATTTTCAGATTTTTGTTAAAAAGGCACATACACATGTATTCCAACGTACTAACGACACGTTATATATTTTACGTACGTACGTTAACGTCACACCACTATACTTAACTCATATTTATGAGTATATTCAGGTCTTATATCATATGATATAAGATATGGTGATGACAAATTAATTACGACACGATAAAAGGTTCTAAACCAAAAATTGTCGTATCGGGCGAATACCGAAATTTCGCCAACGTGTCACGTACTTGCTATAAATAAATGGCCAGCCCCTATACTTCAAAAATGGATGAAAATTTTGTGCACGTGACAGAAAAATCAGCCAAAAATACTTTCCATGTTGGCACACACAAATCACCCACATTAAGGCCAAAATGTGAAGATTCCAAGTTTAATTTTGTCACATGTTAATGGTACCACTTTAGACCCGCCAAGTGCTGAGATTTAAAGTATATATTATATATATTATGTATAACATAATATATATAGCATGTGAAAAAGTTGGAATTTAAATTAGAGAAAAATCGGATAATCGATAAATATCGAAAATTCGGTTTTCTACGCACACAACACATGGAACATTTTTGGTACATCATGTGACACGTATCTAGACACTTTTTACATATGATATACATCTTAAAGTGTTCTATAAAATTAAATTAAGGGCTGATTGGAATATAACATGTGTGTATTATTAAATGTGCACTATTTTACAAAGTTAGTAAAAATAAATTTCAGCACATGTACATACTCATTGAAACGCCCCTACAGCTGAGATGGAGCTTATTTGGAGCCTTGTTGGCATATTGATTGGTCAAGGATCAATCATACAATGTTGGTGAATTAAAGAGAGAAGCTACAAATGGTAAGGATTCAAAATGTATCTTTCTTATATCACATGCTGAAAATTTCAGCATGGTAACCTTGGGTGGCCGAATTTTAGCACATTAAAATGATATATTTCATCATCTTTTATTGGAAGAAAAAATGGAAATGATTTGAATATTATTTAATTTAATAAAGTGTGATATTCTACATATCACACATGCTGAAATTTTTCAGCATGTGTGAAGACATGGTGGCCGAATTATTGAGCTAAAAGGTGTCCATATTCATTTCTCATGTGATAGGAATAATTACCATTAATTGGTGATTCATTTTAATGAGAAAAATCAAAGAAAAATGGTAATGATTTGAACTTTATCCCCATGTGTCACATGCTGAAAATTCAGCATGGCAATGTAACTTAGTGGCCGAATTCTAGGTCAATTTTGTGGGATTTTTTGTCTTGAAATTTATGTGATGTATCTCATGATTTATGGAAGTTATTTTGTGATGATTTTTGGCACATGTTTAAGTGTAATTCTCAGATTTTTCCAAGTCATCCATGATGACAACATTCATCCAATAAGAAGGTGCCAAGTAAGCGAAGACTAAATGATTATCCAATAAGAAGATGCCAAGTAAGCAAGACCTTGTCACAATGATGTCTTACACTCTCTCAAGGACTTAAAAGATAATTTTCAAGAGGGGGAGGCTACATAAGGGGACGGCCTGCACATTATAAGGAAAGAGAAGAGAGCAAACAAAAACAAGCACAAGCATTGCAAATCAAAGTGATCAAAAAGCCTAGCTCTTCTTCTTCTACATCTTCTTTCTTTCTCTCTTCTTGTAAGCCTATTGTATTCATATTTTTCAATCTTGAATAGGCTTGATATAGACCACCACATATTCCATATCTTTGTAAAAGATTGATCAAGGTGTGATCAATCTTCATTCTTACGAGGTGGTGGTGTTCGTGTGAATTGTACTCGTCATACAAGGTTTGTAAAGGGTTGGAGTTAGGTGTAACTCTAACAACCCTGTGGTAAGGTGTGTTGTATGTGTGTGATTAGTGTGAACCAAGGAAGGTGTTTCTTGAAGACTGGAGTAGGTTGTTTATAACCGAACCAGTATAAAAATCTTGGTGCAATTTACTTTCAGCATCTACTTTCCAGTTACTGCACTGATTACCCTTCTTGTTCACATTCGTAAAAATAGTTAACAAATTTCAAAAATCACGAAAATTTCCAGAAATATACTCACACGTTCTAGGGTTAATTTGACACAAGTTTTAACCCTTTTGGATAAGTATAAGTCAATCAAACATCAACAGTTCTGAGACTAGTGCAGTCTGATTTTCAGACTTGCAAAGGTTGAGACTTTTATTGTAGTTGACCTACTTCCCAAAATAATTTTGCAAAACTGTTTCAACCCAATTAAATACAGTATATAAGGAGGTATTGGTCAAAGTTTCAGAGCATTTGGACGTTCACACAAATAGGAATAAATTTTTCAAAACCATCTACCGTTTCTGGCAGATTCGAGCAATCTGAGTACCAATGGTTTTTGAAGGGGTTAAAGGTTGAATTTTAATTTGACATTTTTAGGGGACCCTCATAACATCTGAGGCTAAGTTCTCTCAAAATTTCATAATTTTTTGAGACTTCTAACCTAGTTTTAAAAACATTTTAAAACTGGTCCTGAAAACAGAATCTGTTTTCAGAAGTTGAATTGTTCAAGTTTAAAGAAATTTTAAAAACCACACTTTCCGCACCATCTATTCAACCCTCCCCCCCCTTCTAGTGGTGCCTTGCAGATCCTTCAAGTGGTATCAGAGCACAGGAACACTCACTTTAATGAATCCAACGATTCAGTGAGATGGCAACCACAAATCTCAAAACCGAGCAAGAAGGTATGTCGAGCCAAAGGCCTCCACTTTTTGACGGTGAGTCGTTTATTCAGTGGAAACTTAGAATGAAGCTTTTTATTATGGCTATAGATATAGATCTTTGGTCAATCATTGAAGATGGTCCTTATGTCCCATCTAAGGTATCCACTGTAGACGGAGTCACATTAGAAGTCGTTAAATCTAGACAAGAATATACGAGTGATGATAAAAAGAAACTTAGTATGAATGCTAGGGCTATGAAATTGCTTTTAAACGGATTAAGTAAAAGTGAGTCTAGTTACGTGTCAAACTGTTCGAGTGCACAAGAAATGTGGAGGATACTAGAAATGAAACACGAAGGCACGAGTCAAGTAAAAGAGTCAAAAATTAACATGCTTACGTCCACACTTGAGTCATTTAAATTATTGTCTAATGAGTCTATTGTAGATATGGATCTTCGTTTGACTAACATCTACAACTCTCTTGAGTCTCTTGGTAAGGCTTTTACCACGCAGGAAAAGGTACAGAAAGTCCTACGAAGCCTTCCTTCTGAATGGGACCCTAAAGTGACCGCAATAGAAGAAAGCAAGGAAACTAAATCAATAAAGATGGAAGAACTAATCGGATCACTTAAAGTTTATGAGAATAAACTCACCATACGGAAATCGGAGTCATCTAAACAAGGTAAAGCTATTGCCTTTAAATCAAATGAATACGTCTCCCCTCCCTCCGATCACGTAGATGATAGTGATTCTGAAACGGATAACGATGACTTAATTCTATGGGCTAAAGGCTTAAGGAAATTTATGAGAAGGTCATTTAGAAACAAAAATAAGGGTACTACAACCAAGAGAAATAAAAACAAGTCAAATGATAAAGACGTTAAATGTTATGAATGTGGCAAACTCGGACACTTATCATATGACTACCCCAATAAAGAAAAGCAAACAAATAAATACCCTGACAAGGAGCGGAACAAAAATAGACTCGTCTCAGAACCCAAACAAAGGAAACGTGCTCTAAAGGCCTCCACCTGGAGTGATTCATCTGATTCTGAAACTGAGACCGAAGAGGAGACTGCACAAGTATGCTTTGCATCCAAAGCATCTAATGAGGTATCATCTGACTCTGACTCTGACTCTGAACCCTCTTATGAAGATCTTTTTAGTCAGTATTTGGAACTGCATAAATTCACTAAGACTCTCGCTAAGGAAAAGAAGCGATTAATTGAAGACAAGAAACTGTTAGAATCCTCTAACGAGAATCTTGTCGCTCAATTAAGCGATTCAAAGAAAGAGTCATCATGTGTCATTACTGCATTAAAGATAGAGATTTCATCATTGACCACTAAAAATAATGAAATGAAATCCGAGATTTCAAGTTTGAAATCAAGGAATACCGATTTAGAGAAAATGATGAAACAGTTTGATATATGGTCCAACATGCTGCATCGCATTATATTATCACAAAAGCATGACAACGACAAAACGGGTTTGGGATACGTTGATACAAATGAAGTATCAACCAAACCAACCAAGTTTGTGGTGACTAAGAAAGTAGACACCCCTAAGCCTCAAGTGGCGTCTAAGATGACGCATAAGGCGCCCCTTTCCTCATCACGCCCCACCTCTTCTTCATATCATGTAAAATATAACTTTGTACCATATAGATATGAAAAGAAAAGAACAATGCATACACGAAATTCATATCATCCACGCACTATGCACACACACACACAAGGACATATCAAAAACGTCCTTCATTTAGTGAGTATAGAGGAGACCTTGGGCAAAGGCCCAAAGTGCATGCACCACATGTCTACTATGTCGCACCTTCATTCTTGCCATTTGATAGACCGAGAAGGATCACCCAAGTATGGGTACCGAAAGGTACTTTTACCAAGAGGTGATTAACTAACTCGAAAGGACCCAAAGTTAAAAGGGTACCTAAATCATCTTTGCACATTGCAGGGAGCCCACACATCGAAAGATACATCTATTAAGTGGTTCCTTGACATTGGATGCTCGAGACACATGACGGGTGACCCGAGCCTGTTCACCAAACTAAAAAAGGTCACAAAAGGCGGATCCGTGACCTTTGGAGACAACAACGAAGGCAAGATCATCGGAAAAGGTACGATTCGAGATCCAAATACTCTCCAAATCTCCAACGTCTTTTTGGTAAGCAACTTATCTTACAATCTTCTTAGCATTTCTCAATTTGTTGACAATGGTTTTAATGTGTGTTTTACTCACCCTTATTGCAACATAATAAATAAAAATGGAGAAACCGTTTTAAAAGGAAAACAAGAAGGTAATATTTTTACGCTTTCTATGGATGATGTAGTAGACGCTAAAGTTAAGTGTTTTATGTCAAATGAACCCAATGTGAATTTATGTCATAGACGTTTAGGACACATAGGCATTTCCACACTAGAAAAGCTTCAACGAAAGAACCTAGTACGGGGATTGCCTAAGCTTGATTTAGACAACTTTCAGTTGTGTGAATCTTGAATAAAAGGCAAACAAACACGTGAGTCACTTAAGCCTAAAAACGAAATAAGCACAACTAGAATCTTGGAACTATTGCATATTGATTTGTTTGGTCCTAGTCGCAGTACAAGCCTTGGTGGGCGCCACTATGCATGCGTGATTGTTGATGACTTTTCTCGTTATACTTGGACTTTATTTCTTTCACATAAGGATGATAGCGTGAGATTGCAAAATTAATTAAACAACTTGAAAATCAATACGGTGTAAATGTGAAAAAGATAAGAAGCGATAGAGGCGGTGAGTTTAAAAACAAAGATATGATTTCATTTTGCGAAGAAAAAGGAATCAAGCATGAGTTTTCGCCTCCTAGAACTCCACAATTAAATGGAGTAGTAGAAAGAAAGAATCGTACATTACAAGAAATCGCTAGGACTATGTTATGCGAAAATAAATTGCCTAGATTTCTGTGGGCGGAAGCCGTAAATTGTGCATGCTATATTGTAAATCGCATATCTATAAGAAAGAAAATAAACAAGATGCCTTATGAGATTTTGAATGATCGTATGCCTAAGATTGACTATTTTCGTGTGTTTGGATGCAAATGTTTTGTCTTGAATACAAAAGATAATTTAGATAAATTTGAATCCAAATCAATTGAGTGTATTTTTGTTGGATATTCTATAAATTCAAAGGCATATAGATTTTATGATCCTCTCACTAGACAAATCATGGAATCTATTCATGTGAAATTCAATGAATTTGGTGAGATTGATAAAGATAAGGAATATGAAGATGACTTTGAATTGAAACCCGTGTTGAATGAAGATGATGATTCTTTTGATATGCATGATATGAATGACACACTAGAAATGCATGATCACATAGAAATGCATGATAACATAGAAAATAATCAACCAAGATGGCATAGAGATCACCCACATGATCTCATCATAGGCGACCTCACTCACGGTGTGCGACCACGTAGAAGAATTACTTCGGATGAAATAAATGAATTTCATGCTATGATTTCTGAAATTGAGCCCAAAAATGTGCATGATGCTTTGAGTGATTCTTCTTGGATTGATGCTATGCATGACGAACTTAATCAATTCGTTAGAAACGATGTATGGGATTTAGTGCCACGACCACAAGATAAAACTATAATAGGCACAAAGTGGGTGTTTAGGAATAAAATGAATGAAGAAGGAAAGGTCGTTAGGAATAAAGCGAGACTTGTAGCACAAGGCTATAATCAAGAGGAAGGAATTGACTACGATGAAACATTTGCACCCGTAGCACGATTAGAAGCTATACGACTCTTACTTGCCATTGCTTGCATGAAAGATTTTAAATTGTATCAAATGGACGTAAAAAGTGCATTTTAAACGGAGTCATACAAGAAGAAGTATACGTGAAGCAACCACCCGGTTTTGAAGATTTGAAACATCCAAATCACGTGTACAAACTAAAGAAGGCACTATACGGCCTAAAGCAAGCACCGAGAGCATGGTATGATTGTTTTGCTACTTTCCTTTTAGAAAATGATTTTAACGTGGTACTATAGATAGTACACTATTTTTGAAACAAGATAAATCAGAATTACTTATTATCCAAATCTACGTTGATGACATTATTTTCGGCTCTACCTCACATAGACTTGTTAAAGATTTTGAAAATTGCATGAAATCTGAATTTGAAATGTCTATGGTTGGTGAACTTAATTATTTTCTTGGCTTACAGATTGCAAACGAGCAAAGGGATTCACATAAGTCAAGCAAAATATGTAAATGACATGATTAAAAAGTTTAATTTCGAAAATTTGAAACCATCCCCCACCCCTATGAGTGTCACTACCAAATTGGACAAAGATGAAAACGGTAAAGACGTTGATAATGGCTTATATCGATCTATGATAGGTTCTTTGCTATATTTAACTGCTAGTAGGCCTGATATCATGTTTAGTGTATGCATGTGTGCACGTTTTCAAAGTCAACCTAAGGTGTCACACTTCAATGCGGTAAAAAGAATATTTCGTTATATTAAGCACACGCCCACCTTAGGAATTTAGTACGATAAGGATTCTACCTTTAACTTACATGCTTACACTGATGCAGATTATGGTGCCTGCAAAATAGATAGAAAAAGCACGAGTGGAACTTGCCAATTTATAGGAAACTCACTCATTTCATGGTTTTCCAAAAAGCAAGCAAGCGTTGCTTTGTCCACTACTGAGGCTGAGTACATGGCTCTTAGCCTTTGTTGCACACAGTTGTTGTGGATAAAACAACAACTTTCAGACTTTGGAATTACCGTAAATAAAATTCCTATATATTGTGATAATATGAGTGCCATAAATTTGTCTAAGAACCCTGTGTTACATTCTAAGGCTAAGCATATAGAAGTACGCTATCACTTTCTTCGTGATCACGTAAACAATGGTGATATTGTCATAGATCACGTACGCACAGAAGCACAAGTAGCAGATATCTTTACAAAAGCCTTAAATCAAGCCACGTATGAATCTCTTCGTTCTAAATTAGACATGATTCCCGTTGATATGATTTGATTTGAGGTGATTTGATTTTCTTTCCTTGTTGACAGGAATCTTTTGATTTACTTTCCAAAATAAAGGGGGAGAGAAAAGCATGATTTAATGGGGAGAGAGAGACACTAGTTGATATTAATTGCACAAATCAAGGGGGAGCCAGATTTGAAATTCAAAATTCAAATTTCAAATTTGTGCATGTTTCAAGGGGGAGCGATAGCATTTAAATCATGTGCATAAGTTATTTTGAAAATCATCAAAAGGGGGAGATTGTAGAGATAAGGGGGTTTGAGTGATTTCAAAATAAGTGACTTAAATGCATGATACATATAAACGTGTACATGTATGCATGATACTTTTGCCATTACTTGCCTTATTTAGCTTATATATTATGTTGCCGTACTAACGAGTCATAAAACGTTAAAGCTTACATCATATGGCAAACATTTGTTGTGTTTATATTATTTTCAGGTGCCACCATCAATGAACTAAACTAGTTCATTAAGTGAAGTACTTAGTTTATTAAACTAAGTAGTTCATTAAAGGAAGCCACATTTGGAAAAGGCACAAAGGCAACAAAGCTAAGGAAGGAAAGTTTTCTCCTCCTCTCCTCTTAATGATACACGCCTATATACATATACATTACATATATTTTCAGATTTTTTTAAAAAGGCACATACACATGTATTCCAACGTACTAACGACACGTTATATATTTTACGTACGTACGTTAATGTCACACCACTATACTTAACTCATATTTATGAGTATATTCAGGTCTTATATCATATGATATAAAATATGGTGATGACAAATTAATTATGATATGATAAAAGGTTCTAAACAGAAAATTGTCGTATCGGGCGAATACCGAAATTTCGCCAACGTGTCACGTACTTGCCATAAATAATGGCCAGCCCCTATACTTCAAAAATGGATGAAAATTTTGTGCACGTGACAGAAAAATCAGCCAAAAATACTTTCCATGTTGGCACACACAAATCACCCCACATTAAGGCCAAAATGTGAAGATTCCAAGTTTAATTTTGTCACATGTTAATGGTACCACTTTAGACCAGCCAAGTGCTGAGATTTAAAGTATATATTATATATATTATGTATAACATAATATATATAGCATGTGCAAAAGTTAGAATTTAAATTAGAGAAAAATCGGGTAATCGATAAATATTGAAAATTCGGTTTTCTACGCACACAACACATGGAACGTTTTTGGTACATCATGTGACACGTATCTAGACACTTTTTACATATGATATACATCTTAAAGTGTTCTAAAAAATTAAATTAAGGGCTGATTGGAATATAACATGTGTGTATTATTAAATGTGCACTATTTTACAAAGTTAGTAAAAATAAATTTCAGCACATGTACATACTCATTGAAACGCCCCTACAGCTGAGATGGAGCTTATTTGGAGCCTTGTTGGCATATTGATTGGTCAAGGATCAATCATACAATGTTGGTGAATTAAAGAGAGAAGCTACAAATGGTAAGGATTCAAAATGTATCTTTCTTATATCACATGCTGAAAATTTCAGCATGGTAGCCTTGGGTGGCCAAATTTTAGCACATTAAAATGATATATTTCATCATCTTTTATTGGAAGAAAAAATGGAAATGATTTGAATATTATTTAATTTAATAAAGTGTGATATTCTACATATCACACATGCTGAAATTTTTCAGCATGTGTGAAGACATGGTGGCCGAATTATTGAGCTAAAAGGTGTCCATATTCATTTCTCATGTGATAGGAATAATTACCATTAATTGGTGATTCATTTTAATGAGAAAAATCAAAGAAAATGGTAATGATTTGAACTTTATCCCGATGTGTCACATGCTGAAAATTCAGCATGGCAATGTAACTTAATGGCCGAATTCTAGGTCAATTTTGTGAGATTTTTTGTCTTGAAATTTATGTGATGTATCTCATGATTTATGGAAGTTATTTTGTGATGATTTTTGGCACATGTTTAAGTGTAATTCTCAGATTTTTCCAAGTCATCCATGATGACAACATTCATCCAATAAGAAGGTGCCAAGTAAGCGAAGACTAAATGATTATCCAATAAGAAGATGCCAAGTAAGCAAGACCTTGTCACAATGATGTCTTACACTCTCTCAAGGACTTAAAAGATAATTTTCAAGAGGGGGAGGCTACACAAGGGGACGACCTGCACATTAAAAGGAAAGAGAAGAGAGCAAACAAAAACAAGCACAGGCATTGCAAATCAAAGTGATCAAAAAGCCTAGCTCTTCTTCTTCTACATCTTCTTTCTTTCTCTCTTCTTGTAAGCCTATTGTATTCATATTTTTCAATCTTGAATAGGCTTGATATAGACCACCACATATTCCATATCTTTGTAAAAGATTGATCAAGGTGTGATCAATCTTCATTCTTACGAGGTGGTGGTGTTCGTGTGAATTGTACTCGTCATACAAGGTTTGTAAAGGATTGGAGTTAGGTGTAACTCTATCAATCCTGTGGTAAGGTGTGTTGTGTGTGTGTGATTAGTGTGAACCAAGGAAGGTGTTCCTTGAAGACTGGAGTAGGTTGTTTATAACCGAACCAGTATAAAAATCTTGGTGCAATTTACTTTCAGCATCTACTTTCCAGTTACTGAACTAATTACCCTTCTTGTTCGCATTCGTAAAAATAGTTAACGAATTTCAAAAATCACGAAAATTTCCAGAAATATACTCACACGTTCTATGGTTAATTTGGCACAAGTTTCAACCCTTTTGGATAAGTATAAGTCAATCAAACATCAAAAGTTCTGAGACTAGTGCAGTGTGATTTTCAGACTTGCAAAGGTTGAGACTTTGATTGTAGTTGACCTACTTCCCAAAAGAATTTTGTAAAACTGTTTCAACCCATTTAAATACAGTATATAAGGAGGTATTTGTCAAAGTTTCAGAGCATTTGGACGTTCACACAAATAGGAATAAATTTTTCAAAACCATCTATCGTTTCTGGCAGATTCGAGCAATCTGAGTATCAACGGTTTTTGAAGGGGTTAAAGGTTGAATTTTAATTTAACATTTTTAGGGGACCCTCATAACATCTGAGGCTAAGTTCTCTCAAAATTTCATAATTTTTGGAGACCTCTAACCTAGTTTTAAAAACTTTTTAAAACTGGTCCTGAAAACAGAATCTGTTTTCAGAGGTTGAATTGTTCAAGTTTAAAGAAATTTTAAAAACCACACTTTCCGCACCATCTATTCAACCCCCCCTTCTAGTGGTGCCTTGCAGATCCTTCATAAGTTTTCTTCTAAGTCCACTAAGTAATTTCTTCCTGCATAATAGTGAAGCTCACATGAATCCTTCCCTCCACCTCAAAACCGTGGCCTCCATGTTAAACTATGTGGAAGACTTCAACTTTCTTAGGTGGTGACATCTTGTGGTGCTTGAATCTCCACTCAAGCTCATTTTGGTAAGATGTTCTAGCCTCAAAAACATCCTATTTTCACTATTGAATGAAGACTAACCCTCTTCCTTCCTCTCCTTCAAAACTGTGTGACCATAGGTGAAGGAAGAAGTGGATTTCAACTCAACTCAATCCATAACCAAGCAAATACAAGAGCTTTAGCTTGAAGAGGCAAGTATACACTAATCTCTCATGACTTACTTAAGGAATTAGTGACTTGAATGCTTAAAAGATCCAAATGTGTGAACTTTAGTTGAATATATTAAGTTTAAGATTTTATCTTAGTGATTCCTTAAGAACAATGCATTGCATGTGGCTTATTCTCTCAAAGATGGAATCTTTTATTACATGCATTAAGTTACGAGGCCGTCTTGAGATGATTTAAGGTGCAACTAAGTGAGTTTAGGCAAGATTGATTCTTGATTGAAATTTGGAAGATCTAAGAAAAGCATGCATGTGGAAGATAGGAGTTTTATGAAGTTGTTAGTAAGATTAGTTTAAGATGCATCTTGAATGTGATTGCATGCTTGAATATGTGTGCTGAAAAATGTGGTTAAGACACCCCGTAGGTTTCGGCCTAAAGGAGAGAAGAGGAGGTGAGTATTGTCATTAAAGATGAACACTTATTTTGGTGCATAAGGGACACTTGCCTTGTTATTATCTACAAACTGTTTTGTATGATGAAAAGGTGACTTTATTGTAAGCATGCAACCTAGATATTTATGTTACAATGGAGTGTAAGTTATAATCAATAATATGTTACATACGAACAAGATGAATGATGGACATTTGACTTGAATAGATGACAAAACAACAAATTACTGGAACAGGGCAGAATGAGGTAACGTGTCCAATGGCCTGGAAAATGACCTTACAGACCTTCAATGAGGCTGATTTTCGGGAAAACATTAGCCTCATGAGTGTAGCACAAGGGAGAGTTAGAATTTCATTAAAATAAGCTACGGATTATGTTTAAGAAATTACGCGGTAAAACTGCTCCAGTTGAAAATTCTGGAGCTGTGCAGAATTGAGCACTGACTTCAGCGGATTACAAGAGGACCTTGTAGACCTTTAATAAATCTGATTTTTGGCACAAAGCTAGCTCCATGTGCGTTGTAGATATGAGAGTTAGAATTTTGGTAAAATGAGCTATGATTAATTTTTAATAAAATATTTGGTAAGACTGGCCAGACTTGAGAAACGGCTGCTGAGCAGAATTGTAACCTCTTTTGGATGGTCTGAAAAGGGACCTTTTAGATGACCAATGAAGCTGAGTTTTGGCATGGTAATAATCCTATGAGTGTAGTGAACACGCCAGCTGGAATTTTGATAAAACAAGTTTTGGATTATGTTTAATAAATTAATTAGTAAAACCGCTCAACTGAAATCACTGGAACAAAGCTGGAATTAAGTAACTGGTTAGTGGACTCTGAAGTAGGACTTAGAAATATGCAAATGGGCTAAATTTCGGTAGGATATTAGTTCCACATGTTTATGACTCGTGTGAGTTGGAATTTCTGAATAAAAAATTACGGATTTGCCACAATTAAATTTTTAGTAAAATGGGTCAGTTCAGTTTCAGCACCTAACCCATTTCGGAAAATTAATTAAATGAGCCCTTTATGGTCATCGAATTAATCTGAAAATTTTATGAAAATCACCCCAGACATATAGGAGTAAAGTCACGCAAGTTGGTCAGGTTAGCCTTAACATTTTAGCGAGTAATCACGGACGTGAAGTTGCTGTACTAAAGCTGGAATTTGGGCTGGACAAGATATTGAATCAAAATGGGTTAATTTTGAAGGGCTTGGACCATATACACGGTTTAGACTTAAGAATGATATGCCTTAGGGAGTTTGATATATATTTCAAGTAACAGTCCAAATAATTAGGAAAGATTAAATTATCCGCCTATGAACATGATGCAGGAATTAGGGTTACCTTAGTTCCGGAATCATACATTGTAATATGCTATTTCACGTCATGACTTGCATTGCATATCATCGCATGTATCATGCATGATCATGAAACTGATTTTTATGGATTTTACTCATGCAAGCAAGTTTTGCGACTATGTTTTCGTTATGCATGAAAAATTTTTTACGGTCCCATGTTTTTAAAGAAAGCTTCATGATTCCTTTGCCGGCCAAGCATGCGACTAACCCGACTCCAGACCCGGGGTTAATTGGTCTGTTGACATGATATGTTCTGGACCCGCTCAGATCCGGGGTTAATTGATCTGATATATGTTCTGGACCCGCTCAGATCTGGGGTTAATTGATCTGATACATGTTCTGGACCCGTTCAGATCCGGGGTTAATTGATCTGATATCTGTTCTGGACCCGTCTTAGACCTGGGGTTAATTGGTCTGTCGATATGTTCTGGACCCGTTCAGATCCAGGGTTAATTGATCTGACACTCTGTTTTTACGACATGTTATTTTATGGGACCAAAATGATGTTTTGACATGACACGACATCATGCATTGCATATTGCATAACTCATGAACACGCTGACATGTTGTACGTTACATTTAATGATTAATAAGATTACAGCGGATAGCGTTACCTAGAATTATGCTTAGGCTATATCGTCAAGTGATCTCAGGATTTAAGACAGGTATGAGTTACTATTTAAGGTTTTCATGTTATTACATTCATGTTATAATTCTTTATGTATATCATGGTAGTTTATTGTATTCTTGCTGGGTGATTTTTATCACTCACACTTTTATTTTTTTCCCAGAGCCAGATAATTCCAAGATAGAGTGGATCGAAGATGAGCCGAGGGTACCTTATCCATAGGTGGGGAATATGAAGGGAGCTAAGCTTAAGGACTTTTGTGCAGCAAAGACGTTTGTGTTATGAATATGTTTGAACTCTCTGGATTTCAGTTATGTTATTTCGTGGAATTGCTACTTTTGGGAACTTAGTTATTTCGTAACGTATGTTTAATTTGAAAAGTTTTAATTCTGCCTAAATTTTACCACCATGTTAAATGTTAGCATGGGAGTCTATGACTTATGTTATCGATTTTCGCATGTTATGCATGACGCTTCATACTCTCCTTAGTAAAGTACGGCGGGTGCACCGTATCCGGACGAGGCCAGGTGCGGGGCGCTACAGGTGGTATCAGAGCCCAGGCTCTAGATTTCGGGCAGAACGTAGGACTAAGTTATGGTCTTAGCAATCTAGGTTTGATCTTAGACCTAAGTCATGATCTTAGATGAGTGATGGCTTTAGACTAGGACCACGTAGACTGGGTTTAGGATGTAACTTAATAAATTATCCTGAACTATGAAAGCTAGGTCTATGACGTAAGACGTGCCCTTTCCTTCTATGTTTTAAAATTTTCGAATTTTGGTCCTTAGTCAAAATAAATTGATTTTGTTCCGATATTCTAAATAGATGATAAACCCATAAGTGCAGATGGTGAGACCACGTGGCAGACCTCCGAGAGCACGACCAGCTGCTCAGGAGCCCATTCCACAACCACCAGCACAGGTCCCGCCGCCACCTCAGCCGGACCAGAATCCTCCAGTTCAGAATAATCCACCACCAGCTCCACAAGCACCTGTTCCTCCGGTCATCCCGGATATGAATGCTTTTCAGGCCTTTTGCCAGGTTGTTACTCAAATAGGGCAAGGCCTAATTCATCAAAATGCTCCACCTCAGCCACATCAGCCAGTAAGGGATGCCCAGTATTATTTTGAGAAGCTCAAGAGGGCGAATGTGCCACCGTTTGAGGGAAAACCAGACCCAGATACTGCGGAGAAGTGGCTAGATGAAGTTGAAAATTGTTTTGAGCTAATTCAAGCCCCAGAGGAGATGAAGGCACAGGCTATCAGACCTTTCTTGATCAGTGAAGCTAATGAATGGTGGAAGACGAATCTGCAACCTTTGCCCAGACCGATTGTCTGGGAAAGATTTCTGCAAGAATTTCATAAGTTCTATATCCCTTCGTCAGTCAAATTGCAAAAGAGGCATGAGTTTGAATCTCTGAAGCAAGAGTCGGGCATGACAGTAGCTGAGTATGCAAATAAGTTCATCGCACTTGGGAGATTTCAGCCTGTTACTATGAATGATGAAGAAACAAAAATGCTGAAGTTTGAAAGAGGTTTGAACCAAAGAATTAGGACGTGGTTGGTGAATGCGAATCTTGCCAAATTTGGAGCACTTCTAGACACCTGCTACCGTATCGAGAGAGAAATTATCCGAAGAGATGATGTGGGTCAAAAACGAGAACGATAAGGGACCAGAAATGAGAAGTATAGGAAAGTGGCTAAGAAGAATTTTAGAGGGTCAGTTTGCCAGGGAAAATCTCAAGGACAGAATTAGCACCGCAAGCAAACCAAATAATCAGCAGAAGAATCAGGCCCCATCTCAGCAGCCAGCGATACCAGTATGCCCTCATTGCCAAAAGAGGCACATGGGTGAGTGTAGGTGGAAGACAGGTAAATGCTTTGGATGCAGCAAAGATGGCCACATGATTAAGGATTGCCCGGAAAAGGGAGCGCAACCACAACAACAGCAAAGGAACCAGCGGCCACGTGCAAATGCAAGGGTGCACATCATGACAGACGCCGATGTCGAGGGGACTGCAGACGTAGACTGGAACTATCTTAGTGTCTAGCATACCTGCAAATGTGTTGTTCGACAGTGGCGCTAGCCACTCATTTATGTCAAGAAAGTTTTCTAAGAATATCGATCATGATCCAGTCCGATTAGAATCACCCTATAGAGTACAAACAGCTGACGAACCAGGTGCTTGTTTCCCATCACATTTTCAGAATTGTGCACTCGAGTTTAATGACCAGATGTTTGAGGCCAATTTGATCCCCATATCAATGAGTGATTTTGACGTGATTCTCGGAATGGATTGACTCTCAAAGAATCATGCTCACATTGATTGCCGAAGCAGGCAAGTTATCATTAAGAACCCAGCTCGAGATGAGATATCATTCCAAGGAGGAACTAAGTTAAAGAAACCATCCAAGAAAGTCTTTGTTAACGCAGCTCGTGTCAGCCGAGCATTAAGGAAAGGTCATGAAGGATTCTTGGTTTATGTTCTAAGTGCTGAACAAGAGAACCCTACCCTTGCACAAGTTCAATTGTTAATGAATATCCTGATGTATTTTTTGATGATCTGCCTGGACTACCTCCTGATCGCGAGATTGCTTTCGAAATAAAAGGAGCTGAACCCATATCAAAAGCCCCTTATCGCATGGCACCTGCAGAACTAAAGGAGTTAAAGGAACAATTAAATGAACTGTTAGAAAAGAAACTTATTCGCCCAGTGTTTCACCTTGGGGTGCTCCGGTGCTATTCGTGAAAACGAAAGATGGAAATATGCGCTTATGCATTGATTACCAGGAGCTCAACAAAAATCACCATAAAGAACAAGTACCCATTGCCCCAGATTGACGACTTATTCGACCAGCTCAGGGGATACCGAATTTTAGTAAGATTGACCTACGATCTGGATACTTTCAATTGAAGATTAAGGCGGAAGATGTCCTAAGACTTCTTTCAGAACCCACTATGGACACTATGAATTCTTAGTCATGCCTTTTGGTCTGACCAATGCCCCTACCGCCTTTATGGATCTCATGAATCGAATCTTTCAAGAACAGTTAGACAAGTTCGTAGTGGTCTTCATAGACGACATCCTGATTTATTCACCCGACGAAGAGACTCACGCAGCCCATTTGAGGACAGTCCTGAATATTCTAAGAGCAAGACGTTGTATGCCAAGTTCAGTAAATGCGAAGTTTTGGCTGCAAAGTGTATCCTTCCTTGGTCATGTGATTTCAGAAGGTGGGATTTCAGTAGATCCCAAGAAAATTGAAGCTATCACGGAATGGCCTAGGCCAACAAACGTTACTGAAGTGAGAAGCTTCCTCGGACTAGCCGGATATTACAAAAAGTTTGTTGAAGGATTCTCAAGGATAGCTGTTCCCCTCACCAGATTGACCCAAAAGAAGACCAAGTTTGAGTGGAGTGCCGATTGTGAAAGGTGTTTCTCGGAGCTGAAAGCAAAGTTGACATCCGCTCCTATCCTAGCTCAGCCCACTCCTGGTAAGAAGTACGTAGTGTACAGTGATGCTTCGAAGAATGGTCTCGGATGTGTTCTTATGCAGAATGACAAAGTGATAGCTTATGCATCCGAAAGTTGAAGCCATTTGAGAAAAACTACCATGTCCATGATCTTGAACTTGCCGCAGTGGTATTCACATTAAAGATATGGAGGCACTACTTATATGGCGAGAAGTGCGAGTATCTATACAGACCACAAGAGCCTAAAGTACCTCTTTACCCAGAAAGAGCTCAATATGCGGCAGCTTAGATGGTTGGAATTGATTAAAGATTATGATCTCTCCATTCAGTATCATCCGGGAAGAGCTAACAAAGTCGCTGATGCCTTAAGTCGAAAAACAAGTCACCCACAACAACCACCTCTTCAGCGAGACATGGAAGAATTTGGCCTAGAAGAAGTTGACTCAGTCGATGAAGTTCTCGCCAAGTTAGTTCTTGTCCCTTCATTGATTGATAAGATCAAAGAGACTCAAGGGATTAATGAAGCCTTAAGAAAAGTCAAGGAAAGGATGAAAGATAAGCCGCGAGATGACTTTGAGGTTCGCAGTGATGGCAGTTTATGGTATCGAGGACGGTTATGCGTCCCCGAAAACAAGAAATTAAAGATGAAGTTTTTGATGTAGCTCATAATTCTCGATTATCTATACATCCTGGAGCTAATAGATGTATCAAGATCTCAAGCAAAAGTTTTGGTGGCCCGGTATAAAGAAACAAATAGCAAAATTTATTGAGCAATGTTTGATCTGCCAAAGAGTGAAAGCCGAGCACCAAAGACCCCGCTGGATTATTACAACCCCTGGAAGTGCCGGAATGGAAATGGGACCACGTC
The DNA here is from genome assembly GCA_036186865.1 of Eustoma russellianum. Classification (NCBI taxonomy): domain Eukaryota; kingdom Viridiplantae; phylum Streptophyta; class Magnoliopsida; order Gentianales; family Gentianaceae; genus Eustoma; species Eustoma russellianum. Next base: position 17,647,627 of record AP025071.1, read on the forward strand.
ACTATGGACTTTGTGACTGACCTACCCAAGACTAAGTATGGGAAACGATGCTATATAGTCATTGTGGATCGTTTTGACTAGTCTGATCACTTTTTGGCTATGACGATTAAGGCATCCATGGAGAAGTTGACCTCTATGTATATTGACCAGATCGTTTGTTTGCATGGAGTGCCCATAAGTATTGTATGCGACCGCGACCCCGGATGTACTTCGAGATTTTGGACAGCCTTCCAAAAGGCAATGGGCACAGAGATAAGAATGAGTTCCGCATTTCATCCTCAAACTGATGGACAATCAGAAAGAACAATCCAAACCCTTGAGGATATGCTTCGCGATTGCATTCTTGATTTTGGGGAAGCTAGGATAAAAGTCTTAAGCTCGTGAGTTTTCTTACAATAATAGCTTCCATAGGTCCATCGGAATGGCATCTTATAAGACATTGTATGGACGAAAATGTCGGTCCCCACTTTATTAGGACGAGATTGGAGATAAAATCTACGCGGGACCTGACATTCTTGAGCAAACACGAGAAAAGGTAAAGTTAGTCCAGCAAAGACTAAGATCAACACAAGATAGAACGAAGATATGGGCAGATGAAAGGAGGAGACCTTTAGAATTCCAAGAAGGAGAGAAAGTCTTTCTGAAGTATCTCCGACCAAAGGAGTTAAAAGATCGGCATCAAAGGAAAGCTAAGCCCAAGATTCGTTTCGACCGTATGAGATACTTGAGAGAGGTGGGCGAAGTTGCGTATCGCTTGGCGTTGCCACCATCTCTTTCTCAGTTGCATGATGTATTCCATGTTTCTCAACTTTGCCGATATGTGTATGATCCTAGCCACATCCTTGAAGATCAACAGTTGATAGGTTGGAGAAGATGTATCTTACGAAGAGGAGCCCATAAGAATCGTTGATCGAGAGGAGAAGGCCTTAAGAAAGAGAACCATACCTATGGTGGAGGTACAATGGAAGCATCATTCGGAAGCAGAAGCAACATGGGAAATGGAGGAAGACATGAGGAGTAGATACCCACATTTATTTGACTAGTTCTGAAGTTTCGAGGACGAAAATTATGATAAGGGGGGAGGATGTTGTACCCCAACAACCATGTACTTGAAACTATGATTAAGTGACGGAATAAAAGCAATAATTTCTCAAAGTGCATGTTACTTAAGTCAACTTGACACTCTTTACTTAAATACTTTTGAGATGATACTAAATAATTAATAAGGGGATTTCAAGAAAGTGATACATGAAATATATATATGAACAATACTACCAATATACATGTATGTGCGTGCATAGGATATATGCGTATGAAATGTATAATGTACATATAGGCGTGTATACATATGTATATAGGTGGATACATGTACCCTAATATATGTTTTAGGGGACTTGCACATGGTACATCCTACTATATATCTATATATATGCTAATCTTGAATAGAATAAAATAAGGAAGACAATATAGGTTGACATGGGAAGACAATAAATAAAGAAAACAATAAAATACATGAATTACAAAGTACAAGAAACATCAAATTGCCCCAAGAAACCCCCCATTCGGCCAAGCCTTCTCAAGGCTTCTAGAATCCACCATCATTAACCAAAATAAAATCTTAAATTAACCCAAATAATAAATAAAAACCAAAATAAACATGCATGCAAGAATAATAAAACAACTATTAAAAGGGGTAGCAAGTATGGTTGGGGTCATTAAGACCCCCAACCAGCCGGCCACTTAATGGCTAGCCATGGAGGATTTTTAAATCCTACCATGGTTACTTTTTTTCCCTTAAACCAAGGTTAAGGTAACCATAGTTGGAATAAAGTACCAAGGTTAGTACTAATTTAACCTTGATTTACTAAAGTAATCAAGGTTAATACTCATGGTAACTCTAACCCCTCCTTTTCACTCCCCCCTTGCCGCAGGCTCCCTCCCTCCTTCCAACCTTAGATTTTAAATTTTTGCAAGACAAGCTCATTTAAACCATCTTGGAAAATACTCTCAAGCAAAGACCTAGACAACACTTAGAAAAAAATCTCCATATCACTCCCCACACCAAGAAACTTTCGGCCTCCATCCTTGAAGGCTAGAAGTCCTCATCCAAGCTTCATCTTCAAGCTAAGAACTGTTTAGGTAAGTTTTCTTCTAAGTCCATTAAGTAATTTCTTCATGCATAATAGTGAAGCTCACATGAATCCTTCCCTTCACCTCAAAACCGTGGCCTCCATGTTCAACTAGGTGGAAGACTTCAACTTTCTTAGGTGGTGACATCTTGTGGTGCTTGAATCTCCACTCAAGCTCATTTTCGTAAGATGTTCTAGCCTTAAATACATCCTATTTTCACTATTGAATGAAGACTAACCCTCTCCTTCCTCTCCTTCAAAACCGTGTGACCATAGGTGAAGGAAGAAGTGGATTTCAACTCAACTCACTCCATAACCAAGCAAAGACAAGAGCTTTAGCTTGAAGAGGCAAGTATACACTAATCTCTCATGACTTACTTATGGAATTAGTGACTTGAATGCTTAAAAGTTCCAAAGGTGTGAACTTTAGTTGAATATCTTAAGTTTAAGATTTTATCTTAGTGATTCCTTAAGAACAATGCATTGCATGTGGCTTATCTCTCAAAGATGGAATCTTTTATTACATGCATTAAGTAACGAGGCTGTCTTGAGATGATTTAAGGTGTAACTAAGTGAGTTTAGGCAAGATTGATTCTTGATTGAAATTTGGAAGATCTAAGAAAAGCATGCATGTGGAAGATAGGAGTTTTATGAAGTTGTTAGTAAGATTAGTTAAGATGAATCTTGAATGTGATTGCATGCTTGAATATGTGCTGAAAAATGTGGTTAAGACACCCCCTAGGTTTCGGCCTAAAGGGAGAGAAGAGGAGGTGAGTATTGTCATTAAAGATGAACACTTATTTTGGTGCATAAGGGACACTTGCCTTGTTATTATCTACAAACTGTTTTGTATGATGAAAAGGGTGACTTTATTGTAAACATGCAACCTGGATATTTATGTTAAAATGGAGTGTAAGTGAATAATCAATAATATGTGTCATACGAACAAGATGAATGATGGACATTTGACTTGAATAGATGACAAAACAACAAACTACTGGAACAGGGCAGAATGAGGTAACGTGTCCAATGGCCTGGAAATTGACCTTAAAGACCTTCAATGAGTGTAGCAGAAGGGAGAGTTAGAGAATTTCATTAAAATAAGCTACGGATTATTTTTAAGAAATTACGCGGTAAAACTGCTCCAGTTGAAAATTCTGGAGCTGTGCAGAATTGAGCACTGACTTCAGCGGATAGAAAGAGGACCTTGTATACCTTCAATAAATCTGATTTTTGGCACAAATCTAGCTCCATGTGTTTAGTAGAGATGAGAGTTAGAATTTTAGTAAAATGAGCTATGGTTAATTTTTAATAAAATATTTGGTAAGAGACTGGCCAGACTTGAGAAAACGGGAGCTGAGCAGAATTGTAACCTCTTTTGTCTGGATTGAAAAGGGACCTTGTAGATGACCAATGAGCTGATTTTTGGTATGGGTAATAATCCTATGAGTGTAGTGAACACGCCAGCTGGAATTTTGGTAAAACAAGTTCTGGATTATTGTTAATGAATTAATTAGTAAAAATGCTCAACTGAAATCACTGGAACAAAGCTGGAATTAAGTAACTGGTTAGTGGACTCTGAAGTAGGACCTAGAAATATGCAAATGGGCTAAATTTCAGTAGGATATTAGTTCCACATGTTTATAACTCGTGTGAGTTGGAATTTCTGAATAATGAATTACGGATTTACCACAATTAAATTTTTAGTAAAATGGGTCAGTTCAGTTTCAGCACCTAACCCATTTTGGAAAATTAATTAAATGAGCCCTTTATGGTCATCGAATTAATCTGAAAATTTTATGACAATCACCCAAGACATATAGGAGTAAAGTCACGCAATTTGGTTAAGTTAGCCTTAACGTTTTAGCGAGTAATCACGGACGCGAAGTTGCTGTACTAAAGCTGGAATTTTGGCTAGACAAGGGATTGAATCAAAATGGGTTAATTTTGAAGGGCTTGGACCATATACACGGTTTAGACTTAAGAATGCTATGCCTTAGGGAGTTTGATATATATTTCAAGTAACGGTCCAAATAACTAAGGTTCTAAGACTTAGGAAAGATTAAATTATCCGCCTATGAACATGATGCAGGAATTAGGGTTACCTTAGTTCCAGAATCATACATTGTAATATGCTATTTCACGTCATGACTTGCATTGCATATCACCGCATGTATCATGCATGATCATGAAATGCAAGCAAGTTTTGCGACTATGTTTTCGTTATGCATGAAAATTTTTTTACGGTCCCATGTTTTTAAAGAAAGCTTCATGATTCCTTTGCCGGCCAAGCATGCGACTAACCCGACTCCAGACCCGGGGTTAATTAGTCTGTTGACATGATATGTTCTGGACCCGCTCAGATCCGGGGTTAATTGATCTGACATGTTCTAGACCCGCTCAGATCCGGGGTTAATTGATATGATACATGTTCTGGACCTGTTCAGATCAGGGGTTAATTGATCAGATATCTGTTCTGGACCCGTCTTAGACCCAGGGTTAATTGGTCTGTCGATATGTTCTGGACCCGCTCAGATCCGGGGTTAATTGATCTGACACACTGTTTTTACGACATGTTATTTTATGGGACCAAAATGATGTTTTGACATGACACGACATCATGCATTGCATATTGCATAACTCATGAACACGCTGACATGTTGTACGTTACATTTAATGATTAATAAGATTACAGCGGATAGCGTTACCTAGAATTATGCTTAGGCTATATCGTCAAGTGATCTCAGGATTTAAGACAGGTATGAGTTACTATTTAAGGTTTTCATGTTATTACATTCATGTTATATTTCTTTATGTATATCATGGAGAAACAGTTTTAAAAGAAAAACGGGAAGGAAACATTTTTACGCTTTCTATGGATGATATGTTAGACGCTAAGGTTAAGTGTTTCATGTCAAATGAACCTAACGTAAATTTGTGGCGTAGACGTTTAAGACACATTGGCGTTTCTACACTTGACAAAACTTCAACGGAAGAACCTAATACAAGGTTGCTTACACTTGATTTAGACAACTTTCAGTTGTGTGAACCTTGCATAAAAGGCAAACAAACACGCGAGTCACTAAAACCTAAAAATGAAATAAGCACGACTAGAGTTTTAGAATTACTACACATTGATTTGTTTGGTCCTAGTCGCACTACGAGTCTTGGTGGACGTCACTATGCTTGTGTGATTGTTGATGACTTTTATCGTTATACTTGGACTTTGTTTCTTGTACATAGGGATGATAGTGCCATTGAGATTGCGAAACTAATAAAACAACTTGAAAATCAATATGATGTCAATGTGAAAAGGATAAGAAGCGATAGAGGCTGTGAATTTAAAAACAAGGACATGATTTCATTTTGCGAAGAAAAAGGAATTAAACACGAGTTTTCACCACCTAGAACTCCACAATTAAAAGGAGTAGTAGAAAGAAAGAATAGAACATCACAAGAAATTGCTAGAACCATGTCGTGTGAGAATAAATTGCCTAGATTTTGTGGGCAGAAGCCGTAAATTGTGCTACATTGTTAATCGTTTGTCTATTAGAAAGAAAATAAATAAGACGCCTTATGAGATATTAAATGATCGCATGCCTAAAATTGATTACTTTCGTGTGTTTGGATGCAAATTCTTTGTTTTAAATAAGAAAGATAATTTAGATAAATTTGAATCTAAATCAATTGAATGCATCTTTGTTGGATATTCTATGAATCCAAAAGAATATAGATGTTATTATCCCCTCATTAGACAAATTCTAGAATCCATTCATGTGAAGTTTAATGAATTTGGTGAGATTGATAAAGATAAAGAATATGATGATGATTTTGAATTGAAACCCATGTTGAATGATGATGATGGCACGTTTGATATGCATGATATGCACGATACATTAGAAATGCATGATCAATTAGAAATACATGAGAACATAGAAAATAATCAACCAAGATGGCATAGAGATCATCCACACGATCTCATTTTAGGCGATATCACTCATGGTGTACGACCACGTAGAAGAATAAATCCGGATGAATAAATCAATTTCATGCCATGATTTCCAAAATTGAACCTAAAAATGTGTGCTTTGAGTGATTCTTCTTGGATTAATGCTATGCATGATGAACTTAATCAATTTGTTAGAAATGACATATGGGATTTAGTGCCACGACCACAAGATAAAACTATAATAGGCACAAATTGGGTGTTTAGAAATAAAATGAATGAAGAAGGAAAAGTTGTTAGAAATAAAGCTAGACTTGTAGCACAAGGATATAATCAAGAAGAAGGAATTGATTACGATGAGACATTTGCACCCGGAGCACGCTTAGAAGCCATACGACTTTACCTTGCTATTGCTTGCATGAAAGATTTTAAACTCTATCAAATGGACGTGAAAAGTGCATTCTTAAATGGCTTTATACAATAAGAGGTATACGTGAAACAACCACCTGGTTTTGAAGATTTGAAATATCCCGATCACGTGTACAAACTAAAGAAGGCACTATACGGTCTAAAGCATGCACCTAGAGCATGATATGATCGTTTTGCTACTTTCCTTCTAGAAAATGGTTTTAAAAGAGGAACTATAGATAGTACTCTATTTTTAAAACAAGATAAATTGGATTTACTCATTATTCAAATTTATGTTGATGACATCATTTTCGGATCCACCTCACATAAACTTGTTGAAGATTTCGAAATTTGCATGAAATCGGAATTTGAAATGCCTATGGTTGGTGAATTAAATTACTTTCTTGGCTTGCAAATTAAATAAACCAGTAAAGGTATCCATATTAGCCAAGTTAAGTATATAAATGACATGATTCAAAAGTTCAATTTTGAGAATTTAAAAATGTCACCTACCCCTATGAGTGTCACAACTAAATTAGATAAAGATGAACATGGAAAGGATTTTGATAACGCCTTATATAGATCTATGATTGGCTCTTTGCTATATCTTACTGCTAGTAGCCTGATATCATGCTCAGTGTATGTATGTGTGCACGTTTTCAAAGTCAACCTAAGGTGTCTCACTATAATGCCGTGAAAAGAATATTCCGATATTAAGCACACATTCACCTTAGGCATTTGGTATGCTAAAGACTGCGAATTTAACTTGCATGCCTACACTGACACAGATTATGGTGGATGTAAAATAGATAGAAAAAGCACGAGTGGCACTTGCCAATTTATAGGAAATTCACCTATTTCATGGTTTTCTAAAAAGCAAGCCAGCGTCTCACTATCCACTACTGAAGCTGAATACATGGCACTTAGTCTTTGTTGCACATAATTGCTATGGCTAAAACAACAACTTTCTGATTTTGGTATCACAGTACAACGTATTCCTGTATATTGTGATAGTTATGAGCACTATCAACTTACTAAGAACCCCGTACTACACACTAAGGCAAGCATATAGAAGTACGCTATTATTTTCTTCGTGATCACGTAAATAATGGTGATATTGTCATAGATCACGTACACACTAGGCACAAGTAGCTGACCTTGTTCACTAAAGCATTAATCAAGCCACATATGAAAATCTTCGTTCTAAATTAGGCATGATTTCTGCTTAATTTGATTTGATGTCTTTCCATATTTACATGCATTTTTGATGACTTTCCAAAAAAAGGGGAAGATAATGCATGATTTAAGGGGAAGAGAGAACTGATTGCCTACTGATTGCATAAAATCAATGGGGAGCGAATTTGAAATTTGAAATTCAAATTTTGAATTTATACACAATTGGAGGGGGAGTGACAAGATTTAAATCTTGTATGTAGGATATTTTTGTAAATCATCGAAAGGGAGAGATTGTAGAGAACAAGGAGTTTGAGTGATTACAAAATGCATGATTTAAATAACGTGTATTAAAGAAATACATGACATATTTCATGACATGACACGTTTTGCATAAAACTTACCTTATATAGTTCATATATATTGTTGTCGTACTATCGAGCCATGAAGCTTTAAAGCTTACATCAAATGGCAAGAATTTGTTATGTTTGAACTATTTTCAGGTGCCATCATTAATGAACTAAACTAGTTCATTAAGTGAAGTACTTAGTTAAATAAACTAAGTAGTTCATTAAAGGAAGCTATATTTGAAAAAGGCGACAATTTGAAGAAAGGAAAGTTTCTCCACCCTCCTACACGCCATTTTCAACATATATATATTCAGATTTTTTGAAAAAGGCACATACACATATATCCCAACGTACTACCGACACGTTATATATTTTACGTACGTACGTTAACATCACATCACTATACTTAACTCATATTTATAAGTATATTCAGGTCTTATATCATATGATATAAGTCATGGTGATGACAAATTTATTACGACACATTGAAAGGTTCAAAGCCAAAAATTGTTGTATCGGGTAAATACCGAAACTTCGTCAACGTGTCACGTACTTTCCATATATAGATGGTCAGTCCCTACACTTCAAAAATGGCCACAAATTTCGTGGCTTACATGGTATGTACAGCCATAAAATCATTCCATGTTGGCACACACAAATCACCCACAATTAAGGCCTAATTGTGGAGATTCCAAAATTCAATTTTTTCACATGTTGGGCGCCACTTTAGATCAGCCTGAATATTAAAGTTTAATTTATGTAGATTATGTGTAACATAATATATATAACATGTGCAAAATTTGGAATTTAATTAGAGAAAATCGAGTAATCGATAAACGGGCGAAAATTCGGTTTTCTACGTACACGACACACGGAAACATTTTTGAACATAGCATATAAACATGTATCTAGACACTTTACATACTTCATACGTTCTAAAGTGTTCTAGAAAAATCAATTAAGTGCTGTATTGGAATATACAATCAATCAATCAATCAACAAACCCAGTATTTCTCAGCGACAGGCAAAAGCTATCGCTATGGTCTGGGGAGGGTAAATGGAAGGCAAACAATACCTCTATTCCAAGGGATTAGAGAATTGCTTCCAATGAGACCCCCCGGCTCTATATACCTGCATAAATGGCACACATAATAAGACTATGATGTTCTGTAGGTTGCGAGGGAATTCAGGAAATACGAAGAGGAGGCTGCCGATATTAAATATTCCTAACATGTATATGACATATAATATAGACAATGGCAGAGCATAAACAAACAAATGCAAAGTCAACTTAAACAATATACAAAAGTCTTCGCTTATTAAATAGTCATAATAGTGCGCATGAACAAATAATTGAAAAAAAAGACCAAACAAAATATGCAAAGTCAAACTAAAGTGCAAATACTATCTAATCCTCTTAAGTATGCTCTAAGATGTCCTATATCCTGTCTACCCCTCAACCTCCATATGTGTATAATTATATGTGCACTATTTTAAAAGTTTGTAAAAATAAATTCAGCACATGTATATTCTTCATCACACGCCTATATCAGCTATGTTGGAGTATATGTGGAGCCTTTGTGGCATCTTGATTGGCCAAGAATGAAGCATGCAATGTTGGTGACATAAAGAAAGGAACTACAAAAGGTAACATTTCAAACTTTGTCACATTCGTGACACATGCTGAAAATTCAGCATTGTTGTCTTAGGCTGGCCGATTTTATCACTTAATGAGCATATTTTGCTATCTTAAATTATGTGGATTAATTGAGAGATAGGTATGGAAGTGTTTGAATATATTATGCAATAAATAAAGTGATATCTTTGAATATCACACATGCTGAAAATTTCAGCATGTGTGGGAATGCATGTTGGCCGAATTCATGGCCATATTGGTGATTACTTTTTATTCCAAAATTGATAAAGAATGTTATGTACTAAATGATGATTGATTTCTTCTTTATTTTCAAGGAATAAATAAAAGCAAACTTGGCAATAATTTGAATTAAATGAGAATGTTACACTTGCTGAAATTTCAGCATGTGGAGAGATGTAATGGCCGAATTTGCAAGGGGTGATTACTTGTCTTGCTAATTATGTGGGATGATTAAATGCTTTATGGAAATAATTTTATGGCTAATTGGCACATACTTTTAAGGTTTATTTTCTGATTTATCTAGTCATCAAATGATGACAACTTTCATCAATCAATGAGTGCCAAGTAAGCAAGAGCTTAATGATCATCCAATGAGGAGTTGCCAAGTAAGCAAGGACATGTCACAATGATGCAATACATGTAGGATCTGCAGGGCACCATTAGAAGGGGGGTTGAATAGTTGGTGCGGAAAGTGTGGTTTTTGAAATTGTTTTGACCCAAGACTTCAACTTCTGAAAACAGATTCTGTTTTCAGGATCCTTTTAAAACGTTTTTAAAACTAGGTTGTAGGTCTTTAAAAATTCTGAAATTTTGAGAGAACTTAGCCTCAGATGTTATGGGTGTCTCCTAAAAATTTCAGATTTAAATTCAACCTTTACCCTTTTAAAAACCTTCGCGGTCAGATTGCACGAATCTGCCAGAAACAGTAGACTGTTTTGAAAAATTTATTCCTATTTGTACTTAACTCCAATTGCTCTGAAATTTAACCATAACCCCTTATATGTTGTATTTAAATGGGTTGAAACAGTTTGAAAATTCTTTCGGGAAGTTAGTCAAATACACTCAAAGTCTCAACCTTTGCAAGCCTGAAAATCAGACTGCACTAGTCTCAGAACTTTGGATGTTTGATTGACTTATACTTATCCAAAAGGGTTGAAATTATGCCAAATTAACCCTAAGACGTGTGACTATTCTGGAAAGTTTCATAATTTTTGAAAAACGTTTACTATTTTTACGAACGTAAACAAAAGAGTAAACAGTGCTGAAACAGAATATAAGTGCTGAAAGTAAATGACACCGAGAATTTTATACTGGTTCGGTTATAAACAACCTACTCCAGCTTCGAGGAACACCTTCCTCGGTTCACACTATCACAAAACAAATACACCTTACCACAGGGTTGATGGAGTTACACACCAACTCCAACCCTTTACAAACCTTGTAATGAATACAATACGCACGAACACCACCACCTGCAAGATTGAAGATTGATCACATCTTGATCAATCTTTTACAAAGATAGAGAATGTGTGGTGGTCTAAGATAAGCCTATTCAAGAATATGAATGTAAGTACAATAGGCTTTCAAGAAGAAAGAAAGAAAGAGTGTAGAAAAAGAGCTAGGCGTTTTTATCACTTGAATTTGCAATGCTTGTTTTCTTTTTGTTTTGCTTCTCCTTTCCTTTTAAGCTATGGCCGTCCCCCCTATGGGTCCTCCTTCTCTTGAAAATTATCTTCTTAGTCCTTGGGAGAATGTGTGGCATCATTGTGACATGCTCTTGTTTACTTGGCACCTCTCATTGGATGATCATTAACTTTTGCTTACTTGGCACTCATTGATTGGTTGAATGTTGTCATATTTGATGACTTGGAAAATCTGAAAATTCCGCTAAAAACATGTGCCAAAATCATCATAAAATAGTTTCCATAACTCATAATATTATCACCCAATTCAAGCAAGATAAATTTCTCCACACAAGGTAAAAATTTCGGCCATAAGTGCACTTGACATGCTGAAAATTCAGCATGTGATACATGGTGATATAATTCAAATTACTTCCAAATTGTCATTGAGTTTTCTTTTAAAATAAATCACCAATTAGTAGCAATTATTCTCATCATTTTTGGAAATGAAATTTGGACACTAATAGGCCAATATTTTCGGCCAAGGTGCATACCCACACATGCTGAAATTTTTTCAGCAGGTGTGATATTCAAGATATCACACTTTCATGACTTATATCTTATTCAAATTACTTCCAATTCTTCTTATAATTGATCACATATTTCACGACACCAAATTATGTGCTCATTAATCATGAAAATCGGCCAGCTTAGTATCCATATGCTGAAATTTTCAGCAATGTGTTTCAAATGAGATAAAATTTGAAACATTATATTTTGTATCTTCTTTCTTTAAATCACCAACATTGTATGATTGATTCTTGACCCATCAGTATGCAAAAAGGATCCACATATTCTCCATCTCAGCTGTATAGGCGTGTCCAACATGTATATGCATGTGCTGAATTTTATTTTTGCAAAATTTGTAAAATAGTGCACATTTAATAATACACACATGTTATATTCCAATCAGCCCTTAATTTAATTTTATAGAACACTTTAAGATGTATGACATATGTAAAAAGTGTCTAGATACATGTCATATGATGTGCCAAAAGCGTTCCATGTATTGTGTACGTAGAAAACCGAACTTTCGATGTTTATCGATTACCCGATTTTTCTCTAAT
>AP025071.1:17660048-17912506 GCA_036186865.1 Eustoma russellianum
ATGTTACACATAATATACATAATATAAACTTTAATATTCAGCTTATAAGGCTGATTAAAGTGGCGCTTAGACATGTGACAAAATTGAAATTTGGAATCTCCACAATTTGGCCTTAATGTGGGGTGATTTGTGTGTGCCAACATGGAATGATTTTATGTCTGGAAATAGCATCATAGGCACAAAAATAATGAATAATTTTGAAGTGTAGGGGCTGGCCATCTATTTATGGCAAGTACGCGACACGTTGGCGAAGTTTCGGTATTCGCCCGATACGACAATTTTCGGTTTAGAACCTTTTAACGTGTCGTATTTAATTTGTCATCACCATGACTTATATCATATGATATAAGACCTGAATATACTCAGAAATATGAGTTAAGTATGGTGGTGTGACGTTAACGTACGTACGTAAAATATATAACGTGTCGGTAGTACATTAGAATACATGTGTATGTGCCTTTTTCAAAACAAATATGAAAATATATATTTATATATGTATGTAGGCGTGTATATTAGATGAAGAGAGGAGGAGGAGACTTTCCTTTCTTAGTCTTGTTGCCTTTGTGCCTTGTCCAAATGTAGCTTGCTTTAATGAACTACTTAGTTTAATTAACTAAGTACTTCACTTATTGAACTAGTTTAGTTCATTAATGGTGACACCTGAAAATAGTATAAACACAACAAATGTTTTCCATTTGATGTAAGCTTTAAAGATTCATGGCTCGTTAGTACGGCAACATTATAACATTATATATGAATTATATAAGGCAAGTAATATACAATATACCATGCACATTTATCTTATGCACATTTTTAACCTCATTTAAGTCATATATTTTGAAATCACTCAAACCCCTTATTCTCTACAGTCTCCCCCTTTTGATGATTTTCAAAATAACCTATGCACATGATTTAATCCGATCGCTTCCCCTTCAATTATGCATAAATTCAAAATTTGAATTTTAAATTTCAAAACCGCTCTCCCTTGATTTATGCAATCAGTATCTAATCAGTCTGTCTCTCCCCTTAAATCATGCTTTCTCTCCCCCTTTATTTTGGAAAGTAAATCAAAAGATGTCTGTAAATAAGGAAAGAGAATCAAATCAAATCATATCAGCAGAAATCATACCTAATTCAGAACGAAGAGATTCGTATGTGGCTTGATTTAAGGCTTTTGTAAAGATATCCGCTACTTGTGCTTCTGTGCATACGTGATCTATGACGATATCACCATTGTTTACGTGATCACGAAGAAAGTGATAGCATACTTCTATATGCTTGGCCTTAGAGTGTAATACGGGGTTCTTAGACAGATTGATGGCACTCATACTATCACAATATATATGAAGTTTATTTACGATAATTCCAAAGTCCGAGAGCTGTTGTTTTATCCACAACAACTGTGTGCAGGAAAGGCTAAGTGCCATGTACTCAGCCTCAGTAGTGGACAAAGCAACGCTTGCTTGCTTTTTTGAAAACCATGAAATGAGTAAGTTTCCTATAAATTGGCAAGTGCCATTCGTGCTCTTTCTATCTATTTTACAGCCATCGTAATCTGCATCAGTATAAGCATGTAAATTAAATTCGGAATCCTTATCGTACCAAATTCCTAAGGTGGGCGTGTGCTTAATATAGCGGAATATTCTTTTTACCGCATTATAGTGAGACACCTTAGGTTGATTCTGAAAACGTGCACACATGCATACACTGAACATGATATCAGACCTACTAGCAGTAAGATATAGCAAAGAACCAATCATAGATCTATATAAGGCATTATCAAAATCTTTACCATGTTCATCTTTGTCTAATTTAGTAGTGACACTCATAGGGGTGGGGGTTGGTTTCAATTTTTCAAAGTTGAACTTTTTAATCATGTCATTTATATATTTAGCTTGACTTATGTGAATGTCTTTACTCGTTTGCTTAATCTGCAAGCCAAGAAAATAATTAAGTTCACCAACCATAGACATTTCAAATTCGGATTTCATGCAGTTTTAAAAATCTTCAACAAGTCTATGTGAGGTAGAACCGAAAATAATGTCATCAACGTATATTTAAATAATAAGTAAATCCGATTTATCTTGTTTCAAAAATAGTGTACTATCTATAGTACCTCGTTTAAAATAATTTTCTAAAAGGAAAGTAGCAAAACGATCATACCATGCTCTAGGTGCTTTCTTTAGTCCGTATAGTGTCTTCTTGAGTTTGTACACGTGATCGGGATGTTTCAAATCTTCAGAACCGGATGGTTGCTTCACGTATACCTCTTCTTGTATAAATCCATTTAGGAATGCACTTTTTACGTCCATTTGATACAATTTGAAATCTTTCATGCAAGCAATGGCAAGTAAGAGTCGTATAGCTTCTAAACGTGTTACGGGTGCAAATGTTTCATCGTAGTCAATTCCTTCTTCTTGATTATAGCCTTGCGCTACAAGTCTAGATTTATTTCTAACGACCTTTCCTTCTTCATTCATTTTATTCCTAAACACCCACTTTGTGCCTATTATGGTCTTATATTGTGGTCGTGGCACTAAATCCCATACATCATTTCTAACGAATTGATTAAGCTCATCATGCATAGCATCAATCCAAGAAGAATCACTCAAAGCATCATACACATTTTTGGGTTCAATTTTGGAAATCATAGCATGAAATTGATTTATTTCATCCGAAGTTATTCTTCTACGTGGTTGCACACCGTGAGTGATGTCGCCTATGATGAGATCATGTGGGTGATCTCTATGCCATCTTGGTTGATTATTTTCTATGTTATCATGCATTTCTAAGTGATCATGCATTTCTAGTGTATCATTCATGTCATGCATATCAAATGTACCATCATCTTCATTCAACACGGGTTTTAATTCAAAGTCATCATCATATTCTTTATCTTTATCAATCTCACCAAATTCATTAAACTTCACATGAATAGATTCCATGATTTGTCTAGTGAGAGCATCATAACATCTATATGCTTTTGAATTTATAGAATAGCCAACAAAAATGCATTCAATTGATTTGGATTCAAATTTATCTAAATTATCTTTTGTATTTAAAACAAAGCATTTGCATCCAAACACACGAAAATAGTCAATCTTAGGCATGTGATCATTCAATATCTCATAAGGCGTCTTGTTTATTTTTTTTCTAATAGACAAGCGATTTACTATGTAGCATGCACAATTTACGGCTTCCGCCCACAGAAATCTAGGCAATTTATTTTCGCATAACATAGTCCTAGCAATTTCTTGTAATGTTCGATTCTTTCTTTCTACTACTTCATTTAATTGTGGAGTTCTAGGTGGCAAAAACTCATGCTTGATTCCTTTTTCTTCGCAAAATGAAATCATATCCTTGTTTTTAAATTCACCACCTCTATCGCTTCTTATCTTTTTCACATTGACACCGTATTGATTTTCAAGTTGTTTGATTAATTTCGCAATCTCAATGGCACTATCATCCTTATGTTCAAGAAATAAAGTCCAAGTATAACGAAAAAATCATCAACAATCACGCATGCATAGTGGCGCCCACCAAGGCTTGTAGTGCGACTAGGACCAAAAAAATCAATGTGTAGTAGTTCTAAGACTCTAGTCGTGCTTATTTCATTCTTAGGCTTAAGTGACTCACGTGTTTGTTTGCCTTTTATGCAAGATTCACACAACTGAAAGTTGTCTAAATCAAGTGTAGGCAATCCTTGTAGTAGGTTCTTTCGTTGGAGTTTTTCTAGTGTGGAAATACCAATGTGTCCTAAATGTCTATGCCATAAATTTACATTAGATTCGTTTGTCATAAAGCACTTAACTTTAGTGTCTACCATATCATCCATAGAAAGCGTAAAGATGTTACCTTCTCGTTTTTCTTTTAAGACGGTTTCTCCATTTTTATTTATTATATTGCAATAAGGGTGAGTGAAACATACATCAAAGCCATTGTCAATAAATTGAGAAATGCTAAGAAGATTGTAAGATAAGTTGCTTACCAAATAGACGTTGGAGATTTGAAGAGTGCTTGGATTTCCTATCGTACCTTTTCCGATGATCTTGCCTTCGTTGTTGTCTCCAAAGGTCATGGATCCGCCTTTTGTGACCTTCTTTAATTTTGTGAACAAGCTCGGGTCACCCGTCATGTGCCTCGAGCACCCACTGTCAAGGAACCACTTTATGGATGTATCTTTTGATGTGTGGGCTCCCTGCAATGTGCAAGAATGATTTAGGTACCCTTTTAACTTTGGGTCCTTGCGAGTTAGTTAATCACCTCTTGGTAAAATTACCTTTCGGTACCCATACTTGGGTGATCCTTCTCGGTCTAGCAAATGGCAATAATGTAGATGAAGGTGCAATATAGTAAACATGTGGTGAATGCACTTTGGGCCTTTGGCCGAGAACTCCCTTATACTCATTGTATGTAGGACGTTTTTGATATGTCCTTGTGTTTGTGTGCATAGTGCGTGGATGAAATGAATGTCATGTATGCATCACACTTTTCTTTTCATATCTATATGGTACAAAATTGCATTTCGCATTATATGAAGAAGAAGTGGGGTGAGTGGAAGGGAGAGGTCTTTGCATCATCTTAGACGCCGTTTGTGGCTTTGGGGTGTCTACTTTCTTAGACACAACAAACTTAGTTGGTTTGGTGGATACTTCATTAGTATCAACGTACCCCAAACCCATTTTATCACTATCATGCTTTTGTGATAAGAAAATACAATGCAGCATGTTAGATCCCGTATCAAACTGTTTCATCATTTTCTCTAAGTCTATATTTCTTGATTTCAAACTTGAAATCTCGGATTTTATTTTGTTATTTTGAGTGGTTAATGATGAAATTTCTGTCTTTAATGCAGTAATGATGCATGATGACTCTTTCTTTGAATCGTTTAATTGAACGACAAGATTCTCGTTAGAAGATTCCAACAGTTTCTTGTCTTCAATTAATCACTTCTTTTCCTTAGCGAGAGTCTTAGTGAATTTATGCAATTCTAAATACTGACTAAAAAGATCATCATAAGAAGGCTCATAGTCAGAATCAGAATCAGATGATACCTCATTAGATGCTTTGGACACAAAGCATACTTGTGCAGTCTCTTCTTCGGTTTCAGTCTCGGAATCCGATGTATCACTCCAAGTGGAGGCCTTTAGAGCACGTTTCCTTTGCTTGGGTTCTGAGACGAGTCTATTCTTGTTCCGTTCCTTGTCAGGGTATTTATTTGTTTGCTTTTCTTTATTGGGGCAGTCATATGATAAATGGCCAAGTTTGCCACATTCATAACATTTAACATCTTTATCATTTGTCTTGTTCTTATTTCTTTTAGTCGTAGTGCCCTTATTTTTGTTTCTAAATGACCTTCTCATAAATTTTCTTAAACCTTTAGCCAATAGAATTAGGTCATCGTTATCCGATTCAGAATCACTATCATCTACGTGATCGGAAGAAGTAGAGACGTATTCATTTGATTTAAAAGCAATAGCTTTACCTTGTTTAGATGATTCTGATTTCCGTATGGTGAGTTTATTTTCATACACCTTAAGTGATCCAATTAACTCTTTCATCTTTATTGAGTTCGTTTCTTTGCTTCCTTCTATTGCGGTTACTTTAGGGTCCCACTCTGATGGAAGGCTTCGCAAGACTTTCTGTACTTTTTCCTGCATGGTAAAAGCTTTACCAAGAGACTCAAGAGAATTGTAGATGTTAGTCAAACGAAGATCCATATCAACAATAGATTCATTAGGAAATAGTTTTAAACGACTCAAGTGTAGACATAAGCATGTTTATCTTTGACTCTTTTACTTGACTCGTGCCTTCGTGTTTCATTTCGAGTATCCTCCACATTTCTTGTGCACTAGAACAGTTTGAGACATAACTAGACTCACTCTTACTTAATCCATTTAAGAGCAATTGCATAGCCCTAGCATTCATGCTAAGTTTCTTTTTATCATCACTTGTATATTCTTGTCTAGGTTTAACAACTTCTAGTGTGACTCCGTCTACGGTGGATAACTTAGATGGAACAAACGGACCATCTTCTATAATCGACCAAAGATCAATATCTATTGCCATAAGAAAAAGCTTCATTCTTAGTTTCCATTGAATAAACGACTCACCGTCAAAAAGAGGAGGCCTTTGGCTCGACATACCTTCTTGCTCGGTTTTGAGATTTGTGGTTGCCATCTCACCGAATCGTTGGATCCTTTGTAGTGAGTGTTCCTGCGCTCTAATACCACTTGTAGGATCTGCAAGGCACCACTAGAAGGGGGGGTATAATAGTTGGTGCGGAAAGTGTGGTTTTTAAAATTGTTTTGACCCAAGACTTCAACTTCTGAAAACAGATTCTGTTTTCAGGACTAGTTTTAAAACGTTTTTAAAACTAGGTTTTAGGTCTTCAAAAATTCTGAAATTTTGAGAGAACTTAGCCTCAGATGTTATGCGTGTCTCCTAAAAATTTCAGATTTAAATTCAACCTTTAACTCCTTCAAAAACTGTTGGTGGTCTGATTGCGCGAATCTGCCAGAAACGGTAGACTGTTTTGAAAAATTTATTCCTATTTGTACTTAACTCCAATTGCTCTGAAATTTTAACCAATAACCCCTTATATATTGTATTTAGATGGGTTGAAACAGTTTTGAAAAATGCTTTCGGGAAGTTAGTCAAATACACTCAAAGTCTCAACCTTTGCAAGCCTGAAAATCAGACTGCACTAGTCTCAAGACATTGGATGTTTGATTGATTTATACTTATCCAAAAGGGTTGAAACTTGTGACAAATTAACTCTAAGACGTGTGACTATGTTTCTGGAAAGTTTTGTAATTTTTGAAAAACGTTTACTATTTTTACGAACGTAAACAAAAGGAGTAAACAGTGCTGAAAGTAAATGACATCGAGAATTTTATACTGGTTTGGTTATAAACAACCTACTCCAGTCTTCGAGGAACACCTTCCTTGGTTCACACTATTCACACAACACAAATACACCTTACCACAGGGTTGATGGAGTTACACACCAATTCCAAACTTTTACAAACCTTGTATGATGAATACAATTACGCACGAACACCACCACCTTGCAAGATTGAAGATTGATCACACCTTGAACAATCTTTTACAAAGATAGAGAATGTGTGGTTGTCTAAGATAAGCCTATTCAAGAATATGATTGTAAGTACAATAGGCTTTCAAGAAGAAAGAAACAAAGAGAGTGTAGAAGAAGAGAGCTAGGCGTTTTTATCACTTGAATTTGCAATGCTTGTTCTTCTTTTTGTTTTGCTCATCTCCTTTCCTTTTAAGCTTATGGCCGTCCCCCCTATAGGTCCTCCTTCTCTTCAAAATTATATCCTTAGTCCTTGGGAGAATGTGTGGCATCATTGTGACATGCTCTTGTTTACTTGGCACCTCCTCATTGGATGATCATTTAACTTTTGCTTACTTGGCACTCATTGATTGGTTGAATGTTGTCATCATTTGATGACTTGGAAAATCTGAAAATTTCACTAAAAACATGTGCCAAAATCATCATAAATAGTTGCCATAACTCATAATATTATCACCCAATTCAAGCAAGATAAAATTTCTCCACACAAGGTAAAAATTTCGGCCATAAGTGCATTTGACATGCTGAACATTCAGCATGTGATACATGGTGATATAATTCAAATTACTTCCAAATTTGCATTGAGTTTTCTTTTAAAATAAATCACCAATTAGTAGCAAATATTCTCATCATTTTTGGAAATGAGATTTGGACACGAATAAGGCCAAGAATTCGGCCAAGGTGCATACACACACATGCTGAAATTTTTTCAGCATGTGTGATATTTAAGATCTCACACTTTATGACTTTATATCTTATTCAAATTACTTCCAATTCTTCTTCCAATTGATAACATGTTTCAAGACACAAATTATATGCTCATTAATCGTGAAAATCGGCCAGCCTAGTATCCATATGCTGAAATTTTCAGCATGTGTTTCAAATGAGATAAATTTTGAAACATTATCTTTTGTAGCGTCTTTCTTTAAATCACCAACATTGTATGATTGATTCTTGACCAATCAGTATGCCAACAAGGATCCACATATTCTCCATCTCAGTTGTATAGGCTTGTCCAACATGTATATGCATGTGCTGAATTTTATTTTTTCAAACTTTGTAAAATAGTGCACATTTAATAATACACACATGTTATATTTCAATCAGCCCTTAATTTAATTTTCTAGAACACTTTAAGATGTATGACATATGTAAAAAGTGTCTAGATACATGTCGTATGATGTGCCAAAAACGTTCCATGTGTTGTGTACGTAGAAAACCAAACTTTCGAAGTTTATCGAATACCCGATTTTTCTCTAATTAAATTCCAACTTCTTGCACATGTTATATATATTATGTTACACATAATATACATAATATAAACTTTAATATTCAGCTTATAAGGCTGATTAAAGTGGCACCTAGACATGTGACAAAATTGAAATTGGAATCTCCACAATTTGGCCTTAATGTGGGGTGATTTGTGTGTGCCAACATGGAATGATTTTATGGCTGGAAATAGCATCATAGGCACGAAAATAATTAATAATTTTGAAGTGTAGGGGCTGGCCATCTATTTATGGCAAGTACGCGACACGTTGGCGAAGTTTCGGTATTCGCCCGATACGACAATTTTCGGTTTAGAACCTTTTAACGTGTCGTATTTAATTTGTCATCACCATGACTTATATCATATGATATAAGACCTGAATATACTCAGAAATATGAGTTAAGTATGGTGGTGTGACGTTAACGTACGTACGTAAAATATATAACGTGTCGGTAGTACATTAGAATACATGTGTATGTGCCTTTTTCAAAAAAATCTGAAAATATATATTTATATATGTATATCGGCGTGTATATTAGCCGAAGAGAGGAGGAGGAGACTTTCATTTCTTAGTCTTGTTGCCTTTGTGCCTTGTCCAAATGTAGCTTCCTTTAATGAACTACTTAGTTTAATTAACTAAGTACTTCACTTAATGAACTAGTTTAGTTCATTAATGGTGGCACCTGAAAATAGTATAAACACAGCAAATATTTGCCATTTGATGTAAGCTTTAAAGCTTCATGGCTCGTTACTATGGCAACATTATATATGAACTATATAAGGCAAGTAATATACAATATATCATGCACATTTATCTTATGCACGTTTTTAACCTCATTTAAATCATATATTTTGAAATCATTCAAACCCCTTATTCTCTACAATACACTCTTCCAAGAACTTAGAAGATAATTTTCAAGAGGAAGAGAAAGGCTAAGGGGGGCGGCCATATGGTGATAAAAAGGAAAGAAGAGAGCAAACAAAAGACAAGAACAAGTCTTGCAAATTTCAAAGATCAAAACGTTGCATCCTCTCTTCTTCTACACTCTCTTTCTTTCTTCTCTCTAAAAGCCTATTGTACTCATATTCATACATTGGAATAGGCTTCATATAGACCACCACATACTCCCTTTATTGTTGTAAAAGATTGATCAAGGTGTGATCAATCTTACACTTGAAAGGTGGTGGTGTTCGTGATCGTTGTATTCACATACAAGGTTTGTAAAGGGTTGGAGTTGGTGTGTAACTCCATCAACCGTGTGGTAAGGTGTTATTTGTGTTTTGTCATTAGTGCTAACCGGGAAGGTGTCCTCGAAGACTGGAGTAGGTTGTTTTAACCGAACCAGTATAAAATTCCTGGTGTTATTTACTTTCAGCACTTACTTTCAGTTTCAGCACTGCACGTCGTTTTTAATCACGTTTGTAAAAATTGTAAAAGAATTTAAAAAATTACGAAACTTTCCAGAATCATAGCCACACGTCTTAAGTTTAATTTGGCGCAAGTTTCAACCCTTTTGGACAAGGATAAGTCATCCAAACATCTAAAGTTCTGAGACTAGTGCATTCTGATTTTTTGGCTTGCAAAGGTTGAGACTTTGAACGTATTTGACTAACTTCCCAAAAGCATTTTTCAAAACTGTTTCAACCCAATTAAATAAAACTAATAAGGGGTTAGTCATTAAATTTTCAGAGCATTTGGAGTTACGAATAAATAGGAATTAATTTTTCAAATCAGACTACTGTTTCTGGCAGATTTGCGCAATCTGACCACCAACAATTTTTTCAACGGGCTAAAGGTTTAATTTTAATCTGAAATTTTTAGGAGATGCTCAGAACATCTGAGACTAAGCTCTCTCAAAATTTCAGAATTTTTGAAGACCTAAAACCTAGTTTTCAAAACGTTTCAAAACTGGTCCTGAAAACAGAAACTGTTTTCAGAAGTTGGTCTTTTGGTTTAAAACAATTTTAAAAACCAAATTTTCCGCACCACTATTCAACTCCCCCTTCTAGTGGTGCCTTGCAGATCCTACATTATTTTCAGATTTTATAGCTCATTAAAATGATGACAAGTTGGACAAATCATCAAGTGACAAGTAAGCAAGGCCAAGTCATCCTTCCAATCATAGTATGCTAAGTGAGCAAGATGGTGTCATATCTACACAAGACAATCTTCCAAGGGCATTAAATATAATTTTCAATATGGAAGAGACCTAAGGGGGGCACCACCCATGCTTAAAAGGAAGAGAAGTTGTGAAAACAAGTCAAGACAACTCTCACATTTTCTGTCAAGTGCAAAAGGATCTTCTACTCTCTTGTTCTACCTTTCTTTCTTCTTCTTCTTCTCTCAAGCCTATTATTCATATATTCTGAATATTGTATAGGCTTTGAACATACCACCATACACGTTTCAATTGTTGTAAAAGGTTGATCAAGGTGTGATCAAACCTTCATTCATTCGGTAGTGGTGTCCGTGATCCGTTTGCTTGATTGTATAGTTTGTAAAAGGGTGGGGAGTTGGTGTGTTACTCCAGAAACCCTTGTGGTAAGGTGTTTTATTGTTTTTAGTGATAACCGAGGAAGGTGTCCTCGAAGACTTGAGTAGGTTGATTTAACTGAACCAGTATAAAATCCTTGGTGTCTTTACTTTACTACACTTTACTTTCAGTTTTCAGCATTTTGCATCAATTTCATTGCAAGAGTAAAAATAGCAATTGGAGAAACATAGCCACACCTCTTAATTTTCATTGGGCGCAAGTTTCAACTCATTGATAAGTATAAGTCAATCAAACTTGAATAGTTCTGAGACAAGTGCAATCTGATTTTCAGAGTTGCAAAGGTTGAGAACATCAACGTGATTGATATACTTTCCAAAGGAATTTTTGAAAACTGTTTTAATCCATTGAAATAAATATATTGAGGGTCTTTTCATTGAAGTTTCAGACCATTTGGAGCCACCAATTAATTGGAATAAAATTTTCAAATCGGAGTACTGTTTCTAGTAGATTTGCGCAGTCTGACCAAAAACATATTTTCAAAGGGCTAGGAGTTGAATTTTAATTTGAAATTTTTGTGAGATACTCAGAACATCTGAGAGTAGAATCTCACCAAATTTAATAATTTGTGGAGGTCTGTAACTAGGTTTTTAAATTGTTTCAAATCAGAATCTGAAAACAGAAATTATTTTCAGAAGTGAGGTTTTAGGTTAAAAAGTTTTTACACCTAAATTTATCACACCACTATTCAAACCCTCCTTCCAGTGGTGCTATACATGCCCTGCAAGTTGTATCAGAACGCAGGCACACTCATGACAATAGGATTCAACGATCTTTGTGATATATCAACCACTAGTCACAAGACTGAACAAGAAGGTATGTCGAGTCAAAGACCTCCACTTTTTGACGGTGAGTCTTTCATACAATGGAAACTTAGAATGAAACTTTTTCTTATGGCCATTGATATAGACTTGTGGTCAATTATAGAAGATGGTCCTTTTGTGCCTCCTATGTTATCTACTGTTGATGGTGTCACATTAGAGGTTGTAAAACTGAAACAAGAATATACTAGTGATGACAAAAAGAAATTGAGTATGAATGCTAGAGCCATGCAACTACTTTTAAACAGGCTGAGTAGGTGAATCAAGTTACGTGTCTAATTGCTCTAGTGCTCAAGAGATGTGGAGATTCTAGAAATGAAACACGAAGGGACTAGTCAAGTCAAATAGTCTAAAATAAATATGCTTATGTACACTCTTGAGTCTTTTAAATTATTGCCAAATGAATCTATTGTTGATATGGACTTACACTTGATTAACATCTATAATTCTCTTGAGTCTATTGGAAAAGCTTTTTCTACACAGGAAAAAGTACAAAAGGTGCTAAGAAGTCTCCCATCCGAATGGGACCCTAAAGTCACACGATTGAGGAAAGTATGGAAACAAAATCGATAAAAATGGAGGAATTAATCGGATAATTAAAGGTATTCGAAAACTAATTTACATTAAGGAAATCAGAGTCAATGTCAAAACAAGGTAAGACTATTGCTTTTAGATCAAATGAACACATCTCTACTTCTTCCAATCACGTAGATGATAGTGATACTGAATCGGACAATGATGATCTAATATTATTGGCTAAAGGATTGAGAAAATTTATGAGAAAGTCATTTAAGAACAAACTCAAGGTTGTTTCGACTAAAAGAAATAAAAATAAAATTAATGATTAGGACATAAAGTGCTATGAATGCGGGAAACTTGGACACTTGTCATATGACTGTCCGAACAAGGATAAACGAACAAAAACCGTGATAAGGACTTGAACAAAAATAGACCCGTCTCAGAACCTAAACAAAGGAATTCAAGAAGAACACTCAAGGCCTCCACTTGGAGTGATTCATCTAACTCTGAGACTAATACCGAAGAAGAGACGGCACAAGTATGCTTTGCATCCAAAGCATCAAACCAGGTATCTTCTGATTCTGACTCTGATTCTGAACCTTCCTATGATGATTTGTTTAGTCAATATTTAGAATTGCATAAATTCACAAAGACTCTTGCAAAAGAAAAGAAACAGTTAATTGAAGACAAGAAGTTGTTAGAATCATCTAACACGAATCTTGTTTCTCAATTAAACGATTCAAAAGAAGAGTCCTCTTGCACAATTAATGCATTGAAATCAGAGATCTCATCATTAACAACACAAAATAATGAAATGAAATCCGAGATTTCAAATTTGAAATCAAGGAATGCAGATTTAGAAAAAAATGGTGAAACAGTTTGACATGGGTACAAACATGCTAGATCGCATCATCTCTTCACAAAAGCATGATAGCGACATAACCGGACTAGGATACGTAGAGAAAAATGAGACATTAAATAAATCAACCAAATTCATTCGATCTTCCTCTAAGAAAACCGATGCATTCAAGATAAGTGTGGCGCCCAACAAGACGCCTAGACCCCCCCTCTTCTTCATCTCATCGTGCTTCTTATTGATATCATACAAGATATAATCATGTACTGTATAGATATGAAAAGAAACCACTAACTTATACACGAAATTCATTTACCATAAAGAAACCACTAACTTATACTGGGTCGGATGATGATGATAAATGCATAGATAACGCAAAATGCACACAAACACAAGAACATATCAAAAACGACAACCATACAATGTTCACAATGGAATTCTTGGCCAAAGGCCAAATGCATTCCCACCTAATGTCTATTATATTACTTCTTCATCTATATTCTCACCATTTGTAAGACCGATAAAGATCACCCAAGTATGGGTACCAAAAGGTACTCTTACAAAGGGGTGAAGAACTAACTCGTAAGGACCCAAAATAAAAGGGTACCTAAATCATTGTTACACATTGCCGAAGAAGAGTAGGCTAAATGTTAAGGGTCAAATCAATTAATTTTAGTTTTTTTAATCGCATCCTGAGTAAGTGTAAGGTTATTTACACCTATTTATCTAGCCAGGAATTTAAGGAAACGGTTTTCCTAAATTCGTGCAACGTTTCCTTGGCTAAGGCCATCTCTCATGCTAAGATCATGACTTATGATTATAAGATCAACACTTAGTTTCTACGTTCTGCCATGAATCTAAAGCCTAGGCTCTGATACCACCTATAGCACCTCGTACACGGGCTTTGCCCCCGTACGGTGCACCCGCTGTACCTCCCTAAGGAAAGTACAAGGTGTCGATGCGATACCAGTACTATCTCATGATTATGCCATGGACTACTGATGGAAAACATTAAATAATGGTAATAAACGGCAGAATTGAAAACATTAAACATACATCGTCCATAGTGTCTTACATATTACAAACCATGAAATAAAGTCACAAAATGTTCCATATAGTCCTTAATACAGAAACAGAATATCAAATCCTAGTCACCTGCTTCTCTCAAGGGTAGGGCACCTGCGGCTCATCCTCAATGTACTCTATCACCGGCTCATGAGGCTCTGGAAAATAATAAATAAAGTGTGAGTGATAAAATCACCCAGCAAGTATCGTTTCATTCTACCGAAACATATAAGAACAATAAATAAGACCTTAAACCCACAAGTGTAAGGATTTAAATTTAAATATCATACCTATCGGATATAACTCTATGATGATAAGCTTATCAAAACTATAACATACCATTTCATGCCATAACCTGGTCTCTACTTATAACAGACAATCCTTCTATGAGCTGAGGTTCGTGCAACACAATGCAATATGAAGACATGTAGCACAGAACAGAAAAAAATCTGCAAGATAGAATAGAACAGAACAAGATGGAACAGAACAGAACGGAACAGAACAGAACTGTATATCATAGCCATGGCTTTTGCTTTTCTCCATATGAATCGAGCGTCTACTACGAGTGATTCCGTAAGAATAATACCCCGTATGAGTCAAAACAGAACAATACCACATGTGAGTCAAAACAAATCATATACCCCGAAGGGTCTACTGACTACCGCAATGGGCAACCAGGCAGAACAGAACATATATCTCACATGGGTCTACCAACCACCACAACTGGGCAACCAGGCAGAACAGAACATATACCCGTAAGGGTCTACCGGCGATCCTAATGGAATAACTAGGCAGAACAGAACATACACCTCATAGGGGTCTACCGACTATCCCAATGGAATAACCAGGCAAAATAGAACATAACTTAAATCAATCGCAAAAAAGGAACATTCATTACGGGTTTTTAAGAGCTGTCTTTATCTTTTTATTAAAAACAGAATTTTCTTTAAAAAACATGTCATAACGTGCATGTGATGCATAATGCAGTATGCAATGGGTACTTGGGTCCAAAGTGTCCTTACGATCCTATCCAACAATTTTGGGTCATAACATATTCATAACACAAAGCTGAGAATCTCAGCTTTGTACGGTAACATCTTAACCCCTCGGTTTATGCCCAAATCAGGTTTAGTTACCAACATTCTTTCCCCATATTGTTAGCTTAGGTTTATTATCATTTATTCATGCATTATAAATGGTGTTGAGTGGTTATAAAGGCCGAAACAAAGCTGTTTTCCATGACGTGTCAAAACAGTCCACTGTATCGGTCCTAAGCTTACAAACGACCCCCAAAAATAACCCCCATGCCTTAATTTACCTTTAACAGCCCCTAATCATCCTAAAGTATATTTTACTCGGCCCTTAATCTTCTTGTTTGTCAATTAAACCGTGAATAAACCTGTATATGTGAAAGGATGTCATGTGATAATTTGGCAAACGTGACAACTTTGTTTACGGTAGCTCCGAGTTTCTCTTTGAGACTTCTAGCTAGACCTAGTTGTAGGACATGTATAGCACCACTAGAAGGGGGGAGGGGTTGAATAGTGAGTGCGAAAAATTTGGTTTTTAAAACATTTTGGACAAAAAAACTAACTTCTGAAAACAGTTTCTGTTTTCAGATCCTAAGTTGATCAATCTAAATGACCTTGTTGTAGACCTCCAAAAATTATGAAATTTGGTGAGGATGTGCTCTCAGATGTTATGAGTGTCTCACAAAAATTCAGTTGTCTCACAACCTACACACTTGTCAAACAATTTTTCCAACGCAATGTGTTTTTTGTCGAATACAATTTGATACATAGGATCATCTTTTCATGATTTTGTCCAGCAATACAGCCTTTGTGGCAAGAGATATCTATCCTGTTCTGTGGACCAATGCCTCGTAGCCCGACTATCAAAGCTCACTTATTTCGATGGCGGCAAATTTCTTCAAAGACTACTATGCTCGCTAAATTAAGAGCTGTAATACCCTCATTAATCACATGGGTCATTTGGAAAGAATATACGAGTATTCAATTTGGGGATAGCTGCTTCTCATATACGAGATTGTTTGAGCGTGCCTGAGATCACATATATACTTGGTGTTTGGCAATGTAGGGCCGCAAATACTCCCAACATATTCCTCACTTGGTTACACGGCAGTTATCTCCTCCCTTAAGATCGTGAAGGCCTTGGATAATTCGTTGGGAGTTGCCACCAACAGGCAAGTTAAAATTAAATGTAGATGCAACAGTGGGTCGTGCAAATGCTGCTGCAGGCGTAGTGCTACGAAACCATCAAGGGTAATTTGTCTCCGATGTTCGCTTCTCATTACTTACTACGTCGCCGCTGTGGTCTGAACTCATGACACTTTAGTATGCCTTAATCTTTTATGCCAGGGAACATGATCAACTACTAATCGAGACGAACTGTTGCCTGGTGCTTCATCATATTTCTACTCCGAGTAGATACACAAGTTCACTCGCGGTAGATTTGCACCACACACAGCAATTTTTGAATATCAATGGCTCTTCATTGCATTACTGCCCGAGGGAGGCAAATACAACAACGCATACATTATCCTCACATGGATTTCACTCCACAAGTGTGTCTTTTATAACTTATTTATAGGCTTGCCTTGTAAAATCAATGAGCTTCATCATTAGATACGTCAGTTCAACATCTGCGGTTCTGATCATTGTCACCTAACGGGTGGCGCATTCAATAAATAGTTTCATATGTTATCAATTGGCATATGCAAATATAGTATGTTTTCTTTCTTTTCATTTGCCTCTTTTATTCGGACTGCTTTTACTACTGTATGGGTAACAATACTTTCTTCTCTGAGATTGCTGCGAAATATTACACATGCCAATGGGAAATTATGCGGCCCTCCTTGCGCAAATGAGGTGGTTTGTCTCCCATTGGGTTGGCTATATTACCACTTTGTTGCCTGTATCACAGGTTGATGCAGGCAATATTGTTACATCATCTTTTTCTCATATTTGCCTGCTTTGTCATGCTTCTTATTTTGTCATATGACGCGATTTATTATGCATTTTGTCATGAGTTTGAGGCTA
Organism: Eustoma russellianum; assembly: GCA_036186865.1. Classification (NCBI taxonomy): domain Eukaryota; kingdom Viridiplantae; phylum Streptophyta; class Magnoliopsida; order Gentianales; family Gentianaceae; genus Eustoma; species Eustoma russellianum. The sequence goes on from AP025071.1 coordinate 17,677,287, forward strand.
GGTAACAACATCAAGGGTTGCTCACCGCTATTACTGGCTGACTATTTGATTGGTTGCCTGTGTTCATGATGAATATAGGCAACATCGGTATGTACATGGCTTTTTCATCTTGTTTCATTATTTGTACATTCCACCCTTTAACCAATTCTTTAATGTGGCAAACGATCGAGATGGAGCCTTGCATATGGATGTTGGATCAAGGATGCATATGGATGTTGGTCCGGGTCTTCATTTTGCCCTCGCGTTCAAATGGCGACTTCCACATTCAGTTTTCAGATTCTTTACGTAGGACGATGTATGTTTCTTCTATTACGAGGCACGTATACTATTACATGTAGGTTTTACTTTTCTACAGGTACTATGTTGTACCCAACAAAAAATCATATTGTACTTGAGACTCGTACAAGTGAATTAATGAAAGGTTGGATCCTTCAAGTACATTTTATTAAGTTTTATTATTGCTTCTTCAATTAAATTTTCTTAAAATAAATATTATATAATTATACGTGTTATGAAGCGTGTGAGATGACCAACTCAACCCTCCAAGACCTTGAAAATTTTGGCCACAAGGGCCTTAAAGGACTTTAGAGTATTCTTCCTTTATGAGAAGACTAGCCTTAATGGTCTTCATAAAAGCAAGCCTAAAAAAACCTACACAAGAAATTAGATATTATAAGTAATGGTATAATTATATAAGTATGTGTTATGAAATAAGTGAAATGACAAAAATAACCCCCCAACCCTCCAAGGAATCCGGCCAACATGAGGGTTTCTAGAACCCTCCCTAATTTTCTAGCCTTTCGAAATATTTATTTAGATTACAATAAATAATAAAGAAATGCAAGCATGGGGGACAAAAAGTAGCTAATTGCAAGACCACTTTCTCCCGTCTTTCTACCCATGCATCGGTCCTCTTTTTCTTTTACACCATGGAGTCTTTTTTTATTAATTAGAAGCCTCTTCGTCCATCTCCGACCTACCACATTCTCAAGAACTGCCTAAGAAAGTAACTAAGACACTCTCTCCATTCCCCTCAACTCACACAGCTAAGAGTGAGCTAGGAGACTCAAGGATATCTCCATCACCAAGCTTCAAGATCCATCTAGGCAAGTACATGCTAAACTTCCTCAAGTGAATTCCATATTTCAAAAGATGAAGCTCACATTGGTACCCCTTTCTCCTTGCTAAAACCGTGACCCTTCTTGGTCACTAGGTGAGGATTTCCCAAGCTACTAAGTGGTTCTAACACCTTGGTGGTTTGAACTCCATTCAAGCCTCATTTTGGTAAGCTAATCTAGCCTTAATCTAGCTCTATTCGTCATATAAATATAGAGCTAATGTTCCTCCTTTTTCTCCCTCAAAACCGTATGTCATAGGGAGTAGTGGAGGAAAACTTCAATCCATTTCATCCAAGATCCAAGCTAAAGGAAGGATCTAGCTTAAAGAGGCAAGTATACTCTAGATAATCTTGACTTATTTGTGAAGTGTATGCTTGAATGATTAGCTGTTTTTAAGATGTGAATCTTAGTTGGAGATACTAAGTTTATAGCATGAGAACTTAGTTGTTAAGAAAAGTGACTTGCATGTCTGAAATTCTTCCAAAGATGAGTTTTTTTGCCTACATTACATATGAATGTGTTGTATGTCTAAGGCAAACATGGTAATATTCCTCTTTCTCACCATGGAAGGGGACGGCTAGAAGGGGGTAGTAGGAATGAACATTGATTCTTGTGAAGAACATATCGTGTGGGGCAAAAGATGTAGGAAAGTTGTATGTTTGAATGATTTATTACATGGGTGTATTATGCTCACTTTAAAATGAAATATGAGTTCTTACATGTGAAAGAAACTGGCTGTTTATGGAGATTAAGTGATACGTGAATTAGTTATGCCAAAGGTAGACTTTATTAAGTGCAAAATATGCAAGAATGAGGTGTGCTATGTGTAAGTTCAAAACTGTTCGTGGGGTGATTCTTATGTAGCTTATTGAATGTTATGGAACCTGGAATGTTAATGCTAAAGGGTGCTTTTGGTGGCTAGTAAGTCATTTTAGAGAAATAAGTTAGTTGGTAAACACTTGACAAGAAAAGTGACAAAAAGGAAAAACTACTGGAACTGGAAAGTTTTAAGTGGCGTGTTGTGTTACCTGAAAATGAACCTTAAGAACGTGCAAATGAGCTGATTTTTGGTAGGATGCTAGCGTTGTATATTTATAAAGTCTGTAAGTTAGAATTTTTGTAAAAGGACTTGTGGTTTATCCACAATAAAATGTTTAGTGACAACTGGTCATTCCAGATTCTGTATGTACATAGTTTTAGGAAAATATTTAAATGAGTCTTCTAAACCTGTTGGATTGCTCTTGAAATTTTATGGTAACCATTAAAACATAGATGAACATATCCATGTAAATAAATCATCTTGGAACCATTGTTTTGAGGGCTAACAACCGAATTGAAGTTGTGTTACAAAATTGGAAAATAGGACAGAATTATGGCATGAGTTGGGGGACCTTATTATTGCGAATTTGGACTTGTATGTGCTGTTGGGCTTATGCATATTATTTCTTGATATGTTTACTATGTTTCCCAGGTGTTGGCCCAAATTAAATAGGATTTTACGGGCTTGAAAGTAAAGTAAAGTTGGGTACTGTGCTGCTGGATTCAACAGTTGTCTGTTTGGTAACTTAATGAATTGAGGGTTTTGTATGTCTCGAAATGTTACGAAATTTTTATGGCAAGTAGATAAGACTCCATTATGCATATGTATGACATGAGATTATGAAAATAGGCCTGAATTGTGATGTTTGAGGCCGCATGAACAGATTGTTAATTTTGGAAATTTTCCAGCTCAAAGACAAGGCCATATGTGTATTATGTGATGCATTTAGTCACAAATTGCATATTGTGCATCATGCATTGCATCATCCTCATTTACATGAGTCATGGAACTGATTTTATGTCAAAGAAAATTCCGGAACGCTCTTTTAAAGAAGAGAATTCAGTTTTGAAATGAACGACTCCTATCGGTACCATTGATTTCTGGCCAGCATAACCTGCTCCAGATCCAGGGTTAATTGATCTGACGATGATTATGACCGTACAGGACCGGAGAGAATAGACTTAATTATGATGATTATGACCGTTCAGGCCCGGAGAGAATAGACCTAATAATGATGATTTATGACTGTACGGTTCCAGAGAAAATAGACCTGATGACGATGATTGATTGTATGACCATTTTTAGATCCGGATATAATACATCTGAAGGGAATGGTATGACTGTCTCAGATCCTGATATAATAGATCTGAATAATCACTTCTCTCGTTTTATTTACGATGATGTTTTTGAGAGAAAGAATGAAAGAACTTATCCTCATTTTATCATGATGCATCATATGTGCATACTCATACATGCTGCATTTCATGTCTAGTCGAATGATTGATGTGCTATTACTTAGGCTATGATGTTATGGTTTAATATCTCCTAAGTTATGATCTTGATGTGATTTCTTGTCTCATAAGTTATGATCTTATGTCCTTACGGATGATGGATTGAAAGTCAGGCATGTGTGAATCCAAACTTTTTGGGATTTGCTTCTTGTGTATACTTTCCATTTAATTCATGATTATTTATGGTATACTTGTTGGTTACTTTGTCACTCACCCTATTATTTTTCCTCCCAGAGCATGCCGGAAATGGGGTAGAATGGATCGATGATGAGCCTAGGGTTCCCTATCCATAGGCATGCAAGAGAAGGACAGCTTAAGGACTTGTTATGATGGTTACGTTTGAGGGACTTATGATGGAACTTTAATTTCAGATTTCTCTGTATATTTTGTGGACATAGTTGTAAACGATGTGATGGATATTCGGCATGTTTTTATTTGAAAGTTTTTATTCTGCCTCAATTTTGCTTACCTGTTGACGTGTAAGCAAAAAAAGTCCATACGATTCATCATGGACTACGATATGATGTGGATTGACGCCTGGTACTCTCTGTAGTGAAGTGCGGCAGGCGCACCGTACGCGGGCAGGCTGGTGCACGGCACTATAGGTGGTATCAGAGCCGAGGCTCTAGATTCTGGCAGAATATAGATAGAATTAAGTTATGATTTTAGAAATCTAAGTTTGGCCTTAGACCTAAGTCACGATCTGAGATGAGAGTTGACCTTAGACTATGATGACCTAGACTGGAAATTAGGGCCTTGACCTGATAATAAAGCCCTAGTCAATGATATTTTATATGTCATAGAACTTAATTTGTATCGTATCTTCTTGCATGTCTACTTAAATTTCTATTGGATTACGAATTAAATTATGTCGCTTATCTGGATTTTTTAACCTTGAATAAAACTCCAACGCTCTTAGTGCAGATGGCACGACCACGAGGCAGACCTGCTAGGGCCCGACCAGAGGTGCAGGAGCCTATTCCTCCTCCACCTCATAGGTTCCTCCACCACCACTACCACATGATCAGAATCCACCCCCGACCCAGAATAATCCACCACCCCAGGAGCCTCTGCCACAGATGATTCCAGACATTCATGCTTTTCAGACTTTTTGCCAGACCGTGACCCAGATCGGTCAAGTGATGTTACAGCAGGATGCTTCTCCCCAACCTCATTAGCCTGTCAGGGATGCTCAGTACTATTTAAAGAAACTGAAAAGAGCTTATGTCCCGCCCTTTGAAGGAAAATCGGACCTAGATGCCGCTGATAAATGGTTGGATGAGGTAGAAAACTGTTTTGAATTAATTCGTGCACCTGAGGAGGTGAAAACTCAAGCTATTAGGCCATTCTTACTTGGGGAAGCAAACCAGTAGTGGAAGGCCAATTTGCAATCTTTGCCGAGACCGATATCGTGGGAGAGATTTCTGGAGGAATTTAACAAGTTTTATATACCGCCTTCTGTGAAGTTACAAAAGAGACATGAGTTCGAGTCGTTGAGACAAGAGCAAGGAATGACAGTTGCAGATTACGCCAACAAGTTTATAGCCTTGGGAAGGTTTCAGCCATCTACCATGAATGACGAGGAGACCAAGATGCTGAAGTTTGAGAGAGGATTGAATCCAAGGATCATAACCTGGTTGGTTAATGCAAATCCAGCAAACTTTTGAGCACTGCTTGATGCTTGCTACAGAATCGAGAGAGACATCATTCGACGAGATGAGATGGGACTAAAGAGAGGAAGGGAAGTGTCAGGAAATGGAGGATCTCGCAAGGCAGCTAAACAGAATTCCAGAGGACCCGGACGGCAAGGAAAAAATCATTTTTAGCTCTGTTCACATTCAAAGAATCAGACGAGGAATCAGGGTCAGCAGCAGCCAGCTATCCCAGCTTGGCCTCACTGTCTGAAGCATCATGTGGGAGAGTGCTTTATTCAGGCAGGTAAGTGCTTTGGATGTGGCAAGGTGTGCCATATACTCAAGGATTGTCCAGATAAGGGGACCACTTGCTTCGGAAGTGGGAAAGTTTGCCACATGATTAAAGACTGCCCGGAGAAAGGGACCTAGCAGCAGCAACAACCAAGGAACCAGCGTCAGCGTGCAAACGCAAGAGTTCATGTTATGACTGACGCCGCTGTTGAGGAGGCTAATGACGTTGTGGCGGGTATGTTTTAAAATTAATGCAATGTTTAAATTTTTGCAAGATATTGTTGCTTTGTTGTTGCTTAATACATCTTGCATAATTCAGGAGCTATCTTAGTATGTTCTGTGCCTGCAAATGTACTGTTTGATAGTGTCTCTAGACACTCATTTATCTCAAGGAAATTCACAAAGAATATTGACTATGACCAGTCCATCTTGAGACACCCTATACAGTTCAAGCAGTTGGTGATCAGGTGCTTGACTCTCATCATATCTTCAGAAATTGCGCGCTTGAGTTTGTTGATCAGCGGTTTGAAGCCGATTTAATTCCCATATCCATGAGTGATTTGATGTAATTCTTGGAATGGACTGGCTCTCCAAGAATTACGCACACATCGATTGCAGTGAAAGGCGGGTTACTATTAAGGACACAACAAGCAAGGAAGTAACTTTTCATGGAGGTTTGAAATTAAGGAAATTTCCCAAGAACATCTATGTGAATGCGATCCGTGCCAGTAAGACGTTGAAAAAAGGACACGAAGGATTCCTAGTTTATGCGCTAAGTGCCGATCAAGCGCCTTCTGACCTTTCTCAAGTTCCGATAGTTCGAGAATATCCTGATGTCTTCCTAGAGGAATCACCAGGTCTTCCCCCAGATCGAAAGATCTCATTTGAAATCAATCTAATTCCGGGAGCTTAGATAATATCAAAGGCTCCTTATCGAATGGCGCCTACAGAGTTGAAAGAACTGAAGGAGTAGTTACGTGAGCTATTGGAGAAGAAACTCATCCGCCCAAGTGTCTCACCTTGGGGTGCTCCTGTGCTATTCGTGAAGAAGAAGGATGGGAGTATGCGTCTGTGTATAGATATAGAGAACTCAACAAGATCACAATAAAGAACAAGTACCCATTGCCTAGGATCGACGATCTGTTCGATCAGCTTCGGGTAAGCGATTAAAAGTTTTTATTTCAATAATAATTCTATTTTGAACACTGCCTAAGGATATCTTGATACAGGGAGCACGAATTTTCAGTAAAATTGATCTTCGTTCTGGATATTTCCAATTGAAGATCAAAGCCGAGGATATTCCAAAAACCACGTTCAGGACACATTATGGACATTATGAATTTCTTGTGATGCCATTCAGATTGACCAACGCCCCCATGGTATTCATGGATCTTATGAATCGAGTATTTCAAGAGCAACTGGACAAGTTTGCTGTGGTATTCATCGACGATATCTTGATCTACTAACCGGATGAAGAGTCCCATGTAGCCCATTTAAGGATCGTCCTTGACATCTTACAGAGGAAGCAATTGTATGCCAAATTCAATAAATGCGAATTTTGGCTGCGCAGCGTAGCATTTCTGGGACATGTTATATCAGAAGATGGAATATCTGTAGATCCCAAAAAGATCGAAGCAATCATAGAATGGCCAAGGCCAACGAATGTTACGGAAGTACAGAGTTTTCTTAGTCTCGCCGGCTATTATCGTAAATTTGTTGAAGGGTTATCTCGGGTCGCTATGCCCCTCACCCGTTTGACACAGAAAAAGACAAAGTTTGAATGGACATCGGACTGCAAAAGGAGCTTTACCGAGTTGAAGGAGAAATTGACCTCTTCTCTGGTTTTGGCTCAGCCAATTTCGGGTGAAAGTTTCGTAGTGTACAGTGATGCTTCAAAGAACGGCCTTGGATGTGTGTTAAATGCAGAAAGATCGAATGATTGCGTATGCATCTCGACAGATGAAGCCGTTAGAGCAGAATTATCCAGTACATGATCTTTAGCTTGCAGCTGTTGTCTTCGCCCTAAAGATATGGAGACATTATCTGTGCAGTGAAAGGTGCGAGATCTTCACGGATCACAAAAGTCTTAAGTACCTCTTCACCCAAAAGGAATTAAATATGCATCAACGCTGATGGCTAGAGTTGATAAAAGATTACGACCTCTCTATTCAGTATCATCCGGGGAAAGCCAATAAAGTTGCCAACGCCTTGAGCCGAAAGACAAGCCATCCGCGTCAACCACCTTTGCAGCATGATATGGAAGAGTTTGATCTTGAGATGGTTGATTCCATTGATAGTGTACTCGCTATGTTGGTGTTGATTCCTTTGTTGATCGACAAAATTAAAGAGGGTCAAGGAAGAGATGAAGCTCTGAACAAGATTAAGGATAACTTGAAAATGAAGCCTTATGAGGATTTTGAGATAAAAAATGATGACAATTTGTTGTTTAGAGGTCAATTGTGCGTACCCAATGATGATATAAGGAATGAAGTCCTTCAGGTTGCTCATAATTCTCGTTTGTCTATTCATCCTGGAGCTAACAAAATGTACCAAGACTTAAAGCAAAGATCCTCGTGGCATGGCATGAAGAAGCAAATTGCGGAACTCGTGGAGAAAACCCTTGTTTGTCAGAAAGTGAAAGCAGAACATCAAAGACCCGCTGGATTATTGCAACCTCTTGAAGTCTCCGAGTGGAAGTGGGATCACATTACTATGGACTTCGTGACTGACCTGCCAAGGACAAAGAATGGACATGATGCTATTTGTGTTGTAGTCGATCGTTTGACGAAATCCGCTCATTTCATGGCTATTACAATCAAAGCCTTTATGGAGAAGTTAGCTACTATGTATGTTGATCAGATTGTGTGCCTGCATGGAGTACCCATGAGTATTGTTTGTGACCGCGACCCTTGCTTTACTTCTCGATTTTGGACAGTTTTCCAAAAAGCGATGGGCACTGAGATACGAATGAGCTCAACATTTCACCCTCAGACGGATGGTCAATCAAAGAGAACCATCCAGACATTGGAAGACAAGTTGCGAGCATGCATACTTGATTGCGGAGGAAGTTGGGACAAGATACTCAAGCTAGTGGAGTTCTCCTATAATAATAGCTACCATCGGACTATTGGGATGGCTCCTTATGAAGCGCTATATGGGAGAAAGTTCCGCTCTCCACTTTATTGGGATGAAATTGGAGATAAAGTTTTTACAGGACCTGACTTAGTGGAACAGACCCGAGAAAAAGTGTTGATTGTCAAACAGAGGCTGAAAGCGGCCCAAGACGGAGAAAAGTTTGGGCTGATGAAAAACGATGACCAGTGGAGTTTCAGGAAAGAGAAAAAGTGTTCTTAAAAGTGTTGCCATCAAAGGGAGTAAAAATATTCGGCATAAAAGGCAAACTAAGTCCAAGATTTATGGGACCTTATGAGATTCTGGAAAGAATTTGGGAAGTCACTTACCGGTTAGCGCTATCGCCATCACTATCTCAGTTGCACGATGTATTTCACGTATCTCAGCTTCGCCGGCATGTACATGAGCCCAGTCATATCATTTAGGAGCAACCTTTGAAAGTTGAAGCTGACGGGACATACGAAGAAGAGCCGGAGAGGATCGTTGACCGCAAAGAAAGGGCACTAAAGAAACGATCTATTCCTATGGTTAAGGTGCAATGGACGCACCACTCGATTGATGAAGCCACTTGGGAGACGGAAGAAAACATGAGAAGCTTATACCCGTACCTTTTTGATTAATGCTCTTAAGTTTCGAGGACAAACTTATAATAAGGGGGGAGGAAGTTGTACCCAACGAAAAATCATATTGTACTTGAGACTCGTACAAGTGAATTAATGAAAGGTTGGATCCTTCAAGTACATTTTATTAAGTTGTATTATTGCTTCTTCAATTAAACTTTCTTAAAGTAAATATTATATAATTATACAAGTATGTGTCATGAAGCGTGTGAAATGACCAATTCACCCCTCCAAGACCTTGGAAATTTTGGCCACAAGGGCCTTAAAGGACTTTAGAGTATTCTTTCTTTATGAGAAGACAAGCCTTGATGGTCTTCTTAAAAGCAAGCCTAAAAAAACCTACACAAGAAATTAGATATTATAAGTAATGGTATAATTATATAATTATGTGTTATGAAATATGTGAAATGACAAAAATAACCCCCAACCCTCCAAGGAATCCGGGCAACATGAGGGTTTCTAGAACCCTCCCTAATTTTCTAGCCTTTCTAAATATTTATTTAGATTAAAATAAATAATAAATAAATGCAAGCATGGGGGACAAAAAGTAGCTAATTGCAGGACCCCAAGATGCTTTTTACTTTTCATGCTAACCTTGTCTCCCCTCTTTCTACCCATGCACCGGCCCTCTTTTTCTTTTACACCATGGAGTCTTTTTTATTAATTAGAAGCCTCTTCCTCCATCTCCAACCTACCACATTCTCAAGAACTTCCTAAGAAAGTAACTAAGACACTCTCTCCATTCCCCTCAACTCACACGGCTAAGAGTGAACTAAGAGACTCAAGGATATCTCCATCACCAATCTTCAAGATCCATCTAAGCAAGTACATGCTAAACTTTCTTAAGTGAATTCCATATTTCAAAAGATGAAGCTCACATTGGTACCCCTTTCTCCTTGCTAAAACCGTGACCCTCCTTGGTCACTAGGTGAGAATTTCCCAAGCTACTAAGTGGTTCTAACACCTTGGTGGTTTCAACTCCATTCAAGCCTCATTTTGATAAGCTAATCTAGCCTTAATCTAGCTCTATTCGTCATATAAATGGAGAGCTAATGTTCCTCCTTTTTCTCCCTCAAAACCGTATGTCATAGGGAGTAGTGGAGGAAAACTTCAATCCATTTCATCCAAGATCCAAGCTAAAGGAAGGATCTAGCTTAAAGAGGCAAGTATACTCTAGATAATCTTGACTTATTTGTGAAGTGTATGCTTGAATGACTAGCTATTCTTAAGATGTGAATCTTAGTTGGAGATACTAAGTTTATAGCATGAGAACTTAGTTGTTCCTTAAGAAAAGTGACTTGCATATGTGAAATTCTTCCAAAGATGAGTTTTTTGCCTACATTACATATGAATGTGTTGTATGTCTAAGGCAAACATGGTAAGATTCCTCTTTCTCACCATGGAAGGGGACGGCTAGAAGGGGTAGTAGGAATGAACATTGATTCTTGTGAAGAACATATCTTGTGGGGCAAAAGATGTAGGGAAGTTGTATGTTTGAATGCTTTGTTACATGGGTGTATTATGTTCACTTTAAAACGAAATATGAGTTCTTCCATGTGAAAGAAACGGGCTATTTATGGAGATTTTGTGATACATGAATTAGTTATGCCAAAGGTAGACTTTATTATGTGCAAAATGTGCAAGAATGAGGTGTGCTATGTGTAAGTTCAAAACTGTTTGTGGGGTAATTCTTATGTAGCTTATTAAATGTTATGGAATGTAGAATGATTATGCTAAAGGGTGTATTTGGTGGCTAGTAAGTCATTTTAGAGAAATAAGTTAGTTGGTAAACACTTGACAAGAAAAGTGACAAAAAGGAAAAACTACTGGAACTGGACAGTTTTAAGTGACGTTTTGTGTGACCTGAAAATAGACCTTAGGAAGGTGCAAAGGTGCTGATTTTTGGTAGGATGCTAGCCTTTTATGTTTATTAAGTCTGCGAGTTGGAAGTTTGGTAAAAGGACTTGTGGTTTATCCGCAATAAAATTTTTAGTGACAACTGGTCATTCCAGATTCTACATGTACCTAGTTTTAGGAAAATAATCAAATGACCACTCTAAACATATTGGATTTCTCTGGAAATTTTATGGTGATCACTAAAGACATAGATGAACACTTCCATCTAAATAAATCATCTTGGAACCACTGTTTTGAGGGCTAACAACCGAATTGAAATTGTGTTACAAAACTGGAAAACAGGACAGAATTATGGCATGAGTTGGGGACCTTATTATTGCGAATTTGGACTTGTATGTGCTGTTGGGCTTATGAATATTATTTATTGGTATGTTTACTATGTTTTCCAGGAGTTGGCCCAAATTAAATAGGATTTAATGGGCTTGAAAGTAAGGTAAAGATGGGTACTGCACTGCTGGATTCAGCAGTACTCTGTTTGGTAACTTAATGAATTCATGGTTTTGTACGTCTTGAAACGTTACAAAATTTTATGGCAAGTAGATAAGACTCCATTATGCATATGTATGACATGAGATTATGAAAATAGGCCTGAATTGTGATGTTTGAGGCCGCATGAACAGAACGTTAATTCTAGAAATTTTTCCAGCTTGCATACAAGGCCATATATGTATTATGTGATGCATTTAGTCACAAATTGCATATTGTGCATCATGCATTGCATCATCCTCATCTACATGAGTCATGGAACTGATTTTATGTCAAAGAAAATTTCGGAACGCTCTTTTAAAGAAAAGAATATAGTTTTGAAAAGAACAACTCCTATTGGTACCATTGATTTCTGGCCAGCATAACCCGCTCCAGATCCAGGGTTAATTGATCTGACGATGATTATGACCATACAGGCCCAGAGAGAATAGACCTGATTATGATGATTATGACTATTCAGGCCCAGAGAGAATAGACCTGATAATGATGATTTATGATCATACGGTCCGGAGAGAATAGACCTGATGACGATGATTGATTGTATGATCGTTTTCAGATCCGGATATAATAGATATTAAGGGAATGGTATGACCACCTCAGATCCGGATATAATAGATCTGAATACTCACTTCTCTCGTTTTATTTACGATGATGTTTTTGAAAGAAAGAATGAAAGAACTTATCCTCATTTTATCATGATGCATCACATGTGCATACTCATACATGCTGCATTTCATGGCTAGTCGAATGATTGATGTGCTATTACTTAGGCTATGATCTTATGGTTTGATCTCTCCTAAGTTATGATCTTGATGTGATTTCTTGTCTCATAAATTATGATCTTATGTCCTTATGGATGATGGATTGAAAGTCAGGTATGTTGTGAATCCAAACTTTTTGGGATTTGGTTCTTGTGTATACTTTCCATTTAATCTATGATTATTTATGGTATACTTGCTGGTGACTTTGTCATTCACCCTATTATTTTTCCTCCAGAGCCTGCAGGAAATGGGGTAGAATGGATTGATGACGAGCCTAAGGTTCCCTATCCATAGACGCTCAAGAGAAGGACAACTTAAGGACTTGTTATGATGGTTATGTTTGAGGGACTTATGATGGAACTTTAATTTCGGATTTCTCTTTATATTTTGTGGACATGGTTGTAAACGTTGTGATGAATATTCGGCATGTTTTTATTTGAAAGTTTTTATTCTGCCTCAAATTTGCTTACCTGTTGACGTGTAAGCAGAAAAAGTCCATACAATTCGTCATGGATTACGATATGATGTGGATTGACGCCTGGTACTCTTCGTAGTGAAGTACGGCGGACGCACCGTACGCGGGTAGGGCCGGCACGAGGCGCTACATACTATGTACTCTGTAGCTATTCTTCAAAGGGAGAGTTTCTCACTTTATATGTAACCACAGTATTCCTCCTCCACAAGTGAGGGTATTGTTATTAATAAAATCACCGGACTGTACCGCCTAACCTTCATAAAAAATGGATATATTGTACATGGCCTAAGGCCTTTTGGGAGGAACCAATAGCTTTGTTACATAATTATGGATATTTTTTTAAATAAAGCCACTTGTATTATTATTGTGTAGCCTCACTTTTAGCGGAGAAAAACCATATTACATCAAGTAAATCATATGAAAAAAGATAGTGAAGTGAGCTAATGATCCCCAACCTCCAATCATATATGATATGCCGCATTAAAACCTTGTCAGGTAAAGGCACCCTTGTGGATAAAATCCTGGCGAAGGAAAAAACATGCATATTTATATAACTGGATTGTTGAGCAGATACAACTAAAAATACAGCATAATATAAATGAAGGAGTTGTGAAGCAGCCTTCGCATGTAGGAAAATTTTGCCACTTCGAGGTTGATTGCATGAATTCGGTGGAGAGAAATCTTGTGCACTACAGCATGCCCTAGATAGCCAACAGTCTTTGTTGGGAAATGATGGTACCACCGTCATGGTGTCCGTTGGGATGTTCCTTAGAATGTATGATTGACACAATACGCAAATGATTAGTATAGCATAGAGACAGCATAATGAGAAAAGTAAAGTGATAGTGTTCATACCCATGTTGCCTGCATTCATGAAGAACACATGCAACATCAATATAATCCAGCCAGCCATCCAGATTCTCGAAGCCAATCGCCCTCAGTAATGGCCAAGAGCATGCAATCCATTGCCTCGGAGAATAGTAGAGCGCGTGTAGGATGTGCAGCAAACAAAACAGTAATCAATAGTAATGCAAAAGGATCAAGATGTCCAAAGGAGCTTAAGGAAAAGATAGGGTTAACTAGTACGTACCCATGCTGTCTGTACCAGCCAGTGATATAGACAACAATATGAAAATAGACACAACTGTCAAGTAGATATCTCCATCGTCCCCTATAACGAGAAAACATGATGCCAACAGAGCTCGTCATCACACAACAAATAATATCCATTACATGTCGGAGACACAAATATGTTAACCAAACACCAATAACGATATTGAGACAAAAGAAACAAAAGATCATAGAATCATACCAATGTTGCCTATGCCAATGATCGACATAGGCAACCAAAGGATGTGTACGCCAATCCATCGGAAGACTTGAGACTTTAGAGACAGATGTTCGGAATCGAGACATCCAAGTTAATGGCCCCACGTACTTCACTTAGGAATCATGCAGCAACAAATATATTGTCAGCCCAGCTGAATAATAGCCCTATCTAGAGAGAGTATGGGCCGCAGTTGTTGCACCCCACCAAATAACGGTACTATATCCGGGGCTAGCATGAAGTGGGGCAGTTGAACGACCTTTCTAAAGGTGAATATTTTAGAAATTACCAACAATTTTCCAATGGTGAAAGGAAATAGTATACTACCCCAAGTAAAGATTATGAAGTGTATAGGTTGATAGTTTTTCCTCAAGATCACCCATAAAATTTCGGCATAGAGCATGGGGACATTAAAGTGGAGCCCTTTTTTTACCACAAGAAATAACTCTTGTTGTAGTGGTAAGAGAAAACATAGGAAGATATACTAAGCATTTAGTGTCTTATTAAAAGAGATTTAAAAGAAAAAAAGGGGGGAAAAGCATTTCTTTTCCCCATTAAGGCCGCCGGGTAGGGGAGGCATAAAGGAGGCCACCTTTTTGCTAAAAAGGCTTAACTACACCCCTTAACTGCTATTTAAAGCAACAATTTTAAATAGCTGTGTGTAATGTAGTCCCAAAAAAATCATGTTGTTGTAAGGATGTGTAATTCATATGTACATAGTTTATGCGTAGTATTAAAGACTCATACATATGTGTGTCACATTTATATCTCTATATATTTCGGTTTATGAATTGATATGGCACTAAATGATTATAGTTACATGAATGGTGCATTTAGTGGATAACTGTGGAAAATACACTTCAAATGCGCATACATGTATAATGTACGCAAATTTAGATAGGAAAATGGGTAAGCTATGACGATGGATAAAATGCAGTCGAATTGAAATTATGTATAAGTGCAACCACTTATGTTTCCGGCCATGAGGCCTTATGGAACAAATAAGGGTTTCAAAACTCTCCATGCAATCCAAAAATTAAACTATGATTAAGCCTTAAATGAGTACTATGATTGTGTCCATGCACATGAGGGACTTTTTTCCCTCCTCTCATAATGGGGCCGCCGGATACGCTCTAGCAAAGAAGACTTCTCTCTCTCTCTCTTCATTTAACAAGGAATCTTATAATACATTCTTAACTTATTATCATCCTAAAAGTTACAAATGAATAAGAGATTTTTCCCTTTTCCTTCAATAAGAACGGCTAAACACTAGCCAAGAGGCCTCATAAGGGATTTAAGATTATTTTTACTAAAAAGGGGTCTTAACTACTCATCTTAAATGCTTACAAAAGCAATGTAATGAAGTGGGTATGCCTATAGTAGTCATATTATGATATTACATAAGCTTGGATAACTCACTAGGGCCGTGAGTTACAAGAAAAAGAGGGGAGTATGGGATCAACTTTACCATTAACCTTTTTCCTCAACTACTTAACCACTTTTTCCCTTAAACACCTCAAAAGACTACTTAAGCAAGATGGAACAACCAAAAACGGGGTTCAACCGCCGGTTGATCATGGAGAAAGCCAACAGTCACCCTAGCCTTACTATGATTACTTTACCCCAACCACACATTAAAAAGTAACTCAAGTTGGTGAGGGTAGTTAGAAAACTTTCCCTCCCCCTCTTCTCTCCAAGGCATACGGTCTTGAGGAATCAAGAGGACTCAAGACTCCTTCACATTCAAGCTTGGTCTAAGTAAGTGCATTCTAAACCCCTCTAGAAGGTTGTGTGTTTTTTATGGTAAAACTCACAAGATAACCTTGTTTTCTTGTGGGAATCGTGACCTTCAAGGAGGCACTAGGAGAGGAAACTTGAAGAGCTAAAGAATGTTAGCTTTTGATGTGATAGGGTCATCTCAACCTACAAGAATCATTTCGGATAAGACCATCTAAACCTCCATTTGGTTTTATCCTTGCCTAGAATAAAAGCTAATGTTTATTCTTTTTCTTTCTCCCAAACCGTGGGAGTGTATAGTGAAGAGGAGAAGGATTTCACTCATCTTCCAAGCCAAGGGAAGGAGTAAGTTTGAAAAAGGCAAGTATCTTATAAATACTCATGGCTTATATGTGGAAGTGCATGCTTGAATGGCTAGATGCTATTAAGTTTTAATCTTAGATGTGAAATGCTAAGGTTAATGCATGAAACTTTCGGATCCTTGGGTAAAGTGGCTTGCATGTGTGAGATTTGCTCCAAAGGTGGATTCTTTGTTGTTTTTAAGTATGAATATGAGGTAAATCTAAGGTGAATGTGACAAAGATCTCTTCTTTGACATGAATGGGGGGTGGTTGGATGAAAGAGGGGAAAAAATGTAGTTGTTGTAAGAAATGGTAACTTGTGGGGTAAATGTGTGAACACATGTGTGCTTTATGTGTTAAGCTTAATATGTTCATCATGGAGATATGATTTTGCCCTTGCATGCATATATACGGGCTGTTTTGGGGTTAGGGTACGTTTACACCAATTATACCAAGAATGGGGTCTAGTATGAATATAACGTGCAAGACCAAAGGAATGATATGTGTATCATTCAAACTGTTTTTTAGTAAGGTGTAGATGACTTTTGGAGTGTGTTAGAACCTACAAAACCATATGCTAAAGATGTATTTGATGTTTAATACGGTATTGAAGCCAAACAACTCAAGTTGGGACATTTTGGTAAGGAAATGTGACAAAATTGGAATTTACTGGAACATGGCAGATTATTGTGACGTTTTGTAGGACCTAAAAAAGGACTTTAGAGGTATTCAATTTAGCTAATTTTTGGCGTAACACTAACTCTATGTGTGTAGTAAATATAAGAGTTGGAATTTTGGTTAAAAGGAGTTAGGGTTTATTTTTTAACCGGAATTTTTAGTAAAACTGGTCATGCTGGAAATTACTGGACTGAATAGAATTTATGTGACATAATGATTGACCCTGAAATGGACCTTAGGAACATGCAATTGGACTGATTTTTGGTAGGGAACTAGCCCTACGTGTTTTCTAAGTTTGTGAGTTGGAATTTTGAAAAACGACTTACGGATTGGTCACAATAAAATTCGTAGCAAAATTGGTCATTCCAGAATTCAGCATGTACTCAATTTGGGAAAAGAATAAATGACCCCTTTAAAGTAATTGTAATGCTGCGAAATTTTTATGACAATTACTTAAGACATATGTAAATGTTTTCATGTAAACCACTTAGTTTAGAATTATTATTTTAAGGGGTAATCACCAAAGCTAAGTTGGTATTATATATCTGGAATTCTGGCAGAATTGAAGAACTTGTTGTGGGCTTTGTTTTCATGGGCATAGACTTATTTGTATAGTTTGGGCCGGTGACCATTAATTATTGGTATGTCTACAGCATTTTCCAGGGTTGACCTAAATTAAATAAAGCTTAATGGGCTCAAAAGAAAAGTAAAAGAAAGGACGCTGCGCTGCTGAAATTCAGCAGTACCCTGTTTCGTAATCAAATAAATTAAGTGTCTTACACGTCCCGTATCGTTACGAAAATTATATTACGAATAGAAAAGAAACTCTTATGCATATGTGTGACAGGAACTCATGATAATGGGCCTAAAACATGAGGTGTTGAGGCCGTGCACATGGAACGATGATTCTGGAAATTTTTCCAGCCTAAAGAATAAGTTGTTCTTGTGTGTATATGTAACGCATCATGTCATGAATTTCATAGTACAAGTCATGCATTGCATCATCGTCATTTACATGATTTATGGAACTGATTTTATGAGAAAGAAAGATGAAAAAGCATTTTTCAAGGTTTTGTTTTTAAAAGAGCGCTTTCCACCGGTACCGTGTGTTTTTTCTGGCCAGTAGGACCCGCTACAGATCTGGGGTTAACTGATCTGATGGTATTGACTGTTCAGGCCTTGAGAGAATAGACCTGATTATGATGCTATTGACCGTACAGGCACAGAGAGAATAGACCTGGTAAGTGATGACGTGACCGCTCCGAATCCGGGAATAATAGATTCGAAGAGAAATAAGTGACTGTCTCAGATCCGGGAGAATAGATCTGAATACTCTCTTGTTTTCTTGACGATAATGTTTTGAAAGAAAGAGTGAAAGAACTTATCTTCATGTTTATCATGATTCATCACACGTACATATTCATGCATGTTGCATTTAACGAGTCATCGAATATTGGTACGTGACACTTAGACTAAGTTGTTATGACTTGGTAGCTCCTAAGTTATGATCTGTATTGAGTAATGATCTTTTAACAAGTTACGAACGCTTATCTGTTATGAACTTTGATAAGTTCTGATCTTGATAAGTTATGAGCTGGTTAATTTCGGGTTTTGGATGGAAAGTCATGTATGTTTCTAAACTGAATTTTTGGGGTTCGGTTCTTGTATGTACTTTCAATTTAATTCACGATTATTATAGTTTACTTGCTGGTGACGTTGTCAATCACCCCTTATTTTTCCCCCAAAAACTGCAGGAAAGAAGTTGAATGGATCGAGGATGAACCTAGGGTCCCTTACCCGTAGAAGCGCGGAGAGTTGGACGACTTAAGAGATTTGTCGAGATGGTTATGGTCAACGATCTTTTTTATGTGATTGTGATGGAAACAATACTTTTGGGAATTCCGTACTTTACGATCGGTTTGTAAAACTAATGATGGTTGTGTATATGTTTTATTTTAAAAGTTTTTTTATTCTGCCTCGGTTTCGCTTACTTGTTGACGCGTAAGCATGAAAGTCTACATATTTTATTTTGGACTTTGTGATGTTATGGACTAATGCATGGTACTCTCCATAGTGAAGTACGGCGGGCGCACCATATCCGGCTGGGCCAGGGTGCGGGGCGCTACAAGTGGTATCAGAGCTAAGGCTCCAGATCTGGGCAGAATATAGAATTAAGTTATGATCTTAGTCAACTAAGTTTGATCTTAGATCTAAGTCATGATTCTAGAGGTGAGTTGACCTTAGACTAGGATGACTTAGACTGGAAATTAGGGTTTCGATTTAATCCTTGCTTACGTCATTTTATAGAATTTGACCCATGTCGTATCTGTTTACATGCCACTGAGAATTTTCATTGAGTTATGAATTAAATCTTGTCGCTTATCTCGGTATAACTTCGAGTAAAACTGACGCTATATGGTGCAGATGACATCACAAACCGGTACGCTGACATCATCACCGTCACTCTCGGGAAGCATTGGATTTTATCACCGACAGCTAGTTAAAGCACAAATTCCGAGGTTTTATGGGGAGGCTAGTCCAGAAGAGACAGAACAATGGTTGAACGAAGTAGAGAATAATCTTGGGTGGGTGAAGGTACCGGATGAGATAAGGGCACGAATAGTCCGGCCATTCCTGATATGTAAGGTCGGCCAGTGGTGGAGAACAAGTATCCAGCCACTGCCACGACCAATAGTCTGGGCAAGATTCCTAGAAGGGTTCTGTGGGGCTTTCCTCTCTCTGGAATTGGTCATAAAGAGGATTGAAGACTTTGATACGCTAAAACAAGAACCGAACACCACCGTCTCAGAATATGTCCGTCAATTTATGATGTTAGAACGATACGCTCCCCTGGTTATGGATGACGAAAAGTGGAAGATAACCAGATTTATGCGCGGTATAAGCTTCCAGATTGAGACCCAGTTGGTCAAGGCACACTCAAGGACCTTTGATGAACTGGTGAAGGACTGTTATAAAGCGGAGCGCGAAAATAAGATATCGGAAGGATGAAAGAAGAGACGTAATGGACATGATAAGAAAAGGGGTAGAAGGTGGCAGCCATACCTATATGGGACTAACAACAAACCCATCAAGAACATTGGTCTGGATCGAAGAATGATTATCCAGGGAACTCTAAAATGTTCAAATCACAAATAGGCAAGTCTGACCATCCAATTTAAAATGCAAAGTACTTACCGTTTTCCTTGCTTGTTTCCCAAGTATGAATAGTTATAGGACGCTGGGGTAAGAACCCTAAGAAAAGACCTCTACATACCCAGTGGTGAGTAGACAAGCAGACAACTAGAGTAGCACAACTAGAACATGAAAACTAGATTACGTTACAAAGTTTTGGGGTTCTCATTAATCAGGTAAGTACTTGGAAAAATATAACCCCACAAGACTACAGTAAAGAATTGGTAACCGCTACTTAAAATCGATGGTTTATTTGGTCCACCACGGAGGAACAACTAAGGAGTTGTATAAGGACCGGGAAGCATATAATTGCTAATTATTTTGCATTTAGGAATTTCCGTAGAAGTAAGTTCACAGAATAATGTAAGATGAGGGGATATGTGTGAAGGAAGCGTCACAAGACCATTGAAAAGATCGAGTATGATATTTGTGATACGATTAGGCGTAAGTTCAGGATTATAAATTGGGAATTGCCCAACGCACTCTAATAGTGACATTACTATCCAGTGGGATCGGGTGTAGCATAAGATTTTAAATGATTCGGTAGGTACTGATATCATTATTCATTCCCTGCCTTCTAAGAGAAATCATGGATTTTATAGGAAAGAAGAATATCAGAGATGCCGTAAAGAGGTATAAGGAAACATAAAAGCTTATACCATACCAACTCCAGTTTCGAGGACAAAACTTATATTAAGGGGGGAAAATGTTGTATCCCGCAAAATAACGGTACTATATCCGGGGCTAGCATGAAGTGGGACAGTTGAACGACCTTTCTAAAGGTGAATATTTTAGAAATTACCAACGATTTTCCAATGGTGAAAGGAAATAGTATACTACCCCAAGTAAAGATTATGAAGTGTATGGGTTGATAGTTTTTCCTCAAGGTCACCCATAAAATTTCGGCATAGAGCATGGGGACATTAAAGTGGAGCCCTTTTTTACCACAAGCAATAACTCTTGTTGTAGCGGTAAGAGAAAAACATAGGAAGATATACTAAGCATTTAGTGTCTAATTAAAAGAGATTTAAAAGAAAAAAAGGGGAGAAAAGCATTTC
This sequence comes from Eustoma russellianum, assembly GCA_036186865.1. NCBI lineage: Eukaryota > Viridiplantae > Streptophyta > Magnoliopsida > Gentianales > Gentianaceae > Eustoma > Eustoma russellianum. The sequence continues at coordinate 17,698,385 of AP025071.1, forward strand.
TTTTCCCATTAAGGCCGCCGGGTAGGGGAGGCATAAAGGAGCCACCTTTTTGCTAAAAAGGCTTAACTACACCCCTTAACTGCTATTTAAAGCAACAATTTTAAATAGCTGTGTGTAATGTAGTCCCAAAAAAATCATGTTGTTGTAAGGATGTGTAATTCATATGTACATAGTTTATGCGTAGTATTAAAGACTCATACATATGTGTGTCACATTATAATCTCTATATATTTCGGTTTATGAATTGATATGGCACTAAATGATTATAGTTACATGAATGGTGCATTTAGTGGATAATTGTGGAAAATACACTTCAAATGCGCATACATGTATAATGTACGCAAATTTAGACAAGGAAAATGGGTAAGCTATGACGATGGATAAAATGCAGTCGAATTGAAATTATGTCATAAGTGCAACCACTTATGTTTCCGGCCATGAGGCCTTATGCGAACAAATAAGGGTTTCAAAACTCTCCATGCAATCCAAACATTAAACTATGATTAACCTAAATGAGTACTATGATTGGTCCATGCACATGAGGGAATTTTTTTCCCTCCTCTCATAATGGGGCCGCCGGATGCGCTCTAGCAAAGAAGGACTTCTATCTCTCTCTCTCTTCATTTAACAGGAATCTTATAATACATTCTTAACTTATTATCATCCCTAAAAGTTACAATGAATAAGAGATTTTTCCCTTTTCCTTCAATAAGAACGGCTAAACACTAGCCAAGAGGCCTCATGAAGGATTTAGATTATTTTTACTAAAAGGGTATTAACTACTCATCTTAAATTGCTTACAAAAGCAATGTTATGAAGTGGGTATGCCTATAGTAGTCATATTATGATATTACCTAAGCTTGGATAACTCACTAGGACCGTGAATTACAAGAAAAGGAGGGGAGTATGGGATCAACTTTACTATTAACCTGTTTCCTCAACTACTTAACCACTTCTCACTTAAACAACTCAAAAGACTACTTAAGCAAGATGGAACAACCCAAAAAGGGGTTCAACCGCCTGTTGATCATGGAGAAAAGCCAAAAGTCACCCTAGCCTTACAATGATTACTTTGCCCACACACATTAAAAAGTAACTCAAGTTGGTGAGGGTAGTAAGAAAAACTTTCCCTCCCTCTCTTCTCTCCAAGGCATATGGTCTTGAGGAATCAAGAGGACTCAAAACTCCTTCACATTCAAGCTTGGTCTAGGTAAGTGCATTCTAAACCTCCTCTAGAAGTTTGTGTGTTTTGCATGGTAAAACTCACAAGATAACCTTGTTTCTTGTGGGAATTATGACCTTCAAGGAGGCACTAGGAGAGGAAACTTGATGAGCTATGGAAGGTTAGCTTTTGATGTGGTAGGGGTCATCTCAACCCACAAGAATCATTTCGGTTAAGGCCATCTAAACCTCCATTTGGTTTTATCCTTGCCTAGAATAAAAGCTAATGTTTATTCTTTTTCTTTCTCCCAGATCGAGGGAGTGTATAGTGAAGAGGAGAAGGATTTCACTCATCTTCAAGTCAAGGAAAGGAGTAAGTTTGAAAAAGGCAAGTATCCTATAAATACTCATGGCTTATATGTTAAAGTGCATGCTTGAATGGCTAGATGCTATTAAGTTTTAATCTTAGATGTGAAATGCTAAGGTTAATGCATGAAACTTTTGGATCCTTGGGTAAAGTGGCTTGAATGTGTGAGATTTGCTCCACGGTGGATTCTTTGTTGTTTTAAGTATGAATATGAGGTAAATCTAAGGTGAATGTGATAAAGATATCTTCTTTGACATGAATGGGGGCGGCTGGATGAAAGAGGGGAAAATAAATGTAGTTCTTGAAAGAAATGGTAACTTATGGGGTAAATGTGTGAACAAGATGTGTGCTTTATGTGTTAAGCTTAATATGTTCATCATGGAGATATGATTTTTGACCTTGCATGTGTATAGACGGGATGTTTTGGAGGTAGGGTACGTTTACACCAATTATACCAAGAATGGGGTCTAGTATGAATATAACGTGCAAGCCAAAGGAATGATATGTGTATCATTCAAACTGTTTTTTAGTAAGGTGTAGATGACTTTTGGAGTGTGCTAGAATCTACAAAACCGTATGCTAAAGATGTATTGGATGTTTAATACGGTATTGAAGCCAAACAACTCAGGTTGGGACATTTTGGTAAGGAAATGTGACAAAATTGGAATTTCCTGGGACATGGCAGATTATTGTGACGTGCTGTAGGACCTAAAAAAGGGACTTTAGAGGTATAAATTTAGCTAATTTTTGGCGTAACACTAACCGTATGTGTGTAGTAAATATGAGAGTTGGAATTTCGTTTAAAAGGAGTTACAATTTATTTTTAACAGAATTTTTAGTAAAACTGGTCATGCTGGAAATTACTGGACTGAATAGAATTTATGTGACATAATGATTGACCCGGAAATGGACCTTAGGAACATGAAATTGGACTGATTTTTGGTAGGGAACTAGACCTATGTGTTTTCTAAGTTTGTGAGTTAGAATTTTTGAAAAATGACTTACGGATGGGTCACAATAAAATTCGTAGCAAAATTGGTCATTCCAGAATTCAGCATGTACTCGTTTTGGGAAGAAAGAATAATGACCCCTTTTAAAGTAATTGTAATGCTGCGAAATTTTTATGACAATCACTTAAGACATATTTGAGTGTTTTCATGTAAACCACTTAGTTTAGAATTATTATTTTAAGGGGTAATCACCAAAGCTAAGTTGTGTTATAAATCTGGAATTTCTGGCAGAATTGAAGAACTTGTTGTGAGGCTTTGTTTTGATGGGCATAGACTTATTTCTGTAGTTTGGGCCGGTGACCATTAATTATTGGTATGTCTACAGCATTTTCCAGGGTTGACCTAAATTAAATAAAGCTTAATGGGCTCAAAATAAAAGTAAAAGAAAGGACGCTGCGCTGCTGAAATTCAGCAGTACCCTGTTTCGTAATCAAATAAATTAAGTGTCTTACACGTCCCTTATCGTTACGAAAATTATATTACGAATAGAAAAGAAACTCTATGCATATGTGTGACAAGAACTCATGATAATGGGCCTAAAACACGAGGTGTTGAGGCCGTGCATATGGAACGATGATTCTGGAAATTTTTCCAGCCTAAAGAATAAGTTGTTCTTGTGTGTATATGTAACGCATCATGTCATGAATTGCATAGTACATGTCATGCATTGCATCATCGTCATTTACATGATTTATGGAACTGATTTTATGAGAAAGAAATATGAAAAAGCGTTTTTAAAGGTTCTGTTTTTAAAGGCCGCTTTCCACCGGTACCGTGTGTTTTTCTGGCCAGTAGGATCCGCTCCAGATCCAGGGTTGACTGATCTGATGGTATTGACCATTTAGGCCCAGAGAGAATAGACCTGATTATGATAATATTGACCGTACAGACCCGGAGAGAATAGACCTGGTAAGTGATGACGTGACCGCTCCGAATCCGGGAATAATAGATTCGAAGAGAAATAAGTGACCGCCTCAGATTCGGGAGAATAGATCTGAATACTCTCTTGTTTTCTTGACGATAATGTTTTGAAAGAAAGAGTGAAAGAACTTATCTTCATGTTTATCATGATGCATCACACGTACATATTCATGCATGTTGCATTTAACGAGTCATCGAATATTGATACGTGACACTTAGACTAAGTTGTTATGACTTGGTAGCTCCTAAGTTATGATCTTTATTGAGTAATGATCTTTTAACAAGTTACGAACGGTTATCTGTTATGAACTTTGATAAGTTCTGATCTTCATAAGTTATGAGCTGGTTAATTTTGGGTTTTGGATGGAAAGTCAGGTATGTTTCTAAACCGAATTTTTGGGGTTCGGTTCTTGTATGTACTTTCAATTTAATTCACGATTATTTATAGTTTACTTGCTGGTGACGTGTCACTCACTCCTTATGTTCCTCCCAGAAACTGCAGGAAAGAAAGTTGAATGGATCGAGGATGAACCTAGGGTCCTTACCCGTAGAAGCGCGAGAGGTGGACGACTTAAAAGATTTGTCAAGATGGTTATGGTCAACGATCTTTTTTTATGTGATTGTGATGGCAACAAATACTTTTGCGAATTCCGTACTTTACGATCGGTTTGTAAAACTAAGATGGTTGATTAGATGTTTTATTTTAAATTTTTTTTATTCTGCCTCGGTTTCGCTTACTTGTTGATGCGTAAGCATGAAAGTCCATATATTTATTTTGGACTTTGTGATGTTATGGACTGACGCCTGGTACTCTCCGTAGTGAAGTACGGCAGGCGCGCCGTATCCGACTGGACCAGGGTGCAGGGCGCTACAGCAGTGTTCGATTCGTGCGGACAATAAGAGATTGAAGATGTATTAATCCACAGGAAATGAATCAAACACCTTAAGTCTGCTGCGAAGGAGCCCGTATATTGGTCCGGAGATGAAAGACACTTAAGCATGTCACGACAATCCGTCTAATTCAATAGCTGTTCATATTGCGCATCATAATTAATTAAGGCATATTGTAAAGCCATTAAGTCATCCCTCAGAGGAGACGAAGGGGGCAGGATGAAACAAATAGCAGAGACCAATTCTCCATGATGATTGCACATCACCGCTTCTGCTGCTGTGGCACATCGACCCACCGCGGCAAATTGTGGAGCACAAATGACGAAGGGGGCCGTATATTGCTCCTACTGCTGCTGCATATTTATGGATATATATATATGTATATATATAAGATAGAAAAATATATACATATATATATATATATATATATATATATATATATATAAATGAAAGCGATAATCTAGAACGAAGGAATGCTCTGGCGATCGCTCAAAGACTTGCGGCGATAGCCGCCGCCGCCGTGTGCCCAATGCTGCCCTCTTTCCGTGATCATTCTCGAACTCCGGTGATCATTTCTCTTCGATCACTGCCCAAAGACGCTATCTTTTCCATCATCACCGACATGGCCACCGCTCCTCCATCTTTTGCTGACATTGTCTCTGGTACGACATCCGCATGCAATATATCCATTTCGCCGAAGATGGTATCCCGCTATAAGGGCATTCCACTGATATCCTTCTCAGATTCGGAGATTGATGCCCTTGCTGCTTCGTTCAGATACTCATTAGTGGGTACATTCTGGTATGGTCGCCCCCTCTGAAATTATACGTGACGTTTTTGAGAAGATTGTCTTTCATCATGATTTGCGCATTACTCTTATCGGCCAAAAGCACATTCTTTTGAAATTTCGCAACGAAGCAGACTATTTGCGCTGTTTCTATCGTCGTTCCTTGCACGTTTCTGTATGTCATATGAGAATCACTAATGGACTGTTGATTTTAATCCAACCGCATTGTCGCGAAGCACTGTTTGAGATTGTCTGACCCATAGGCACGCCCCTAAAGTTGGATGTCGCTACATCTAATGGACTTCGACCATCTGTTGCTAGAGTGTGTGTTGAGGTAGACGTATCCCAAGACCTACCCCAGAAAATTTATTTGCAGGCTAAGAACAGATTTATTCTGCAATCCATGGTTTATGAAGATCTTCCCTTGTTTTGTACCTCATGTCGCCGTTTAGGGCACGCAGCGGATTTGTGTCCTGAAAAAATTACTCCAGATGTGCCACCACCTCTGTAGGATCTGCAAGGCACCACTAGAAGGGGGGTTGAATAGTGGGTGCAGAAAATGTGGTTTTTAAAATTGTTTTAAACCAAAAACCCAACTTCTAAAACAATTTCTGTTTTCAGGACCAGTTTTAAAACGTTTTGAAAACTAGGTTGTAGGTATTCAAAAATTCTAAAATTTGGAGAGAACTTAGACTCAGATGTTTTGAGTATCTCCTAAAAATTTCAGATTAAAATTCAACCTCTAACCCCTTGAAAAATCATTGGTGGTCAGATTGCACAAATCTACCAGAAACGATACACTGACTTGAAAAATTAATTCCTATTTGTACACAACTCCAAATGCTCTGAAAATTTAACCACTAACCACTTACCACAGGGTTGATGGAGTTACACACCAACTCCAACCCTTTACAAACCTTGTATGATGAATACAATTCGCATGAACACCACCACCTTGCAAGAATGAAGATTGATCACACCTTGATCAATCTTTTACAAAGATATAGAGTATGTGGTGGTCTAAGATAAGCCTATTCAGAATATGAATGTAAGTACAATAGGCTTTCGAGAAGAAAGAAAGAAAGAGGGTGTAGAAAAAGAGAGGCTAGACGTTTTTGATCTCAAGATTGTAATGCTTGTTCTTGTCTTTTGTTTTGCTCATCTTCTTTCCTTTTAAGCACATATGGCCGTCCCCCCTTGGAGTCTTCCCCTCTTGAAAATTGTCTTCTAAGTCCTTGGGAGAATGTGTGGCATCATTGTGACATGATCTTGCTTACTCGGCACCTTCTCATTGGATGATCATTTAACCTTTGCTTACTTGGCACTTCATGATTGGGTGAATGCTGTCATCATTTGATGACTTGGAAAATCTGAATATTTCACTAAAAACATATGCCAAAATCAACATAAATTAGTTGCCATAACATCCAAGATTACCACATAAATTAAGCAAGACAGAAGTTCTCCACACCATGGTAAAAATCGGCCATAACTTTGTGCACATGCTGAAATTTTCAGCATGTGTTTCGAATGAGATAAAATTTGAAATATTACCTTTTGTAGCTTCTTTCTTTAAATCACCAACATTGTATGATTGATTCTTGACCAATCAATATGCCAACAAGGCTCCAAATATGCTCCATCTCAGCTGTAGGGGCGTGTATACATGTATATGCATGTGCTGAATTTTATTTTTGCTAACTTTGTAAAATAGTGCACATTTTATAATACACACATGTTATATTCTAATCAGCCCTTAATTTAATTTTCTAGAACACTTTAAGATGTATGACATATGTAAAAAGTGTCTAAATACGTGCCGTATGATGTACCAAAAATGTTCCATGTATTGTGTACGTAGAAAACCGAATTTTCGATGTTTATCGATTACCCGATTTTTCTCTAATGAAATTTCAATTTTTTGCACATGTTATATATATTATGTTACACATAATATCCATAATATATACTTTAATATTCAGCTTATAAGTCTGATTAAAGTGGCGCCTAGACATGTGACAAATTGAAATTGGAATCTCCACAATTTGGCCTTAATGTGGGGTGATTTGTGTGTGCCAACATGGAATGATTTTATGGCTGTAATTTACATCATAGCCACGAAAGTTTTGAGCATTTTTGAAGTGTAGGGGCTGGCCATCTATTTATGGCAAGTACGTGACACGTTGGCGAAGTTTCAGTATTCGCCCCATACGACAATTTTTTGGTTTAGGACCTTTTAACGTGTCGTATTTAATTTGTCATCACCATGACTTATATCATATGATATAAGACCTGAATATACTCATAAATATGAGTTAAGTATGATGGTGTGACGTTAACGTACGTACGTAAAATATATAACGTGTCGGTAGTACGTTGGAATACATGTGTATGTGCCTTTTTCAAAAAATCTGAAAATATATATTATATATGTATGTAGGCGTGTAAATGAGTGATAAATGAGGAGGAGGAGACTTTTCTTTCTTAGCCTTGTTGCATTTGTGCCTTTTCCAAATGTAGCTTCCTTTAATGAACTACTTAGTTTAATTAACTAAGTACTTCACTTGATGAACTAGTTTAGTTCATTAATGGTGGCAGCTGAAAATAGTATAAACACAACAAATGTTTTCCATTTGATGTAAGCTTTGTAGCTTCATGGCTCGTTAGTACGGCAACCTAATATATGAACTATATAAGGCAAGTAATAAGCAATATATCATGCACATTTATCTTATGCTCGTTTTTGTGAACATTTAAATCATGTATTTGAAAATCACTCAAACCCATTTTTCTCTACAATCTCCCCCTTTTGATGATTTTCAAAATAACCTATACTCATGATTTAAATCATATCTGTAGCGCCCCGTACTCGGCTACCCCTCGTACAGTGCACCTGCCGTACTTTCCCTTTCGGAAAAGTACAAAGCGTTGATACTTAACTCGTAAAACCCATGGATAAACATGGATTACAAAGTCACGATCTTAACATGTAGATAAAAATACGGCAGAATTTGAAACTTAATCCGAAAGCGTCAAATCGCGAATACATAGCAAAATTATACAAACATTATCCGAAAAGAGACCGAAAGTAGCTAAGTCCCAAAATGTCCCAAAGGCTCATCAAAAGCTTTCATCATCGTTCTCTTAACAGCGACTTCAATAACCTATGGGTATGGCATTCTTGGCTCATCATCAACCCACTCGACTTCATTACCTGGCTCTGGGGGGAAAAATAAATGGGTGAGCGACAAAGTCGCCAGCAAGTATACAATAACACCGTACAATAAAGAGAAAACGGCATACAAGAATCAAACCCCAATTCCTTAGGTTAAAACATACCTGCAAATGCTTTTCCGAGGCATCATATTTAAAGTCATATCAATACTTAGCTAAAAACTAAGTGTCATCACTTAGTTAGATTCTACGTGCTATAGCCAACCCTTACTTCTATGAATAGGTATCATGCATAATGTGTATGATAATGCGAATGCAATGCAAATGCAACGGGAAACATTCTTTCTTTCATTTAGACATGCTCATAAAAATACTTGAACTTCCTTTCTTTCTTTTAAATCATGCTCATCATAAAACAAGAGAGTGTGTCAGCCTATTATACCGGGCATGACTCGGTTCTTATAACATGATCACCTTCAGGTCTATTATACCGGACCTGGCTCGGTTCTTATATTCTTCAGACCTATTATACCGGGCCTGGATCGGTTCTTACATTCCATCAGACCTATTATACCGGACCTGGATCGGTTCTTATACTTCGTCAGATCAATTAACCCCGGATCTGTAGCGGGTTAAGCTAGCCAGAAGGGACGAAATTCTTCCAAAACAGAAACTTTATATAAAACATCGATAAAATCATGAGCATGGAACATATGAGCATGTCAATGCAAGTGCATGAGATGCAACATGGTAAAATGCACTTATAACATCATAAACAACTTTCTTCATGGGCTGGAAAACGATCCAGCAGCATGTCCTGTATTGTATGGCCTCAAAATCAACCTTTGGAGCCTATTTTCCAGAAACTAAAAATATGGACATGCACCACATGATCTTAACCACATTCTGTACAAATTTCATGCAATTTCGACAAGCGTAGGTACCTCAATTAAAAATAATTCCCAACAAGGGTACAACAGAAATTCTGTTGCACTCTCAACTCCATTCCTTACCTTGTCTCCATCCATAAACTCATTATGGGGCTCACTTAGTACCTGTAATTCTTTCCTATTTCCTTTATGAACAATATTCAAACGCCCATTCACCAAAACAAGTCAAAATAAATACGATAAAATTCATACAAGCACAAAGGGTCAATCTGTCCTGTTTTCCAGCATGTTACACCAAATTTCCCTCAATGGTTCACCATCAAGATCAATAGATAAAATCAATTTCTTTACATGGATATTTAGCTCTATGTCTTAAGTACTTCCTGTAAAAATTTCAGGTCAATCCAAGATGTTTAAGGTACTTAAATAATTTTTCTCCCTAAGGTGGTACGACCAGAAACTGTTTAGACCCCTTGATACTAAACATTCATTTCTGACCAATCCACAAATGATTTCCAGAAATTCCAACGCCACAATAAACTAGACATAATCAGCTACGACCATACCAAAAATAAGCTCAATCCAACGTTTAGAAGGTCCTTAACTAAGTCCATCAATTTGGCATAAAATCTGTCCAGAATTCTGTTTTCAGCCAACATGCATAGAAATATCTTTTCCTTCCTAATTTTGTTCTTTAGCCTATAATCCAAGTTAATGGTCATTCAATAGACATAATAAGGCTTCCCTATACTAATTCAAGTCTCTTTTTAGCATGCAAAAATCGTTCATATGGGCTGTTCATTCTTCCAAACAAAACAGTCCCCTAGTCCGAAAATTTCAAAACATAAGAAAAGGTAACAACTTAGGCATATTTTCACTAAAGTCATGTCTTAGGCTTCTAGACATTCAAGTATGCACATAATCACATATATTGTAAGGGGTTAAAGTATACTTGCCTCTTCAAGCTAAAGCTCTTGCCTTTGCTTGGTTATGAAGTGAGGTGTGATGAAATCCTTCACCTTCTTCACCTTAAGCATACGGTTTTAAGGAAATGAAATGAAAAGATTAGTCTTTATTCAATAGAGGAACTAGGTTATCTTTAAGGCTAGAGCATCTTACCAAAATGATCTTGGAATGGAGGTTCAAGCACCTCAATATAACACCACCTAGAAAGTTGAAGGCTTTCACCTATTTCAACCATGAAACCCACGGTTTTGGCATGGAGAGAAGGAGTTCATGTGAGCTTCATTCCTCACCAAATAAGAATTCACTTAAAGAAACTTGGAACAAGACTTACCTAGATGTCTTCTTGAGTCTTGAAAGTGAAGTTGAACTTCTATCCTCCAAGATAAAGGGGCCGAAATGTTGGTGAGGGAGATGAGGGAACTTTTGCTAAGTATTGCTCTTGCTTGAATGTGTCTTGAGAGGAGTCTCAAGATGACAAGAAGGTAGATGTTTCTAGAATGGTTTGATTTAAAACATGTTAGAGACTTAGGAGAGGGGGGGACGGTTTTTGGAGGGACTTTTGTGAGGGTTAGGGCTTTCTTGAATGTTAATCAAGGTTAAGTTAGTATAACCTTGGTTACTTTATTCAAACTATAGTTACTTTTGTGCTAACCCAAGTTACTTTATTAAATCATGGTTACATTAACCTTGGTTTAGAGAAAAGTAACCATGGTAGGATTTAAAAATCCTCCATGTCTAGACACTAAGGGGGGGCGGTTTTGGTTGGGGTCTTTATGACCTCAACCATACTACTTCCTTCTTTAATGAGTTGTCTTAACTTGTTCCTTAAATGCATGTCTATTTTATTTTCTATTTATTCTTTGCATGATAACTTTTTGTCTTATTATTTTAACTAATAAAATTGGCTAGAGATTTCTAGAACATCTCCATGTATAGGTCGAAATTTTGGGCCTCTTAGGCATCTTAATATTCCTTGTAATTTTAATTCATATACCATATTGTTGTCTATATTTTATTGTATTCCAAGATTAGCATATGTATGTATACAAATGCGTACACGCCTATGTGTACCATGTGTTTATACCTTCCCTACATATATCATATATACGCACATACATATATATATCTTGGTATGGTTTATATCATTCTATATTTCATGGACTATCTCAAGAGCATTTAAGTAAAAAGAGTTACGTGGACTTAAGTAACACGCTCTAAAAGAAATTGTCGCTTTCATTCCATCTCATATTCATAGTTTTCACGTACCTGATTGTTGGGGTACAACATCCTTCCCTCCTTCAATAAAGTTTCGTCCTCGAAACTTATGAATTGTCAAAGAGATATGGGTACTTTTGCTTCATGCCTTCCTCTAATTCCCAAGTGGCCTCATCAACTGAATGGTTCTTCCATTTCACCTTGACCATAGGAATAGACTTATTCCTCAATGCTTTCACTTCCCTATCAATTATCCTTTCGGGTTCTTCAACATATGATATATCTGCTTCAATCCTCAAAGGTTGCTCATCCATAATATGGCTCGAGTCATGCACATACTTACGCAATTGAGATATATGAAACACATTGTGTAATTGAGACAACAATGGTGGTAGTGCAAGTCTATAAGCAACTTCTCCAATTCTTTCCAAGATCTCAAATGGTCCAATGAATCTAGGACTAAGCTTCCCTTTAATTCCGAACCGCTTTACTCCTTTCGATGGAGATACCTTCAAGAATACTTTATCTCCTACTTGAAACTCAAGTGGTCGACGCCTCACGTCGGCCCACGCCTTGCTTCTATCCTGAGCAGCCTTCAATCTTTGTCTTGCAATCATAATCTTTTCCTTGGTTTGCTCTACTAAGTCAGGTCCTGTGAAAATCTTATCTCCAATCTCATCCCAATACAATGGCGATCGACATTTTCTTCCGTAAAGAGCTTCATAAGGAGCCATTCCAATAGATCTGTGATAGCTGTTATTGTATGAAAACTCAACCAACTTCAAACTCTTATCCTAGCTACCTCCAAAGTCCAACACACAAGCACGCAACATGTCCTCCAATGTTTGAATTCTTCTCTCTGATTGACCGTCAGTCTGGGGATGAAAAGCTGAACTCATGCGAACTTCCGTACCCATTGCTTTCTGAAATGCCGTCCAAAACCTTGATGTGAAGCGGGGGTCTCGGTCACAAACTATGCTCATAGGGACTCCATGCAAACATACAATCTGATCAACATACATAGAAGCCAACTTTTCCATGGGTGCTTTAATCGACATCGCCATGAAATGAGCACTCTTCGTCAGACGATCCACAACAACCCAAATAGTGTCATATCCACTTCTTGTCTTAGGTAAATCGGTCACAAAATCCATAGCGATGTGATCCCACTTCCACTCAGGCACCTCAAGTGGTTGCAATAATCCAGCTGGTCTCTGATGTTCTGCTTTGACTTTCTGACATACAAGACATTTCTCAACAAACTCTGCTATCTGATTCTTCATTCCTGGCCACTAAAACTTTTGCTTCAAGTCATGATACATCTTATTTGCCCCTGGGTGAATAGACAATCGAGAATTATGGGCTTCCTGAAGCACTTCACTTCTTATCGCATCATCATTAGGCACACATAATCGACCTCTAAACCACAAACTCCCGTCACTACGGACTTCAAAATCGTCAGATGGCTTCTCCTTCAGCTTGCTCTTAACTTTCATCAATGCATCATCCTTATCTTGAGTCTCCTTAATCCTATCGATCAAAGAAGGAACCACTACTAACTTTGCAAGCACGTCGAAAATCGAATTCACTTCTTCCAGACCAAACTCTTCCATATCACGCTGTAGAGGTGGTTGACGGGGATGACTCGTCTTACGACTCAAAGCGTCAGCAACTCTATTAGCTTTACCTGGATGGTACTGAATAAAGATGTCATAATCCTTGATCAACTCAAGCCATCGCCTTTGGCGCATATTCAGCTCCTTTTGAGTGAAGAGGTATTTCAAACTCTTATGATCCGTGAAGATCTCACACTTCTCTCCATACAGATAATGACGCCAAATCTTCAGAGCAAATACAACTGTTGCAAGCTCAAGGTCATGTACTGGATAATTCTGCTCAAACGGCTTAAGCTGGCGAGACGCATACGCGATCACACGCCCATTCTGCATAAGAACACAACCCAATCCATTCTTGGAAGCATCACTATAGATCACCAACTGTTCTCCTGAAATGGGTTGAGCCAAAACTGGTGCAGACGTCAACCTTGCCTTTAGTTCAGAAAAGCTACTTTCACAATCCTCATTCCATACAAATTTTGTCTTCTTCTGAGTCAATCTAGTGAGTGGCATAGCTATCCTTGAAAATCCTTCAACAAACTTGCGGTAGTAACCGGCCAGTCCGAGAAAACTCCTTACTTCAGTGACATTGGTCGGTCTCGGCCACTCAGTAATTGCCTCAATCTTTCGGGGATCAACCAAAATCCCATTTTCAGTAATAATATGGCCCAGAAATGACACACTATGCAACCAAAACTCACATTTACTGAATTTCGCATAGAGCTGATGCTTCCTTAGAATACCAAGTATTGTCCTCAGATGAGCTGTATGAGTTTCCTCATCAGGCGAATAAATCAGGATATCGTCAATAAAGACGACCACATACTTATCCAACTGGTCCCGAAACACCCGATTCATAAGATCCATAAACGCTGCAGGGGCGTTGGTCAGTCCAAAAGGCATCACGAGAAATTCATAATGTCCATATCTCGTCCTGAATGATGTCTTAGGAATATCCTCAGCTCTTATCTTCAATTGAAAATATCCAGATCTTAGGTCCACTTTGCTAAACACCCGAGCTCCCTGCATTAGGATACTTTAGATATTATTCATGATTATTATATTGAAATAAGACTTGGTAATTACTGACCCGAAGCTGGTCGAACAGATCGTCGATCCGAGGCAACGGATACTTATTCTTCACGGTGATCTTGTTGAGTTCTCGATAATCAATACACAGTCGCATACCTCCATCCTTCTTCTTTACAAACAAAACTGGGGCACCCCATGGTGACACACTTGGACGAATCAACTTCTTTTCCAATAACTCGTGCAATTGCTCTTTTAGTTCCTTCAGCTCAGCGGGTGCCATGCGGTAAGGAGCTTTAGAAATGGGCTCAGCTCTGGGGATGAGATTTATCTCATAGGAAATTTCTCGATCAGGGGAAGTCCTGGTAGTTCCTCTGGAAAGACATCAAGAAACTCTTGAACTACTGGAACTTGCAGAATGTCCACTGCTGCCTGCTCGGCACTAAGAGCATGAACAAGATAGCCTTGACATCCCTTTCGCAACACTTGACGGGCACGAGCTGCATTCACAAAAATATTCTTTGACTTCTTCAATTTGGGACCTCCTTGAAATGATACTTCCTCTTGCTCCGGGGCTCTGAAAGTGACTTTCTTTTGATTGCAGTCAATATGGGCATGGTTCTTAGACAACCAGTCCATACCAAGAATAATGTCAAAGTCATTCATAGCAATCGGGATTAGATCAGCCACGAACCGATGGTCATCGAGCTCGACCGCACAATTCTTATACAGATGATGAGACGTAAGTACTTGATCACCAGCGGCTTGGATTTGATAGGGTGATTTAAGCCGGATGGGATTATGGTCTAATCCTTTTGCAAATTTCTTAGATATAAAGGAGTGGCTAGCGCCACTATCAAACAACACGTTTGCGGGTATACAACATACAAGAATAGCGCCTGAATTATGCAAAGCTTTAAATATGCAGCAATATAATATTTATCAAATTAGTATTGCATAATTTTAAATCATACCAGCCACGACGTCTCCAGCTTCCTCAACTGCAGCATCGGTCATTACATGCACATGCGCATTCGAGCGCTGACGTTGGTTCCTCTGCTGCTGACCACCACGCTCACGACAATCTCTCAGAATATGCCCAGTCTTTCCACATCCAACACAAGCAGCTCCCTTATCAGGGCAATCCCTAATTATATGACCAGTCTTGCCGCAACCAAAGCACTTACCAGCTTGTACATAGCACTCGCCCAAATGATTCTTCTGACAATGGGGACACATGGGAATGGCCTGCTGCTGCTTGTCCTTGATTTCCTTGATTATTTCTCTGATTATTCTGATTCTGCCCACGGCGTTGTCCACGATTCTGATTTCCTCTTTGGTTCTGATTCTGCTGTCTACCTTGCCTCCCATGAAAATTCTGTCTAGTCATTTTCCTTGCTCCTTTATCACCGGAAGTGTCTCTTCCTCTTTTCTGGCCCACTGTCGCATCGCGACGAATGATATCCTTCTCGATCCGATAACATGCGTCAATAAGTGCCTCAAAATCAGCAGAGATAACATTTACCAACCAAGTGCGAATCCTTGGGTTCAGCCCACTCTCAAACTTCACCATCTTAGATTCCTCATCATTCATCGTAGCCGGAGAAAATCTACCCAAAGCCAGAAACTTGCTCACATATTCAGACACAGTCATACCAGGTTCTTGCTTCAACATTTCAAAATCATGCCTCTTTTGCATCTTCACTGACGGAGGAAAATAAAACTTGTTGAACTCTTGGATGAATCTCTCCCATGGAATAGGTCGGGGCAAAGGTTGCAGCTTAGCCTTCCACCACTGGTTCGCCTCACCAAGGAGGAAAGGCCTCACAGCTTGGGTTTTCATATTGTCAGGGGCTCCATTCAGTTCAAAACAGTTCTCCACTTCATCTAGCCATTTTTCAGCCATATCGGGGTCAGACTTGCCTTCAAAAGGCGGCACATTCGCTCGCTTGAGCTTCTCAAAGTAGTACTGCGCATCTCTTATTGGTTCATAAGGAGGAGGAGGGGCAACTTGCTGAATCATTCCCTGACCAATCTGAGTTACGGTCTGACAGAATGCTTGGAAATCCGGAATAAGAAGTGGCACTTGTGGAAGAGGGTTTCCTTGAGCTGGTGGGGGATTTTCATTCTGCAGTGGAGGAGGAGGCGGTGGATTCTGATTCTGAGGAGGAGGTGGAGGAACTTGATCTTGAGGTTGTGGAGGGTTTGGTTCGGGTGCATGGGCAGCATCTCTGCGAGGTCTACCGCGAGTCCGAACCATCTGTATACGGAGCAGAAAGATATAGATATATATATGGATCGAAATGACTGACTGAATTTAGACATGCTGGGAAAAAGGAATTTAAAGCAGGAAAAGAGTTAATCTGCGACATATTAGGCTAGCAGGTCAACCAGGGGACCCTATTTCCAACCTAAGTTGTCTAAGCTAATGCCGTCTCTTTTCTAAGATCATGACTTAAGTCTAAGATCAATTCTTAGATTTCTAAGATCATAACTTAGCCTCTACGTTCTGCCCGAATCTAGAGCCTGGGCTCTGATACCACCTGTAGCGCCCCATACTCGGCTACCCCTCGTACGGTGCACCCGCCGTACTTTCCCTTTCGGAAAAGTACAAAGCGTTGATACTTAACTCGTAAAACCCATGGATAAACATGGATTACAAAGTCACGATCTTAACAGGTAGATAAAAATACGGCAGAATTTGAAACTTAATCCGAAAGCGTCAAATCGCGAATACATAGCAAAATTATACAAACATTATCCGAAAAGAGTCCGAAAGTAGCTAAGTCCCAAAATGTCCCAAAGGCTCATCAAAAGCTTTCATCATCGTTCTCTTAACAGCGACTTCAATAACCTATGGGTATGGCATTCTTGGCTCATCATCAACCCACTCGACTTCATTACCTGGCTCTGGGGGGAAAAATAAATGGGTGAGCGACAAAGTCGCCAGCAAGTATACAATAACACCGTACAATAAAGAGAAAACGGCATACAAGAATCAAACCCCAATTCCTTAGGTTAAAACATACCTGCAAATGCTTTTCCGAGGCATCATATTTAAAGTCATATCAATACTTAGCTAAAAACTAAGTGTCATCACTTAGTTAGATTCTACGTGCTATAGCCAACCCTTACTTCTATGAATAGGTATCATGCATAATGTGTATGATAATGCGAATGCAATGCAAATGCAACGGGAAACATTCTTTCTTTCATTTAGACATGCTCATAAAAATACTTGAACTTCCTTTCTTTCTTTTAAATCATGCTCATCATAAAACAAGAGAGTGTGTCAGCCTATTATACCGGGCATGACTCGGTTCTTATAACATGATCACCTTCAGGTCTATTATACCGGACCTGGCTCGGTTCTTATATTCTTCAGACCTATTATACCGGGCCTGGATCGGTTCTTACATTCCATCAGACCTATTATACCAGGCATGGATCGGTTCTTATACTTCGTCAGATCAATTAACCCCGGATCTGTAGCGGGTTAAGCTAGCCAGAAGGGACGAAATTCTTCCAAAACAGAAACTTTATATAAAACATCGATAAAATCATGAGCATGGAACATATGAGCATGTCAATGCAAGTGCATGAGATGCAACATGGTAAAATGCACTTATAACATCATAAACAACTTTCTTCATGGGCTGGAAAACGATCCAGCAGCATGTCCTGTATTGTCCGGCCTCAAAATCAACCTTTGGAGCCTATTTTCCAGAAACTAAAAATATGGACATGCACCACATGATCTTAACCACATTCTGTACAAATTTCATGCAATTTCGACAAGCGTAGGTACCTCAATTAAAAATAATTCCCAACAAGGGTACAACAGAAATTCTGTTGCACTCTCAACTCCATTCCTTACCTTGTCTCCATCCATAAACTCATTATGGGGCTCACTTAGTACCTGTAATTCTTTCCTATTTCCTTTATGAACAATATTCAAACGCCCATTCACCAAAACAAGTCAAAATAAATACGATAAAATTCATACAAGCACAAAGGGTCAATCTGTCCTGTTTTCCAGCATGTTACACCAAATTTCCCTCAATGGTTCACCATCAAGATCAATAGATAAAATCAATTTCTTTACATGGATATTTAGCTCTATGTCTTAAGTACTTCCTGTAAAAATTTCAGGTCAATCCAAGATGTTTAAGGTACTTAAATAATTTTTCTCCCTAAGGTGGTACGACCAGAAACTGTTTTGACCCCTTGATACTAAAAATTCATTTCTGACCAATCCACAAATGATTTTCCAGAAATTCCAACGCCACAATAAACTAGACATAATAAGCTACGACCATACCAAAAATAAGCTCAATCCAACGTTTAGAAGGTCCTCAACTAAGTCCATCAATTTGGCATAAAATCTGTCCAGAATTCTGTTTTCAGCCAACATGCATAGAAATATCCTTTCCTTCCTAATTTTGTTCTTTAGCCTATAATCCTAGTTAATGGTCATTCAATAGACATAATAAGGCTTCCCTATACTAATTCAAGTCTCTTTTTAGCATGCAAAAATCGTTCATATGGGCTGTTCATTCTTCCAAACAAAACAGTCCCCTAGTCCAAAAATTTCAAAACATAAGAAAAGGTAACAACTTAGGCATATTTTCACTAAAGTCATGTCTTAGGCTTCTAGACATTCAAGTATGCACATAATCACATATATTTTAAGGGGTTAAAGTATACTTGCCTCTTCAAGCTAAAGCTCTTGCCTTTGCTTGGTTATGAAGTGAGGTGTGATGAAATCCTTCACCTTCTTCACCTTAAGCATACGGTTTTAAGGAAATGAAATGGAAAGATTAGTCTTTATTCAATAGAGGAACTAGGTTATCTTTAAGGCTAGAGCATCTTACCAAAATGAGCTTGGAATGGAGGTTCAAGCACCTCAATATAACACCGCCTAGAAAGTTGAAGGCTTTCACCTATTTCAACCATGAAACCCACGGTTTTGGCATGGAGAGAAGGAGTTCATGTGAGCTTCATTCCTCACCAAATAAGAATTCACTTAAAGAAACTTGGAACAAGACTTACCTAGATGTCTTCTTGAGTCTTGAAAGTGAAGTTGAACTTCTATCCTCCAAGATAAAGGGGCCGAAATGTTGGTGAGGGAGATGAGGGAACTTTTGCTAAGTATTGCTCTTGCTTGAATGTGTCTTGAGAGGAGTCTCAAGATGACAAGAAGGTAGATGTTTCTAGAATGGTTTGATTTAAAACATGTTAGAGACTTAGGAGAGGGGGGGACGGTTTTTGGAGGGACTTTTGTGAGGGTTAGGGCTTTCTTGAATGTTAATCAAGGTTAAGTTAGTATAACCTTGGTTACTTTATTCAAACTATAGTTACTTTTGTGCTAACCCAAGTTACTTTATTAAACCATGGTTACATTAACCTTGGTTTAGAGAAAAGTAACCATGGTAGGATTTAAAAATCCTCCATGTCTAGACACTAAGGGGGGGCGGTTTTGGTTGGGGTCTTTATGACCTCAACCATACTACTTCCTTCTTTAATGAGTTGTCTTAACTTGTTCCTTAAATGCATGTCTATTTTATTTTCTATTTATTCTTTGCATGATAACTTTTTGTCTTATTATTTTAACTAATAAAATTGTCTAGAGATTTCTAGAACATCTCCATGTATAGGCCGAAATTTTGGGCCTCTTAGGCATCTTGATATTCCTTGTAATTTTAATTCATATACCATATTGTTGTCTATATTTTATTGTATTCCAAGATTAGCATATGTATGTATACAAATGCGTACACGCCTATGTGTACCATGTGTTTATACCTTCCCTACATATATCATATATACGCACATACATATATATATCTTGGTATGGTTTATATCATTCTATATTTCATGGACTATCTCAAGAGCATTTAAGTAAAAGGAGTTACGTGGACTTAAGTAACACGCTCTAAAAGAAATTGTCGCTTTCATTCTATCTCATATTCATAGTTTTCACGTACCTGATTGTTGGGGTACAACAATATCGCTCCCCCTTCAATCATCATAAAATCAAAACTTGAATTTTAAATTCCGAGTCGCTTCCGCTTAATTTATGCAATTAGTATCTCTCTCCCCCTTAAATCATGCTATCTCTCCCCCTTTATTTTGAAAAGTAAATCAAAAGATTCCTGTAAAGATGAAGAAGAAAAAAATCATGCATGTCATATAACGTTCGTTCGTAAGGGTTATTTATTCAACCCTTTGAAAATGTCCCTTTTGGTACCTAAATTTGGGTGACCTTTCTAAGTCTTCCAAAAGGTGAGAAAGGTGATGAGAACGCAACATAATATATGTTAGGGATAAATGCGTTTGGCCTTTGGCCAAGAATCTCATCATGCATATAGTATGGTTTCTGTTTTTGATAAGCATTTCGGTTTGCATGCACGGGATGTGATCTAGATGCATTTTTGTGATATGAGTGTCGCGTATGCATCACTTGTTTCTTCTCATATCTATATGGCACATAATTATATTTTGCATGATGTGAAGAAGAAGCACGTTGAGATGTCATAAGAAAAGGCCTATGCGTCTTCTTAGATGCCACATATGTCTTTGATGCATCTATTTTCTTAGATGGGATGAATTTGGTTGGTTTATTTTGTGGCTTACTTTTCTCAACGTATCCTAGTCCGGTTTTGTCACTATCTTGCTTTTGAGAAGAAATGATGTGATCTAGCATGTTTGTTCTCGTGTCAAATTGTTTCACCTTTTTCTCTACATCCGCATTCCTTGATTTCAAGTTTGAAATCTCGGATTTCAATTTAGTGTTCTCGGATGTCAATGATGAAATCTCAGACTTTAATGAATTTATAATGCATGACGACTCTTCTTTTGAATCGTTTAATTGAGACACAAGATCTTTGTTAGAAGATTCTAACAATTTGTTGTCTTCAATTAATCGCTTCTTTTCTTTTACAAAAGTCTTTGAAAACTTATGCAATTCTAAATATTGACTAAATAAATCATCATAAGAACATTCAGAATCGGAATCAGAGTCGGAAGATACCTCATTTGATGCTTTAGCTGTAAAGCATACTTGTGCCTTGTGTTCTTCCGTATCATCAGTCTCAGAGCCGGATGTGTCATTCCAAGTGGAGGCTTTGAATGCTCTTCTCCTTTGCTTAGGTTCTGAGACGAGTCTATTCTTGTTCCGATCCTTGTCAGGGTATTTGTTTGTTTGTTTTTCTTTATTAGGGCAGTTATATGATAGATGTCCAAGTTTGCCGCATTCATAGCACTTTATTTCCTTATTTTTATTTTTATGATCCTTAGATGAGGTAGACTTATGTTTAATCGATTTTCTCAATAATTTTCTTAACCTTTTAGCCATGGTGATTATGTCCTCATCATCGGAATCTATGTCACTATCATCTACGGCGTATTCATTTGATTTAAATGCTATAGCCCTATCATTATTAGAAATGGACTCAGAATGTCTTAAAGCAAGTTTGTTTTCATATACCTTAAGTGATCCAATTAGTTCTTCCATCTTAATCGATTTAGTCTCTTTGCTTTCTTCTATGGCCGTTACTTTAGAGTCCCACTTGGATGGAAGGCTTCGCAAGACTTTCTGTACTCTTTCCTGCATGGTAAAAGCTTTACCAAGAGACTCAAGAGAATTGTACATGTTAGTCAAACGAAGATCCATATCAACAATATATTTATTAGGCAATAGTTTAAACGACTCAAGTGTGGACATAAGCATGTTTATCTTTGACTCTTTTACTTGACTCGTGCCTTCGTGTTTCATTTCGAGTATTCTCCACATTTCTTGTGCACTAGAGCAGTTTGAGACATAACTAGACTTACTCTTACTTAATCCATTTAAGAGCAATTGCATAGCCCTAGCATTCATGCTAAGTTTCTTTTTATCATCACTTGTATATTCTTGTCTAGATTTAACAACTTCTAGTGTGACTCCGTCTACGGTGGATAACTTAGATGGAACAAAAGGACCATCTTCTATAATCGACCAAAGATCAATATCTATTTCCATAAAGAAAAGTTTCATTCTTACCTTCCATTGAACGAAAGACTCACCGTCAAAGAGAGGAGGCCTTATGGTTGACATTCCTTCTTGCACGGTGTTATAGCTAGTGGATGCCATCTCACGTAGATCGTTGGATCCTTTTGTTGTGAGTGTTCCTGCGCTCTGATACCAATTGTAGGATCTGCAAGGCACCACTAGAAGGGGGGTTGAATAGTGGGTGCGGAAAATGTGGTTTTTAAACTTTTTAAAACCAAAAATCCAACTTCTGAAAACAGTTTCTGTTTTCAGGACCAGTTTTAAAACATATTGAAAACTAGGTTGTAGGTGTTCAAAAATTCTGCAATTTCGAGGGAACATAGACTCAGATGTTATGAGTATCTCATAAAAATTTCAGATTAAAATTCAACCTCTAACCCCTTGAAAAATTGTGGGTGGTCAGATTGCGCAAATCTGCCAGAAACGATACACTGATTTGAAAAATTAATTCCTATTTGTACACAACTCCAAATGCTCTGAAATTTTAACCACTAACCTCTTATATGTTTTGTTTAAATGGTCTGAAACAGTTTTGAAAAATTCTTTCGGGAAGTTATTCAAATACACTCAAAGTCTCAACCTTTGCAAGCCTGAAAATCAGACTACACTAGTCTCAGAACTTTGGATGTTTGATCGACTTATACTTGTCCAAAAGGGTTGAAACTTATGCAAAACTAAACCTAAGACGTGTGGCTATGTTTCTGAAATTTTTTGTAATTTTTGAAAGTCGTTTACTATTTTTACGAATGTAAACAAAAAGAGTAATCAGTGCAGAAGCAGAATATAAGTGCTGAAAGTAAATGACACCGATAATTTTATACTGGTTCGGTTATAAACAACCTACTCCGGTCTTCAAGGAACACCTTCCTTGGTTCACACTAGTCACACAACACAAATACACCTTACCACAGGGTTGACAGAGTTACACACCAACTCCAACCCTTTACAAACCTTGTACAATGAATACAATTCGCACGAACACCACCACCTTGCAAGAATGAAGATTGATCACACCTTGATCAATCTTTTACAAAGATATAGAGTATGTGGTGGTCTAAGATAAGCCTATTCAAGAATATGAATGTAAGTACAATAGGCTTTCAAGAACAAAGAAAGAAAGAGAGTGTAGAAAGAGAGAGGCTAGACGTTTTTGATCTCAAGATTGTAATGCTTGTTCTTGTCTCTTGTTTTTGCTCATCTTCTTTCCTTTTAAGCACATATGGCCGTCCCCCTTGGAGTCTTCCCCTCTTGAAAATTGTCTTCTAAGTCTTTGGGAGAATGTGTGGCATCATTGTGACATGATTTTGCTTACTCGGCACCTTCTCATTGGATGATCATTTAACCTTTGCTTACTTGACACTTCATGATTGGGTGAATGTTGTCATCATTTGATGACTTGGAAAATCTGAATATTTCACTAAAAACATGTGCCAAAATCAACATAAATTAGTTTCCATAACATCCAAGATTACCACATAAATTAATCAAGACAGAAGTTCTACACACCATGGTAAAAAATTGGCCATAACTTTGTGCACATGCTGAAATTTTCAGCAAGTGTTTCAAATGAGATAAAAGGTGAAACATTACCTTTTGTAGCTTCTTTCTTTAAATCACCAACATTGTATGATTGATTCTTTACCAATCAATATGCCAACAAGGCTCCACATATGCTCCATCTCAGCTGTAGGGGCGTGTATACATGTATATGCATGTGCTGAATTTTATTTTTGCTAACTTTGTAAAATAGTGCACATTTAATAATACACACATGTTATATTCCAATCAGCCTTTAATTTAATTTTCTAGAACACTTTAAGATGTATGACATATGTAAAAAGTGTCTAGATATGTGTCGTATGATGTGCCAAAAATGTGTAGAGAAAAAAGGGTTTGAGTGATTTTCAAATACATGATTTAAATGTGCACAAAAACGAGCATAAGATAAAACGTGCATGATATAAACAAACGTGTGCATGATATTGCTTAGTAATTGCCTTATTTAGCTCATATATAATGTTGTCGTACTAACGAGCCATGAAGCGTTAAAGCTTACATCATATGGCAAACATTTGTTGTGTTTATACTATTTTCAGGTGCCACCATTAATGAACTAAACTAGTTCATTAAGTGAAGTACTTAGTTTATTAAACTAAGTAGTTCATTAAAGGAAGCCACATTTGGAAAAGGGACAAAGGCAACAAGGCTAAGAAAGGAAAGTTTTCTCCTCCTCCCCTCATTAATATATATACGCGCCATATACATATATAATACATATATTTTCAGATTTTTTGAAAAAGACACATACACATGTATTCCAACTTAATACCGACACGTTATATATTTTACGTACGTACGTTAACGTCACACCATCATACTTAACTCATATTTATGAGTATATTCAGGTCTTATATCATATGATATAAGTCATGGTGATGACAAATTAAATACGACACGATAAAAGGTTCTAAAACGAAAATTGTCGTATCGGGCGAATACCGAAACTTCGCCAACGTGTCACGTACTTGCCATAAATAGATGGCCAGCCCCTATACTTCAAAAATCATCAAAACTTTCGTGCTAATGATGATATTTTCAGCCAAAAATACTTTCCATGTTGGCACACACAAATCACCCACTTAAGGCCAAAATGTGAAGATTCCAATTTTAATTTTGTCACATGTTAATGGCGCCACTTTAGACCACCCAAGTGCTGAGTTTTAAAGTATATATTATATATATTATGTGTAACATAATATATATAACATGTGCATGAAGTTGGAATTTAATTAGAGAAAAATCGGGTAATCGATAAATATCAAAAATTCGGTTTTCTACACACACAACACATGGAACGTTTTTGGTACATCATATGACACGTATCTAGACACTTTTTACATATGTGATACATCTTAAAGTGTTCTAGAAAATTAAATTAAGGGCTGATTGGAACATAACATGTGTGTATTATTAAATGTGCACTATTTTACAAAGTTAGCAAAAATAAATTTCAGCACATGCATATACATTGTCTAACGCCACTACAGCTGAGATGGAGCTTATTTGGAGCCTTGTTGGCATATTGATTGGTCAAGAATCAATCATACAATGTTGGTGAATTAAAGAGAGAAGCTACAAATGGTAAGATTTCAAACTTTGTCTCACTTATAACACATGCTGAAAATTTCAGCATTCTAAGCTTGGCTGGCCGATTTTTTCATATTAATGTGATATATTTTATCATATTACATTGTGTGATTGATTGGAAGAAGAAATGGAAGTAATTTGAATATTATTTAAATTCAATAAAGTGTGATATTTTACATATCACACATGCTAAAATTTTTCAGCATGTGTGAGACATGTCTTGGCCGAATTCTTGAGCATAAATCTGTCCAAGTTCATTTCCAATGTGATAAGGATATTTACCATCAATTGGTTATTTATTTTAAAAAGAAAAATCAAAGAAAAATGGTAATATTTTGAACTTTATCTCCATGTATCACATGCTGAAATTTCAGCATGCTAAACTCTTAATGGCCGATTTTACTTGCCTTTGTGTGGAAGGAATTTTGTCTTGCAATTTATGTGACAATCTTGTGCATTATGGAAATAATTTTATGATTGATATTGGCACATGTTTAAGTGATATATTCAGATTTTCCAAATCATCAAATGATGACACCATCCAACCAATCATGAAGTGCCAAGTAAGCAAAGCTTAAATGATCATCCAATAAGAAGATGCCAAGTAAGCAAGACCATGTCACAATGATGTCTTACATTCTCCCAAGGACTCAGAAGATAATTTTCAAGAGGGGGAGGACCTATAGTGGACGGCTGCAACAACATTAAAAGGAAAGAAGATGAGCAAAAACAAGACAAGTACAAGCATCGCAAAATCAAAGTGAAAAACGCCTAGCTCTTCTACTTCTATATTCTCTTTCTTTCTTTCTTCTTGTAAGCCTATTGTATTCATATCTTTCAATCTTGAATAGGCTTGATATAGACCACCACATATGTGGCGCCCTGCACCCCGGCCCCGCCGAAGTCGGTGCACCCGCCGTACTTCACTAAGGAGAGTAATAGGCGTCTTCCATACGCGTCGTGATTCATGATAAAATTTCATGGATTCTCGTTCCTACGCGCAATAAGTAAACGAAACCGTGGCAGAATTTAAGGACATCATATGAAAGCACCATCACCAGCAGTTAAAGTTTACATCCCACATAATTGTAGCAGAAAACGACAAAAGTAAATTGTTTCCCCATCACAATTACAAAACGTCATCATCCCTTAATGCTGGTACGCTCGGTCTACTAACCCTAGCCATCCTCCAATGCTCTCACGGGTAGGGAACCCTAGGCTCGTCATCAATCCATTCAACTTTATCTCCTGCCACCTCTGGAGAGAAAAATAGGGTGAGTGACAACGTCACCAGCAAGTATACTATAATAATCATGAGTTAAATGGAAAGTGCGAGCAAGAACCGAACCCCAAATAATATTCGGTTATGAAACATACCTGTCCTCCGATCAACATTTGATAAGGATCATCGCTTAATAAGATCGTAACTTAATAACATCACTAGATAGAGTGAAACATACATAAGGAGACTGTAACATGCATTGATTAATAACACAATAATCATCATTACTTAGGATACACAAAATCGTGACAAACTCATCCTAAATAACATGTGTCGCTACGCAACGACTCCATAAGTGACATGCATGCATATGCACATGTAATGCGTCATGATAAAACAAGAAAATGCCTTTTCATACTTTACTTTCAAAAACATCATCGTCATAAAACCATAGAGTGTTCAGATCTATCTTCCCGGATCTGAGGCGGTAACTTCTCCCCTTCGAATATATTATTCCCGGATTCGGATCGGTAACGTCATCCTTCTTTTCAGATCTATCTTCCCGGATCTGAGGCGGTAACTTCTCCCCTTCGAATTTATTATTCCCGAATTCGGAACGGTAACGTCATCATTCTTTCAGATCACTTAACCCGGATCTGCTCAGGTTCATACTGGCCAGTTCATACTCACACACGGTACCGGTGGGGAAGCGTTTTAAGAAAAGAACTTTGAAAACGCTTTTCATCATTCTTTCACGTAAAAATCCATACCGTAAATCATGCATGTGATGATGATGCAATGTATGACATGTAACGATCAAACTATAGCATGACACGTGACACATGACACAAGAATGGGCATGTCTCGTTAACAATGCTGGATCTTTTTTCCAGCTTCGTATCATTCACTTCTTCTAAGGAATTTCTTGCTAAATTGCACGTGTTAGACCTGTTTAATCACATGTACTCATCCGTGACTGTCATAAGCGAATGCCATGCATGCGTTATGAGCTTATGATGTCATTAAGAGACCCATTTACTCCTTTTCATGAATTAATGCAATTTAAATTCTGAAACATCCATATTTTACTCTAAAATTTGTTGTGGCCAAACCTTTGGTCTTTTTCTGAAAATTCCAACTCCCTAACTTCATAAACTCATTGCGCTAGCATCCAGCCAATTTTTAGCCCAAGACCAATTCTTTAAGGCCTTTTTCCAAATCACATAAAGTGGGTCATAAATTCTGTCCATCCAGCCTAATTCGGTTTGACCAGTTTTACTAGAAAATTTATTAAAAATAAACCACAACTGGTTTTGATAAAATTCCAACTTCCATTTCTTATTTATTCATGAGGCGAGTACCATGCCGAAAATTAATGGATTTGCACACCCCTAAGGTCTATTTTTAGGCTACTAAACA
This sequence comes from Eustoma russellianum, assembly GCA_036186865.1. Taxonomy (NCBI): domain Eukaryota; kingdom Viridiplantae; phylum Streptophyta; class Magnoliopsida; order Gentianales; family Gentianaceae; genus Eustoma; species Eustoma russellianum. The sequence continues at coordinate 17,726,253 of AP025071.1, forward strand.
TATTGCTTAGATTCTGTCCAGTACAATTTTTCCAGCAACACCAATCTTAGTGGAAAATTTATTAAAAATAAACCGTGACTCTTTTTAAGGTGATTCCAACTCTCATACCTAATCAACACATAAAACTATTATCATACCAAAAATAAATGAAATTGAAGGTCCCTAAGTCCCCTTTTCTGGCTTCACAAAAAAGCCTAATGTTTAATCCAGCTCCAGAAATTTTCAGTGAACATATATTCTTCCTAAATGTTCTTGGCTCACCTTTTCTTCACCAATACTTGGTATCAACCTTGAGATGAACACACACACCCATCACGTCAGCCTCATTGTTTGATGTAAGTGAGAAAATGACCAAGATCAAAAGTATATCAAGCCTAACATGTACAAGATCAAATCTTGCCCTCATTTCCTTGTTATATTATCATTTTACATGCAATTTCACCCCATTTCCCCTTATCCCTTCTACCGTGGCCTTTTCACCATAAAAGAAGAAATCTTAAACACATTCAAGCCTAGATTAGAACACAATCATGCATATAACCATCAAAGGACTCATCTTTGGAGTAAAGTGCTCCTCCTACTCTTTTTCATACATAGGGCCGAAAGTTTTTGGCTCAAAACTCACCCTTTTCACAACTAAGATCAAATATTAGATCTTTCTAGTCATTCATGCACACACTTTCACATCTAGACCATAAACAGTATAGTGTACTTGCCTTGTGAGTCCTTGGATTTGACTCGGATTGGTTGGCACGAGAAGCACTCCCTTCTCTCTTTTCCTATCATGTACGGTTTGGGGTATTTGTTAGCCACCCTTTAGATTACACAATATAACTTAGAGAAGGAATGGAGGGTCTTACCATTTGCACTTCGAATGAAGGTCCTCTTGCTTGATGTTTAAGAAAATCCTCCCCCCCCCCCTTAAAGCCGTGATCCCTACAGCTTGGTCAAGTAAGGGAATGTAAGTTTCTCTCCTTTTAGTATGTAACATAACTCACTAAGATTGAAGGGACCTTACCTAAGTGGCCTTGTGACGTTCTTGGTCTCCCTTCTTGGTCCTATTGCTTTCGCCGGTATAGTGGGAGGAGAAGAAGGAGTATTCCCTCTCTTTTTTTTTGAATGGCCTTTAGGTTTCTTTCTTTAAATGGGGTAAAGAAAGTCATTTCTTGTAACAAGGGAGGAATTTACTCCTCCCCCTTGGGTTTGGCAGCTGGCGGCTTGTATGGGGAGAGGGAAAGTCCCTCTTGAATGTTATCCATTAAGGGTTCCAACCATATTTCTTATTTAAAAATCCCCTCCTAATTTTGTATGCAATGGTCTATTTCCTTGGACATGGTTAACCGAAATGCCTCATGTATATTCCAACCATAGTTGTTTATTTATGTATGTATTTGTATAATTATAATTATCTTTTTTTTATCTTGGTCATTTCAAGGATGTTCTTCATACACAATTCATTCCGTGGCACTCTTACGCCCTTAACTAGTATGCGTACATAAATTCCTCCTGTATTTTCCTTATTCCTTATCCATAAAGTTCATGCAAGGTCTTTTGCTAGACTTATACATGTATAAATTTATCCCCTCTAATTCCTTAGCCGAAATATGGCATAATTCCTTGTGCGTGTCCCCCCCTTAGTAATGCCTATAAATGGGGTTTATAAGTGTTTGCCCCTTATTCTAATTATTTTAATGTCCTTTCATAATCCACTATGCTACCCTTGTATCCATGTGACCGGTACATTTGTGTATATATTCATATGTGCTCTCTTTTCAGGGTAAGTTCTAAGCCTTAGAAGAGATATTCATTATGTCGGGCAACACTAAGTGCATGCTCATGCATACATATAGTGTATTCTTTTGATAATTTATTCTGTCGCGGTGTATGTCTTGATTCTATGGACACATCCGTCTCCATACATATTTACGTCCTATCCCTGATTATTTGACTTAGCTAGGCTTAGTTGTAGTGTATTTGTATTTTTAGATGTACGCCCTTATTGCTTCATGTGCGGGTTTGTTATATCCTAGCTTCTCGTAGTTGTCGACATAATACTTTCGCTATTAGCTCTTTAGTACCTGTCTGCTTTTCTCATCTTACGCTTATACTTGGTGTGTAACTTACCCTAGATTCTTCATATCCATAGGTGATTTGGTAATGTGTTTCCTTTGAGGTCTCACTATCTTGTCGTGTTCTGCCCCTAACCCCGGGTTGCCATGCTAATTTTGAGCGGGGTACAACATTCTCCCCCCCTTAAAATAAGTTTCGTCCTCGAAACTAGAGAATGGGTGCCTAAGTTTTCCATGTGACCCTTCAGCCCTGAGACCATTCTTATTTATCGCTCTATTTGTCTGGAGATAGTTTTCTCTTGTGATTTCAATGAGGCTCATCTTTCCTTTAGAACAATATACAAGACACAAGTGTTTTAGTTTGAAATTTCTTCGTACCTGTCAGTAATTTTGGGTGCCTCGGGGTCCTCGGGATCTCGCTTTTCGATTTTCGCCTTGGGTCACCCTATGCGTGGCTCCACGTGGGTGCCGCGACCGCCTTTCACTTACCCTATTCATTTGTCTCCTCAACCTCCTTCGTACCTTCATCATCCGAATGTCACGCTCCGCCTCATAACATTCCTTTACCAGATCATCAAACGTACTTGGGTGTGCTCCGTTCAATCTTTCTCTGATTCGGGGGTTTAGTCCCCGTATGAATCTCGTTATCTTCCACTGTTCATCTTCCATAATCAAGGGCACGTACCGCCATAATATGGTGAATTGACAGACATACTCTGAGACTGGGGTGTCTGATTCTTGCCGTAACGCATCAAATTCTTCCATTCTTTCAATCACTAATTCCTTAGAAAGATAAGCTCCACAGAATTTTTCCAGAACTCTAGCCCAAGCTACGGGTCTGGGTAGCGATTGGACCCTTTCTCTCCACCATTGACTGGCTTTGCCGTTCAAAAAGGGGCGAATAATCAGGGCCCTCATTTCATCGGGTACTCTAGCTCGGATAAGCTGGTCCTCTATTTCGTTCAACCAGTTTTCGGCCTCCTCTGGTGTCGTCTCTCCTCCAAACCTCGGGACCTGTTCCGTTGTTATCTTTCGAAAGTAGAATCCCATACTTCCAGGGGGTGACAACGATGATGTCCCCGCGCTCGTTGGTGGGGTTATCTGCACCATGTAGCGTCCGTTTACTCGAAGTTATTCCAAAATCAGGAAACTCTACGTGGTTGGTACGTAATAAAAGTCGGGTGTCACATAATAAATTGGGTGCAAGTTGATTTCCATTGAAATGATCCTCTACTAAGACCCAGTTCTGGCTGGTCTCCTTCTAGGTCGCACCATCTGCATCACGCAGTGTCGACGTCATAACTATTACAAAATGTAACTGAACATATTGGGAGAACATAGGCATACATACATTACTTTTAGGATAGGTCATTAGGTGGGACCTACCACTGAGTTGTACCTTAATTCGTAGGTCGATATCGTTCCGTACTAAGGTCAATCCTCGTCTAAGATCAGAACTTAGGTCTAGGATAAAACTTAGTTGACTACAATCGTAACTTAGTTCTATATTCTGCCCGGATCTGGAGCCTTAGCTCTGATACCACCTGTGGCGCCCCGCACCCCGGCCCCGCCGAAGTCGGTGCACCCGCCGTACTTCACTAAGGAGAGTACTAGGCGTCTTCTATACGCGTCGTGATTCATGATAAAATTTCATGGATTCTCGTTCCTATGCGCAATAAGTAAACAAAACCGTGACAGAATTTAAGGACATCATATGAAAGCACCATCACCAGCAGTTAAAGTTTACATCCCACATAATTGTAGTAGAAAACGACAAAAGTAAATTGTTTCCCCATCAAAATTACAAAACGTCATCATCCCTTAATGCTGGTACGCTCGGTCTACTAACCCTAGCCATCCTCCAATGCTCTCACGGGTAGGGAACCCTAGGCTCGTCATCAATCCATTCAACTTTATCTCCTGCCACCTCTGGAGAGAAAAATAGGGTGAGTGACAACGTCACCAGCAAGTATACAATAATAATCATGAGCTAAATGGAAAGTGTGAGCAAGAACCGAACCCCAAATAATATTCGGTTATGAAACATACCTGTCCTCCGATCAACATTTGATAAGGATCATCGCTTAATAAGATCGTCACTTAATAACATCAGTAGATAGAGTGAAACATACATAAGGAGACTGTAACATGCATTGATTAATAACACAATAATCATCATTACTTAGGATACACAAAATCGTGACAAACTCATTCTAAATAACATGTGTCGCTACGCAACGACTCCATAAGTGACATGCATGCATATGCACATGTAATGCGTCATGATAAAATAAGAAAATGCCTTTTCATACTTTACTTTCAAAAACATCATCGTCATAAAACCATATAGTGTTCAGATCTATCTTCCCGGATCTGAGGCGGTAACTTCTCCCCTTCGAATCTATTATTCCCGGATTCGGATCGGTAACGTCATCCTTCTTTTTAGATCTATCTTCCCGGATCTGAGGCGGTAACTTCTCCCCTTCGAATTTATTATTCCCGAATTCGGAACGGTAACGTCATCATTCTTTCAGATCACTTAACCCGGATCTGCTCAGGTTCATACTGGCCAGTTCATACTCACACACGGTACCGGTGGGGAAGCGTTTTAAGAAAAGAACTTTGAAAACGCTTTTCATCATTCTTTCACGTAAAAATCCATACCATAAATCATGCATGTGACGATGATGCAATGTATGACATGTAACGTGCAAACTATAGCATGACACGTGACAGATGACACAAGAATGGGCATGTCTCGTTAACAATGCTGGATTTTTTTTCCAGCTTCGTATCATTCACTTCTTCTAAGGAATTTCTTGCTAAATTGCACGTGTTAGACCTGTTTAATCACATGTACTCATCCGTGACTGTCATAAGCGAATGCCATGCATGCGTTATGAGCTTATGATGTCATTAAGAGACTCATTTACTCCTTTTCATGAATTAATGCAATTTAAATTCTGAAACGTCCATATTTTACTCTAAAATTTGTTGTGGCCAAACCTATGGTCTTTTTCTGGAAATTCTAACTCCCTAACTTCATAAACTCATTGGGCTAGCATCCACCCAATTTTTAGCCCAAGACCAATTCTTTAAGGCCTTTTTCCAAATCACATAAAGTGGGTCATAAATTCTGTCCATCCAGCCTAATTCGGTTTGACCAGTTTTACTAGAAAATTTATTAAAAATAAACCACAACTTGTTTTGATAAAATTCCAACTGCCATTTCTTCTAGGCGAGTACCTGCCAAAAATTAGTGGATTTGCACACCCTTAAGGTCCATTTTTAGGCTACTAAACATATTGCTTAGATTATGTCCAGTACAATTTTTCCAGCAACACCAATCTTAGTGAAAAATTCATTAAAAATAAACCGTGACTCTTTTTAAGGTGATTCCAACTCTCATACCTAATCAACACATAAAACTATTATCATACCAAAAATAAATGAAATTTAAGGTCCCTAAGTCCCCTTTTCCGGCTTCACAAAACAGCCTAATGTTTAATCCAGCTGCAGAAATTTTCAGTGAACATATATTCTTCCTAAATGTTCTTGGCTCACCTTTTCTTCACCAATACTTGGTATCAACCTTGAGATGAACACACACACCCATCACGTCAGCCTCATTGTTTGATGTAAGTGAGAAAATGACCAAGATCAAAAGTATATCAAGCCTAACATGTACAAGATCAAATCTTGCCCTCATTTCCTTGTTATATTATCATTTTACATGCAATTTCACCCCATTTCCCCTTATCCCTTCTACCGTGGCCTTTTCACCATAAAAGAAGAAATCTTAAACACATTCAAGCCTAGATTAGAACACAATCATGCATATAACCATCAAAGAACTCATCTTTGGAGTAAAGTGCTCCTCCTACTCTTTTTCATACATAGGGCCGAAGTTTTTGGCTCAAAACTCACCCTTTTCACAACTAAGATCAAATATTAGATCTTTCTAGTCATTCATGCACACACTTTCACATCTAGACCATAAAAAGTATAGTGTACTTGCCTTGTGAGTCCTTGGATTTGACTCGGATTGGTTGGCACGAGAAGCACTCCCTTCTCTCTTTTCCTATCATGTACAGTTTGGGGTATTTGTTAGCCACCCTTTAGATTTCACAATATAACTTAGAGAAGGAATGGAGGGTCTTACCATTTGCACTTCGAATGAAGGTCCTCTTGTTTGATGTTTAAGAAAATCCTCCCCCCCTTAAAGCCGTGATCCCTACAGCTTGGTCAAGGAAGGGAATGTAAGTTTCTCTCCTTTTAGTATGTAACATAACTCACTAAGATTGAAGGGACCTTACCTAAATGGCCTTGGGACGTTCTTGGTCTCCCTTCTTGGTCCTATTGCTTTCGCCGGTATAGTGGGAGGAGATGAAGGAGTATTCCCTCTCTTTTTTTTGAATGGCCTTTAGGTTTCTTTCTTTAAATGGGGTAAAGAAAGTCATTTCTTGTAACAAGGGAGGAATTTACTCCTCCCCCTTGGGTTTGGCAGCCGGTGGCTTGCATGGGGAGAGGGAAAGTCCCTCTTGAATGTTATCCATTAAGGGTTCCAACCATATTTCTTATTTAAAAATCCCCTCCTAATTTTGTATGCAATGGTCTATTTCCTTGGACATGGTTAACCGAAATCCCTACATGTATATTCCAACCATAGTTGTTTATTTATGTACGTATTTGTATAATTATAAATATCTTTCTTTTATCTTGGTCATTTCAAGGATGTTCTTCATACACAATTCATTCCGTGGCACTCTTACGCCCTTAACTAGTATGCGTACATAAATTCCTCCTGAATTTTCCTTATTCCTTATCCATAAAGTTCATGCAAGGTCTTTTGCTAGACTTATACATGTATAAATTTATCCCCTCTAATTCCTTAGCCGAAATATGGCATAATTCCTTGTGCATGTCCCCCCCTTAGTAATGCCTATAAATGGGGTTTATAAGTGTTTGCCCCTTATTCTAATTATTTTAATGTCCTTTCATAATCCACTATACTACCCTTGTATCCATGTGACCGGTACATTTGTGTATATATTCATATGTGCTCTCTTTTCAGGGCAAGTTCTAAGCCTTAGATGAGATATTCATTATGTCGGGCAACACTAAGTGCATGCTCATGCATACATATAGTATATTCTTTTGATAATTTATTCTGTCGCGGTGTATGTCTTGATTCTATGGATACATCCGTCTCCATACATATTTACGTCCTATCCCTGATTATTTGACTTAGCTAGGCTTAGTTGTAGTGTATTTGTATTTTTAGATGTACGCCCTTATTGCTTCATGTGCGGGTTTGTTATATCCTAGCTTCTCATAGTTGTCGACATAATACTTTCGCTATTAGCTCTTTAGTACCTGTCCGCTTTTCTCATCTTACGCTTATACTTGGTGTGTAACTTACACTAGGTTCTTCATATCCATAGGTGATTTGGTAATGTGTTTCCTTTGAGGTCTCACTATCTTGTCGTGTTCTGCCCCTAACCCCGGGTTGCCATGCTAATTTTGAGCGGGGTACAACAACATATGTAGAGATAAGGGGGTTTGAGTGATTTCAAAATAAGTAACTCAAATATATATGTATATATAAATGTGTACAAATATATATATACGTGTAAATGAATGCATGATATCTTGCCATTACTTGCCTTATTTAGCTTATATATTATGTTGCCGTACTAACGTGCCAGGAAGCATTAAAGCTTACATTATATGGCAAACATTTGTTGTATTTATACTATTTTCAGGTGCCACCATTAATGAACTAAACTAGTTCATTAAGTGAAGTACTTAGTTTAATAAACTAAGTAGTTCATTAAAGGAAGCTACATTTGGAAAAGACACAAAGGCAACAAGGCTAAGGAAGGAAAGTCTTCTCCTCCTCCCCATCCTTTAATGCACACGCATATACACATATATATCACATATATTTTCAGATTTTTTAAATAAAGGCACATACACATTCCAACGTACTACCGACACGTTATATATTTTACGCACGTACGTTAACGTCAAACCACTATACTTAACTCATATTTATGAGTATATTCAGGTCTTATGTCATATGATATAAGATATGGTGATGACAAATTAAATACGACACGATAAAAGGTTCTAAACCGAAATTTGTCGTATCGGGCGAATACCGAAACTTCGCCAACGTGTTACGTACTTGCCATAAATAAATGGCCAGCCCATATACATCAAAATGTGATGTAAATTTCGTGCACATGACATAATAATCAGCCAAAAATACTTTCCATGTTAGCACACACAAATTACTCCACATTAAGGCCAAAATGTGAAGATTCCAAGTTTAATTTTGTCACATGCTAATGGTACCACTTTAAACCAGCCAAGTGCTGAGATTTAAAGTATATATTATATATTATGTATAACATAATATATATATAACATGTGCAAAAGTTGGAATTTAAATTAGAGAAAAATCGGGTAATCGATAAATATCGAAAATTCGGTTTTCTACGCACATAACATGGAACGTTTTTCTTGTACATCATGTGACACGTATCTAGACACTTTTTACATATGATATACATCTTAAAGTGTTCTAGAAAATTAAATTAAGGGCTGATTGGAATATTACATGTGTGTATTATTAAATGTGCACTATTTTACAAAGTTAGCAAAAACAAATTTCAGCACATGTATACATATTATCCAACGTCACATACAGCTGATTTGGAGCACATGTGGAGCTTTGTTGGCATATTGATTGGTCAAGGATCAATCATACAATGTCGGTAAATTGAAGAGAGAAGCTACAAATGGTAAGAATTCAAGGTATATCTCTCTTATGTCACATGCTGAAAATTTCAGCATACTACACACAAGCTGGCCGATTTTTAGGTCTTTAATGTGACATATTTTGTCATCTTTTATTAGGTGATTGATTAGAAGAAGATATGGTAAGGTTTTGAATATTATTTAAAAAAATAAATGGTGATATTCTACATATCACATGCTGAAAATGTTTCAGCATGTATACAAGGTATATGGCCGAATTCTTAAGCCTATTTGTGTCCAAATTCATTTCTTAGTTGGTAGCAATACTTACCATAAATTGTTGATTCATTTTTATGATGAAAATTCAAAGAAAAAATGGTAATGATTTGAACTTTATCCCCATGATGCACATGCTGAAAATTCAGCATGGCAAGACACCCTTAATGGCTGAAATTCTCACTTGAATAGGAAGGATTTCTTTGTCTTGCAATTTATGATGTAATTCTTGATTTATGGTATGATTTTATGATTGATTTTTGGCACATGGTAAAGTGTATATCTCAGATTTTTTCCATGTCATCATGATGACAACGTTGAGCCAATAAGGAGGTGCCAAGTAAGCGAAGACTAAATGATGATTCAATAAGAAGATGCCAAGTAAGCAAGGCCTTGTCACAATGATGTCTTACACTCTCTCAAGGACTTAAAAGATAATTTTCAAGAGGGAGACATACCATAGGGGGACGGCTGCAACATTAAAAAGAGAAGAGAAGAGAGCAAACAAAAATAACAACAAGCATTGCATTTCAAAGAGATCAAAAAGCCAAGCTCTTCTTCTCCTACATCTTCTTTCTTTCTCTCTTCTTGTAAAGCCTATTGTTTTTCATATCTTTCAATCTTGAATAGGCTTGAGATAAACCACCATTCATACATCTTTGTAAAACATTGATCAAGGTGTGATCAATCTTCATTTGTAGCGCCCCGCTCCCGAGCCCTAGCCTCGGGAACAGTGCACCCGCCGTATCTCGCTAAGGAGAATACAAAGCGTTGAATCAATCTCTTACTTGTCAGAAATGACGTAGAAATTTTTTTGCAGAAACGTAAATCATAACTTAAATTAAACTCGAATAATTGTTGTTACATCACTAAATAAAAGGAAGTCTGACAATAAAACAATAAAGAAGTCTATGAAAATCCCCAAAGATAACTAAGAACAATCAGCTGCAGAGTCCCATCGTATCCTAGATGCAGCTATCAACCAGCCCACTCTACTATGTCCTTCCTGTCCTCAACGAAGATGCGCTCGTAGTCCTCATCCGGCTCACCTGGGAAGTAGGGGTGAGTGACAGAAATCACCCAGTAGATGCCTGCCTCAAACAAATACAAAACGTACATACCAAAATGATATAGCCACATAGCACATAGATATGATATAACCACATAACACATAAATATAAGATAAAACCACATAAGATAAAGTAAATGCGGTAAGTAAAGCACTCCACATAAAAATGCGCAAGTACGTGATGCATGCTCAATCAACGTGCCACACGCAACGAGAATCATGTCATGCAATATGCCCCTAGACCTATATGCAATGAATGCCCCCGGTTCCTAAATCCAGCGTCGTGGTCTCTAGCCACCACTTGCCGTTTGGACACCCACGCCCTATAGACGCAGTATGTCTCATGACCCCGGTGTCCTATAGACACGGTAAGTCATCCCGATACATACGCCCTATAGACGCAGTATACCTCATGCAATGCACGTGCCATGAATGCAACAGCAAAAGTCGCCTGGGGCCCGTACGCCAATCCTCACCATCTCCGGTACTCAATATTTAGTTTAGTAAATTTTATGAACATTGAAAAGTTGTTATTTAGCATCCCCTTATTTTTCCTTAGCTTGTATTAATTTTCTAGAATTTTCTACTGATTTTTCCTTAATTAATTCCATTTACTACTAATTATTTTTAATTATTTACATTTACTAAAATTCAGAAATTAAGTGAAAATAATTTAATTTTAACCTTTTATATTTTCTAGAATTTATTTAGAATTTTTTGATAATTAAATATATTTTTCTGGAATTTTAAACTAATTTTAATTTATTATTTATTATTTATTCATTTCAGAAATTAATTTCCAGATTTTTATTTTATTTTTTTCGGTTTGGACCGGCCTGCTACCTGGTCCGGTCCGCTGGCCATCCGGTCCGGTCCGGTAGCCTGGCCGGTCCAACAGCATTTTCTTTTTTTTTTATTTTTTTTCTATTTCCTTCTAACCCCCATAAAATCTTCGTTTTAACTCCGATTGACCTCAAACCAGTTGCGTTGGACTCGTTATAACGAGACGCAACTTTTGAAGGTGGACACGTCATCACGTGTCCGGACGCGCCGTTAGGGGCCGCGCGTGGGCCCCACGCGCCACCCCCTGAAACTTGTCCGTCAGACCCATTTTTTTTGACTTTCAACCCAATCCCAACCTATTCCGAGCTAGATGAACTTATTCTAAGGCCAAAACGCAATTTTAAAGAACCCTAAGTGTGAAAATATTCAACCTTTTGATTTGATTCAAGGGTGTTTCCAATCCGAATCATAACAATCATCAATTTCAATACACACGCACATACACATAAAGCCATATACAACACATCTCATGCTTTCTCTTATAAAACAAGACAAAATTCACATATTAAACAAATAAAAACAACGAATCACGTAAATATATCATCAAAGCATGCATGTATTATACCCGTTTGAGGGGGGGGAAGAGGCACCTACCTCGATTGATGATAACACGAATAATTTCAACAGATGGAAACTTGGGTTCGGGGCCTCGCCTTCCTTCTTCTTCTCTCTTTTTCTCTCTTTTTTTCCTTTCTCTTCTCCCTAGCCGTGCGTGTGTGTGTGTGGCGGATGAGTGTTATGCGTGTATGTGTATATATGGTGGGGGAGTTAGGGTAGATTTTTAGGTTTTCCCATTTGATTTTTGTTTAGGTTTCCTAATGTAACTCTAATCACTATTTGTTTATAGTTATCTTTATTATCATCATTACTTTTTTATATATTGTTATTTTATTATTATTATTATTATTATTATTATTATTATTATTATTATTATTATTTTATTTAGTAATATTAATATATACATATATATACTATAATTTTTTTTTTGTCGGCCATAACATCCTACCCACCTTACAAGAAGTTTCGTCCTCGAAACTTGACGCACCTTATTCGAAAAGCTGTGGATATCTCTCTCGCATTTGCTCCTCAAGCTCCCAAGTCGCCTCGCGCTCGGTGTGATTGGTCCACTACACTTTGACATAAAGGATGACTCGGTGCCTCAACTCTTGGTCCTTGCGATCCACTATCCTGATAGGAGTCTCCTCATATGTAATGTCCGGTCGGATCCTCAACGGTGGCGCATCTAGAACATGGCTCGTGTCCGGGACATATCTTCTCAACTGAGAAACATGGAATATGCTATGCACTTGAGCCAAGACAGGGGGTAGCACCAGTCGGTAAGCCAAGGTACCGACCCTCTCAAGTACCTCATACGGACCAATGTAGCGAGGCCTCAGCTTACCCTTCAGACCAAATCGTGCAACCCCCTTCATGGACGACACTGTCAAGTAGACCTTCTCGCCCACATCGAACTCTAGAGGACAGCTATCGGAATCAGCCCAACTCTTGCTTCTATCTTGGGCAAACTTGAGTCTATCACGTATCAATTTCACCTTCTCCCTAGCCTGCTCAACCAACTCTGGACCGGTGATAACGCGCTCGCCAACCTCATCCCAATGAACAGGAGACCTGCACTTACGCCCATAGAGCGCTTCAAAAGGCGCCATGCCGATGGCACTTGTGATGGCTATTGTTGTAGAAGAACTCAATCAACTTGATCATACTATCCCAGTTCCCCTTGAAGTCTAATGCACACGCTCTTAACATGTCCTTTAAAGTCTGAATAGTCCTCTCAGACGGACCATCATTCTACGGATGAAAGGCGGTACTCAACTGTAGCTCCGTCCCCAACCTTCTCTGACATGCTGAGCGAAATCGGGAGGTGAATCTCGGATCGCGATCTGAGACTATACTGACTGGAACCTCATGAAGACTGAAAATATCATCAATGTACAGCGCCACTAACCTCTCCAAGGTCACATCACTCGGCACAGGTAATAAGTGTGCAGACTTCGTCAATCGATCCATGATTACCAAGATCATGTCGTTGTCGTTTCTTGTTTTAGGGAGTCCTACTACAAAGTCCATCGCCACATGCTCCCACTTCCACTCTGATATCTCCAACGGCAACATCAAACCTCCCAGCCTCTGTTGCTCTGCCTTAACCTGCTGACAGACAAGACATCTCTCAATGAACTCAGCGATGTGTCTCTTCATACCACTCCACTAATAATGCTTCTTTAGATCATTATACATCTTTGTAGCCCCTGGATGAATCGACAACTTCGAATTGTGTGCTTCTTTCAATAGCTCCTTCTTTAGACTCTCCACATCAGGCACACACAACCTTCCTTGGTACCAGGTACTGCCATCATCATGAATTTGGAAGCCCTCAATCAGACTGGTCCACATTCTGTCTCGGATATCTCGGAGCGTCACATCCTCCTTCTGCGCCTCCTTAATCCGCTCAATCAGAGATGGTGTAATAACTAAGGCTGCCAGAACATTAGCAGTGGAATCAACAATGTCAAGATCAAACTCTGCCATCTCTTTCTCCAATGATGTCTGTCTGACATGATTAGACTTTCCACTCAAGGCATCTGCAACTCGGTTAGCCTTTCCTGGGTGGTAACTGATGGTCAGGTCAAAATCTTTTAGTACCTCAAGCCATCTCCTTTGACGCATATTCAACTCTTTCTGTATGAATAGATATTTCAAGCTCTTATGATCGGTGAAGACTTCACACTTTACACTGTATAGATAATGACGCCAGATCTTTAACGCAAACACCACCGCTGCCAGCTCCAGATCATGAGTCGGGAAATTTTGTTCACATTGTTTCAGCTGCCCCGAAGCGTATGCACTAACCCTATCTCTCTACATTAACACACACCCTAGCCCATTCTTCGAGGCGTCGCCGTAAATGACAAACCCTTCAGTGTCAGAGAGCTGTGCCAATACTGGTGCAGTCGTCAACCTCTATAAAACTTTTCTCACACTCGGAGGTCCATAGGGATTTGGTCTTTTTTTTGAGTCAGTCGACTTAGAGGTGCTGCGAATTTGCGGTGATAATCGACAAGGCCAAGAAAACTGTGTACCTCAGTTACATTAGTAGGTCAGAACTATTCTGTAATCACCTCTATCTTCTTTGGGTCAACAGAAATGCACTTCTCAAAAATCACGTGGCCTAAGAAAGTCACACTCTCTAACCAGAACTCGCACTCGCTGAACTTTGTATACAACTTTTTCTTCCTGAGAGTCTCCAATACCTCCCGCAAGTGTTCAATATGCGTCTCTTCATCAGGTGAATACACCAAGATGTCTCGATGAACACTACTATGAAACGATCCAATTGCTTCCTAAACACTGTGTTCATCAAATCCATAAAGACCGCAGGTGCATTCGTCAGTCTAAAGGGGCATTATAAGAAGCTCGTAGTGCCCGTATCGAGTGCGGAATGCCGTCTTTGCTATATCCTCCGCCTTAATTCTCAACTGATAGTAGCCTGATCGGAGGTCAATCTTCGAGAACACTCTGGCACCTTTCAACTGATCAAATAGATCGTCGAACCTTGTTAGTAGATATTTATTCTGTATTGTGATCTTATTAAGCTCACGATAGTCGATGCATGGCCTTAGACTACCGTCCTTCTTCTTCACAAATAATACCGGTTCCCCCAGGGCGAAACACTAGGTCTGATGAACTTTCGGTCCAGCACTCCTGCAACTGTTCCTTGAGCTCCTTTAACTCTGCTGGTGTCATCTTGTATGGCGCCTTCGAGATCGGTTCGGCTCCGGGTATAAGATCGATCTCGAACTCTGCTTCCCTGCCCGGTGGTGAACCTGGTAGCTCATCAGGGAAGACATCCTTAAAATCTCGTATCACCGGAATGTCCTCCCCTTCACTTTCTGCTGCTTCTGACCCTATGGTGGAGGGGCTTGTGCCAGTGTAGGGCACTCTCTAGTGTAATGTCCCTATTTGCCACAGTTACAGCAAACCTTTTGAGCTCTCCAACACTGACCTGTGTGCGAACGCCCACACTGTGTACATACTAGGGGTGGCGGTCCAACTGCCTTGAGTGGCTGCGCCGCCGTCACTGCAGGATCCTCAATCATCAATGGTCGAGACGCCGATCCCTATCCCTGCAGTGGTGGTCTGAAAGATTGCCTGGTCAGATAGCGGCGCAGAATCTTTAGCCATCTCTCCGATCTCCCAGGACGGAACTCCTCTCGTGGCCTCTTAGCCCTGTCAACCGCTGCAACCCTCTCGAGATCACCCTCGACCTCAAGACACACCTCCAACAACTCTTCAAAAATGGTAGGCTGGGTGCAGATGATCAATGGCTGAATGCGAGAGCTCAAGCCGATCTTGAACTCCAGCATCTTCGCTTTCTCGTTATCCATGATGACGGGCGTGTCTGTCGCAAGTGCATGGAACCTCTCAAAATACTAGTCCCCAGTCATGGACCCCTGTGTCAGAAGCTGAAACTCCGTCATCCTCCTCTGAATGACACTTTCGGGAACATAGTGCTTCTGGTACTTATCTCTGAACCGGGTCCATGTCGGCGGTGGAGTCAATCTCCGTGCCACGCCCTGTCACCATTTCTCGGCATCACCCTCTAAGAATGGTACAATCACATCAACCTTCAGGCCATCCGGAACCTGCATCAACCTTAACTGCTCAGACACATTCTTGAACCAGATCTCTGCCTCCCCTGGTCGTGTGGTACTCCTGAACATAGGTATCCGGCAGTTCTGCATCTCTCGGTAGAAAAATCGAAGCCCCTGGAGTGGGGGTGGTGGTGGTGGCTGCTCCTGCTGCTCATGTAGGTGAGCCATCTGTACCTGCTGTTGGGCCACCAATGTAGTCCGCGTCGCCAAAGTATCTGCAAGGGCCTCAGAAATGGTCCCCTGACCCTGATGATCATCACCATTATGCCCTCCATTTCCAGCTGACAGCTCGCGTCGTGGAGGCATTATCCGGAATTTGAGTTCATGTAGCGAATAAAAATTTGTCGATAATAAGTTGAAAGGTGGAACACGGATAAATCGATAATTAGACAAGAAAAGCTCACCATCGGCACACACCTCCCATAACCAGATCATAACTTAGGTCTAAAGTCATCTCTTAAGTCTACTTTGTTTATTAGGGGTAAAATCGTCATTTTACAAAAGATCGTAACTTACGTCGAGTGATCTAGTTAATCCTGCGTTTCCGAGGCGGATCTGAAGCCTCGGCTCTGATACCACCTGTAGCGCCCCGCTCCCGAGCCCTAGCCTCAGGAACAGTGCACCCGCCGTATCTCGCTAAGGAGAATACAAAGCGTTGAATCAATCTCTTACTTGTCAGAAATGACGTAGAAATTTTTTCGCGGAAACGTAAATCATAACTTAAATTAAACTCGAATAATTGTTATTACATCACTAAATAAAAGGAAGTCTGACAATAAAACAATAAAGAAGTCTGTGAAAATCCCCAAAGATAGCTAAGAACAATCAGCTGCAGAGTCCCATCGTATCCTAGATGCAGCTATCAACCAGCCCACTCTACTATGTCCTTCCCGTCCTCAACGAAGATGCGCTCGTAGTCCTCATCCGGCTCACCTGGGAAGTAGGGGTGAGTGACAGAAATCACCCAGTAGATGCCCGCCTCAAACAAATACAAAACGTACATACCAAAATGATATAGCCACATAGCACATAGATATGATATAACCACATAACACATAAATATTCAATTAAATAAATTAAGATATCCATAAAATAATTTTTAATGCCATTGAATCTCCAGAAGTTGATGTTACAAGGCTCGTACAATTCGGAATTACATCTACGTGCGGGGTGGGTGCAACATTGTATCCCTGGATGCAGGCAACTGCAGTATGTTTTTCTCACATTTTGCTTGATAAGTTAAGCATTGTTTTTCATTATAAATGAATATAACTTGTGCTTTCCTCCATTACTTTCACTACCGGACACGGATGCCTCCATATCTCAAATAGACTACTAAGCTGCTCAATGCCAAGGACTTCCACGTTCCGTCACCCCCAACAATTGACAACGCCAACATATAAACACTTTTGTTACATTCATTTCCATGTCTGATTAAGTATAAGCATAAGCTTTTCATTTTGGACTTCTTTTTCTTATTTTCATTTGCAGGATTATGTATTTCTTTACATTACGAGAGTCTCCCGTAGTAATTGGCATTACATGTAACCACGGTATTCCTCCGCCACATGTGAGGGCTTGATTATTAAAACACCTAGACAGTACCGCCTGTCTTTCATCAAAATGTATATATACATATATATGTAATTTGGATCGCTTTACCTGCGTTGCCACTGCACTTTCATCAAAAATCTGCGTTATTTGAAATTGCTCGGGTGGTAGGTAATCCGATCAAACTTGATGTGGCAACTGCAGATGGTTTAAGACCATCTGTGGCACGTATTTGTGTTGAAACAGATATATCTAAGGATCTTCCCAATAAGTTGTTTTTGCAAGGAAAGCAGAAAATCATCCAACAACAAATTATATATGAAGATCTCCCTTCTTTTTGCATAGACTGCCGACGGCTAGGTCATGAAGTATCGTCCTGCGGAGCTCACCAACCCTCACAGCCGTCGCCACCCAAGATGCAAAAGCCTCAAACGCGTTGGACTCCTAAAAAACTCAACCTTCTGGCCCATCAAACCTAAACCCTACTACGTTGCTTCGTCGATCATCTTCTCCTTTGGTAGAAATCAACGAGGCTCATGATGAGCAACAATCAGCCCCAGAGGGTAAGCATGACGATCAAAATGTCCCAATTACTATAATGCAGGATCTCGCCAGCCTAAGAGAGGATTGCGAAGATACGCTTGCACATACTAACCAGCAGGATGAGGCAGATATATGTCAGTATTCAGACTCAGAAATTGGTCATATAATGGACGCAACAGTACATTATGATGATGACTCTCGCACTAACTTTACGCGCCAAATGAGAGAGGCAGCAGATAATATAGAGAAACGTCTTTCCTCTCGTCCTGCATGCCCCCATGATGAGGACATCCTTCAGGCATGTTTTAGCAATGAGCCTCCTAACAATGAAGGCTTTCTGCCCGTTGCTCCCCGACGAAGAAGACGACGTCAAACAGAGCTACCCCCATGGCCACCTTCAACTATAGTAACTCGAAGTGCAATTTGTACGGTCTCCTCCCAACTGGATCATCAATGAATGCTCTAACATGGAATGTGGGAGGGCTTCGAACCTCTTTGGAGCGCCTTATCTTTCTCTTACATCAAACGAGAATAGACATTGCAGTTATCATTGAGCCTAAACAACGCACCACAAGGCTACCCTACTATCGATTAAAGTTAGGCTAGCGGTAGACACATGCGGTGGAAATGTATGGGTATTCTGGAATTCCTTGGTTTTGAACTTGATACATACTATCCAAGAAATCCAAAACACGTTGTTCTCGTTTGTGTTGAATCAAATGCAACAAGCATTCTCTATGTCTGTAGTATATGGTCGACACACATAGTCAGACACACAACCCCTTTGGAGATCCTTGATTGAAACGTCTCACACAATCACAACGCCATGGATCATTGGTGTTGACTTTAATACGTTCTTGAGATTGGAGGAGAATCGAGGCTGAACTACTCCCTCTCTTCGTTCATTGGAAGACTTTAAATCTTATGTAGAGGAATGCTGCTGTAAGACATTCCATTCATTAGATCACCATTTATTTGGGCTAGAGGGAATGGTCCAGGGACGGTTATGAGATGACTAGACCACAACTTATGCACCACATCTGTTACTGACCTATTTGCAGATATGGCGGTTCACCATTTGCCGAGAGCCACCTCTGATCATGCCCCCTTATTATTAAAATGCGCTTTGAGTCAGCCACATATATCGCGCCCATTCCGCTACCTCAACGAATGGTCTCAACACTCTGATTATCTTCATTTTATAGCCTCGCATTGGCAACATTATCCTGTGATAGGAAGAATGAGAGGCTTATACAATAAGCTTGGTATGCTAAAGAAAGATCTCCGAAAACGTAATCGTGATGTGTATGGAAATATATTTAGCCATGTAGCAGCAGCAGAGCAAGAGTATTCACGTTGTGAAAAGATGCATGATAATGATCCAAATCCGGAAAACAGAACGGCCCTATCTTTAGCGCAGGCCCGCCTGCTCCAAGCAAATAAAGCTCAAACTTCATATTGGAGCCAAAAATCTCAGATTAAATGGATGAAGGAAGGAGAAGCCAATACCGTGTATTTTCGTGCTCTGGTAAAGGATAGACATCGTAAACAAACCATCCGAGACTTGCGAGACTCTATGGGATCCCTCCTGCAGAATAACGATGAACTAGGTAATGCTATGGTACAATATTTTACACAGCTTTTTTCAAGCGAATAAGTGCATAATGTAGATATCTTTTTACAACACATCCCCTCCTTGATCACACACACAATCCAATAACGACATATTATTGGCCATACCGGATAAACCAGAAGTTAAAAGTGCAGTATGGGACTCAGTCCAAATAAAGCCGCTGGGCCGGACGGATTTAACGGCCACTTCTTTCACACAAGTTAGGACATCTTACAAGTAGACATTACACTTGCAGTGCAAGAATTTTTCCTAGGGGTGCCTCCTCCACAGGTGATGATATCATCATTGATTACATTGATTCCTAAAAAACCAAATCCCACTACCTATGCTGATTTTAGACCTATATGTCTCTCAAACTTTATCAGCAAGATCACTACTAGAATTCTTGCAACTCGCCTCTCTACACTATTAACAAAGGTGATTTCTCCGGAATAGATTGGTTTTCTTAAGGGCCATGACATTAGTGAACATGTGTTGATGGAAAATGAAATGGTGCACTTGATAGATCGCAAAACACACGGTGCTAATCTCATGATAAAACTGGATATGGAAAAGGCTTTCGACAGAGTAAATTGGTCCTATCTTGAGGCAATTCTAAAAAGATTTGGATTCCACCAACGTCTCATTCGCATCATTATGAACAATATGTAGTATTCTAAGCCTTCATTCGCTATCAACGGAGCTACCTATGGGTTTTTCTCTCCCACGTGGAGTCAAACAAGGTGATCCTCTCTCTCCATTACTATTTAGCATTAGCTCAGAAGGATTTAGCAGAGGCTTAAACCACTTATTCGATGTGGGAACTTTAAGAGGTTTTGCTTGCGGAAGGGTACCAATTGTCTCTCATTTGGCATATGCTCACGACTTGATTATATTCTTAAACGCGACACATGGTAATCTGACCACATTTCAAAAATTTCTTCATTTCTATCAACAAGCTTCTGGGCAATTGGTCAATTATAACAAGAGTCAGTTTGTAACAAGTTCATACGTCACTCCTCAGCATCTGCATCGCACAGGTCAGACATTACAGACGCAGCCATCGGAATTACCCATTAAATACTTGGGCTCTTATCTATATCGTGGAATAAATATAGCAATCTACTGCACGTCTTTGATCCAGCACTTTGACAGTATGCTCACTGGATGGGCCCGAAAGTTACTTACTCCAGGCTCAAGTCTTGTCCTGCTCAAAACGGTGATCCTGGCTATTCCCCTTTACCTTCTAGCGGCAGCTCGTCTTCCTAAGAGTGTCATGTCAGCTATTAATCAGAAGATTTCTCAATTTATCTGGGGAGGCCGATACCACTAGAAGGAACTCACAAATTTATGCAACCCAGAAAATGAAGGAGGGCTTAGAATACACAATTTATCGCATATACAACAGGCTTATGGCTGCAAGCTCTGGTGGAACTACCATACTAAGCACTCGACTTGGTCAATTTATATGCATCATCGATATGGGACATGAACGGATTATACACCTCAAATACATGACTCTCTGGGTTGTAAACGAATATACTCAATCCATCCTATGTGCTTACAGCTCTCAACAGGTGCACCGGACCCACTTTGGCGATCCAGTCCCTCGGGCAGATTTACAATTCAGGACGCATATAATGATCTACGTCCTACATGGGCACAACTTTATTCTCACAAGTTTATCAGGTGGAAAAAACTCCCTAAGACAATAAGCATGTTCATGTGGCGACTCTTTAACAAGGCTTTACCATTGGAGGATAATTTGATTCGTTACAAAACGTTTTATCCCACCATATGTCCGTTTTGCAAGATGCACTCTGCTAATGTCAACCACATCTTTCTACATTACTTATATGTTAAGGAGGCTTTGATGCGCTTGTCATGGTTATTAGACGGCCCTATATATCATGAATCACAAATTCGTACTTTCTTGATGCAATGGTGCATGACTTCCACTGCAAGGACTCTACAAGGCCGCTTTCGAGTAGTAGGACCAATAAAGCTTTGTTGGGCTACATCGCAGGTATACACTAATCAAATATATGGAGAGGCTGATATTTTACCTACTCAATTTTTCAGCATTACGCACCAATCTTGTTATGACTGGGCTTCCACACAATCGGGCACACCCCTGGCAGCACATATCTAATCGCTCATGTCAGCAGGATTCTGTCCTAGTCTTCGTATTAAGCCAGTTACTCGACTAAAATGGGAACTACCGCCATCTGGAAAGTTAAAGCTAATTGCTGACGCTTTTGCGGGACGTAACTCTGCCTCAGCCGGAGCAATTCTTCGTGACTCGCAGGATCACATGGTTGCAGCAGTCTCTTTTGTGCTCCCTTGTTTATCACCATTACGTGCAGAAATTCAAGCTCTACTATATAGTTTGATGTTCTTTAGGCGTTTACATCGGCAACTACTGGTTTAATCCGACTGTATGTGTGCAACTCAAACTAGGGATTCCCACCTCTTGCATTGCCAGAATTCTCTCGTCTTCATATGTTTCTCATCCTTACAGACAGTCATATTGCATTTGTCCCTAGAGAAATAAACATGGTTGCTCATCACCTAGCACAGCATGCGAGAATGTTCCCCACCACAACTCTCTACTCTTCGGCTGGGCAACTCCCTCCTACGGCACGTGGTTTTTACTTCACAGATTGTACCACTTATGTTATTTGTACATAATTCCCCACACTGGACTCTCTGCAGTGTTTCCTGTATCAAAGAGATACAGGCAACTTGGGTATGCACTCTTGCGCACTTTATGTTTCTCTTTCATTTTTATGTCTCCCACATTGGTTGGCGCTACAAATTTGTTGTTGCCCGCGGTCTGTTGACTACGGGCAACGATAGTATGTGTCTCATACATTACATTTGGGTAAATTATGTATGTTTTGTCATGGATATTAATAACTTTATTTATATTCTATGCCGAGGAATATTTACATGGATCATGATTGCTGCTGCCTCTATACATTCTTCATGCCAGAGCTGCAAAGGATGCCACACAACGTTACCTGCTCAAGGCTGCAATTACATTCACGCAGACGCTACATTGAAGTCATTGTTCTTTCATTTACAGTTCTTTGTACTCCGTCTCCGCTCCAATAATATAAATATGTACGCTTTTTCCTTCGCCAAGGTTTTATCCACAAGGGTGGTTTTACATGGCAAGGTTTTAATGTGGCATATCATATATGATTGGAGGTTGACAATATTACATGCGTTACATTTTTGGTTGTCGTATGATATACACATGTACTAAGGTTTTCCTCTGCCATAAGTGAGGCTTTCAGTGAATAAAATTGCTTTTAAAGTAAATATATGTAATTTTAAAAAAATCAGAGAATGGGAATCGACCTTGAAATCACAGGATTGAAAAAATGATACTCAGTTAGACCCAAAAGTTTTTTGCATATATATATGTGTGTGTGTGTGTGCATACATATGTATCCTGTGTGTCTATATATATATGTGTGTGTGTGTATATGTGTGTGTATCTTTTTTTATGGAAGGATAGGCGGTACCATCTAGGATTTAATTTATATAGTGCCCTCACTTATGGCAGAGGAATACCATGGTTGCATTTGAGCCCTATAGCTA
The DNA here is from genome assembly GCA_036186865.1 of Eustoma russellianum. NCBI lineage: Eukaryota > Viridiplantae > Streptophyta > Magnoliopsida > Gentianales > Gentianaceae > Eustoma > Eustoma russellianum. The sequence goes on from AP025071.1 coordinate 17,749,260, forward strand.
CGGGAGACTCTCCCTAAAACGAAAGAAAAAACCATGATATACAAGAGTCCTTAAGTACCTTAAGCAAAGTATGTACAAATGCCCATAAACTGAAGTAAAAAATATAATCTGTGATGTTGTGCATCGCGCGATGTCCATGCAGTCCCTCGATGTGATGTTGGTTACCTTGGCCAAGAGGACCAAGGTAACCAACCGATAAAGCAAGCCAACCCCTATGGGAGTCATCCAACGTACATCCGTGCAGTCGCAGCTCTGAAACAAGTGAAGTAGAAGAATTAATAGTCAGAAATATAAGTTGAAGAAGGAATGATGAGGCAGGAAATGAAGGCGTACCCATGTTGCCCACAGCTGATGAGCCTACATGCAAGAGATAGCAGTCATGCCCAACCCTTATGAGAGATAAGTGCTGAGACGAGCAGTCATGGTGGTCGAGGCCCATTATGTATGACATGGTCATAATGGCGAAACATTGGAAGTGAAGCATCTGCTATAATGGCCCCCTTAAGCACGGTGGTAATGCTGACATCGAAGCATAGGCTGTAAAAGCCTGAGTGGAGAGCACAAGCTGACCTAATAGATGTGCAGGCTGATTTGTTTCTCTATGTGTATTTACAATGGCCACAGACGTTGTGGTCAGGACAGAGCAGAGTCGTGCTAAATCCGGAGCAAGGAATGAAGTAGATGATAGAGTCTCAGCAATTCCGCACAATCTACTTCTAAAAGAAATGGCCCATAACATGGAATATAGTATAGAAGAGCAAGTATATCAGCTTGAGCTTCCACTCTCAAGGGCATATCTAGGCAAAGCAAAAAACATAGTCCATAAAGAAAATTTCAGGCTGAGTCACAAAGAATGGCTCCGCCATTAGCATGTGTACGACCAACTACTGCATTCGTATTTAGTTTTAAGCGTCCCGATAGATGTGTGGACAAACGCAGTAAAGGGGGACGATGCACTCTTAAAGGCGGTGAGAGACGGGATACGACTGACCTAGGAATCGTGGTTGCTAAGTGTGTGCCTGACATCAAAGATGCCCTGGAGTAGAGGTATGTCTGGATGTAGCGAATGAGCAAAAGAGGAGACCATGAGTCGTCTCCAAATGTAATTGATGTATACATCTTCCATATGTTCCAAAGGATGACTCCCGGGAAAATTATGTGCATAGCTCCTAAAAAGTTGGAATGCGCCGAGCACCAGAGCTGTAGAAGATAGGATCACCACGAGCCAGTACGTATAAGGAGTATGTCAAGCAAGGAAGTAAAATAAGCCCAAATTAAGCGGACTTCTGCATAGTCAAAAAAATAAGTGCGGAGTGGATGCAACGTTCGATCTGCAGAAGGGGCAGATGGAAGGTAGTATCGACATAAAAGAGCACAGATTATTAGGCAGTGGAAGGGCTCTGCGATATAAGCACCATAAGGATAGCTGAAGAGAGGGTCGTTGCATGCGTGACCAAATGTAGTCATAGGAGATAATGAGGCATGCAATGGCCTTAGGAGAGCATATGTTGTACTTAACGCAAATGTTCTGAATAGAGTTGGCCATATGGGAGATGCTGAGAGAGTAGTATGAGCCGAGGATAAAGGATGTATAGCATATATTTGTTTCCATTCGGGGGAGTCATATAGTCGAGGGCAAAAATCGTGACGAGGGCCATATCGCGCTCGCATATACCTGGCCCATAAGGAGTTGCTGCAATGATATAGGTACAAAAGCTTACAAGAGTAGGCCGCTTGTATAGACGTTAAATTGCGTATGCCCAACCCCCCTTCGTTAGTGGGTAAACAAATTTTCCCCCAAGTAATCCAGTGGTGACGTCCGAGGCCCCATAAGAACCGTGAAAAGCACTGCTTAAGAGCCCGAATGATGCTTCTCGGCAAACGGGTGGCTTCCATTAAATGTATCGGTATGGAAGAGAGCATGGATTTAATTAGAACTAATCTGCCTACTATTCCCAAAAGCTTCTGTTGCCAACTTTGTAGGCGTCGATCCACATAAGAAAGAAGGTCTACACAATGAGACGTACATGTGATACCTTTGTGTAAATAAGATCCCAGATATTTTATAGGAAGAGATGATTGACGCATATGAGCAGGCCAAGAAGCTCACTCCGCCATGAGTTAAGTATCGCCGTGGAAAATACCACTGTGCTCTTATGATAATTAATAGTCTGGGCCTGCTCATATGTGGTAAGAAAACTCTTGACATGCCATAAATTTTGTCTATCTGCCACAACAAATAAGTGAAGGTCATCTGCCTAAGACAAATGAGAAATCTGCAGCTGAAGACGTCAGAGAGAAAAAGGCCGAATGTAGCCAGACTTAATATGTAGATGAAAAGCCCGTGTAAATGCTTCAGCCACTATAATAAAGACTAATAGCAAGAGGGGATCACCCTGCTTAACACCCTGTGTCAGCTGAAAGAAACCACTTGAAACTCCTATAAGACGGAGAAGTATGTGCTGCTAAGATGATTGTGTATAAGTCTAGCAAAGAATTCTGAGAATCCGAATTTGGTTATAACTGAGTGTAAGAATGTCTAGTTTACCTGATCAAAAGCCTTTGCAAGTCCAGTTTAATCAAACAGTTGGCCAAACTAGGGGAGTGATCAAGCCAGTGGATCATTTCGTTGGCTAGCAACACGTGTTCTGTGATACCTTTCCCTTTTTGAAATCCCGCTTGCTCAGATGATATAATGGTAGGAAGCAATGTGCTCAAACGTGTGGCAAGGATTCGGGTCTGAATTTTACTTAGAAATGTACACAATGCAATAGGTCGATAATCCGCAAAAGTCGTTTGGGTTGTACCTTTAGGAAGTAGAACAATCATAGTATGGGCAACCGCCTTAGATAATGGAAAACCAAAGAAATATTCTTGCACAACTTTATAAACATCAAGGTGAATAACAATCAACATGTGCGATAGAAGTATCCATTGTAGCCATCAGGACCTGCTGCGCTCTGAGGGTCAAGTGCCCAAACTACCCTCTTTACCTCATCCTCTGTGGGCACATCTGTCAAGAAGGTGTTATCCTCAGCAGAAATGAGAGACGGAATAGAATCTAGTATAGATGGATGTTGGTGAATTTCTTGCGCCGTGAACATATCAGTATAAAAGTCTACTACTGCCTGTTGGATATCATGTTGTGTATCACATAAGGTGCCGTCGGAACACTTTATCTGATGTATGTGTTGCTGACGGTGGTGATCGCAGACGAGTGCATGGTAATAAGCCGTGATTGACTCACCTTCTTTTATCCATTTTATCCTAGCCTTTTGCCGCCAATATTCAGATTCTTGCTGACAAGCAAGACGAAAATCCACTTGTGTCGCATGATATAACTGGCGGTGTTCCTCAATAGGCGACTGATCATAGAGCATTTCGGTATGTTGTACCATTGATTCTGTGTAAGCCACCTTTTGGAAAACATTACCAAACACCTCTTTATTCCATGCAGATAAATCCCGTTTGAGAAAGTGGAGTTTGTTACAGAAACCGCGCATACCTCCTGATGTAGGGTATGACTCCCATTTCTCCTTAACATAATCTAAAAATTGAGTCTCAGTGGCCCAGATGGAGAGAAAGAGAAACTGTCTAGGTGAATCAGTCAGAGATGAAAGGCAGTGTAACAGAAGTGGACAGTGGTCTGAGGTGACCCTACTCAGGTGATTCAGTTTTATGCTGGGGTACAGATCGTAGAATGCTGTGTTACAGAAAACCCATTCTAAACGGCAACGAACTTGCCCAAGACCGCGCCCTCCAATCTAGGTGAAACGAGATCCCAAATGAGGTATAATATGTAATGCCAAGGCATCAATTATAGCACAAAGTCTGTCAATGATGATAGAGTTGTTCGGCTGTTACACTGATAATCCTCAAAGGAAAGAAAGGTGTTAAAGTAACAACCAAGGAGATGTCCTGGCGGTGCCAAATGATAACAGGTTCGTCCACAAATAACGACGGCCCATAATAGTGTGTGGGATTTAGACACAGGATTGCCAGAAAGTAACATTGGCTGTGATATCACGAAGGTGAAAATGAGCAACATGGCCCAAGCTATGTATTTCCTACAATTCCAAAGTGTCTCTATGCCAAGAACACAAAACACGATCATTACATACAGAAGAAGAAGAAGAAGAAAATCCAATATGTTGTTGTGCACTTTTTAAGCGAGATGAGGGTTGTCGTAGTTCAATAATAAGGAGAAAAGCTATAGAATGCTGATGTAGTAATAAATGTAAACGAGATAGGGAGGTACATAAACCTCTAATATTCCATGTCAGCAGATGCATCATGAATTTGTAGACAAGAAGTGTGAGGCTCGACCAGAACTGCAAGTGACAACTTGACGAGGAAGGTAACGACGATGACGCTTTTTGACATGAAGGACAAATCCGTCGTCGTCAATAATGGCCGGGGATGCAGCATCTGCTGAAACATGATCTCATCAGAATGAGGAGGTGGCAAGTGAATCATTTGACGAGAGATAGCATCTGATGCCGCCTGATAGTTAGAACGAAGATCCGAAGTATTTATAGAATCCATTGGTGGTTGCATAGAATCATATAATTCGGTATTTGAATTCCCATGTGCATAATCGTTAGCGTTGGAAGTTGATTGTTGGGCATCCTCTTTTGATCGGCCCAAAATATCCAAGTTTTGCAAGTAGGTTGGCGGGATAACATCAACCTGAGATGAAGGCAAGGATGGCGGCATAATATCAACCTTTGATGATTGTAAGGGATCTACAGTAGTTTGAGGAGGCAATGTTGACACAGGGTCGGCCGGCACCGAAGGTGGTGTATATGTATATATATATTTTTTGATAAAGGATGGCCGGTATCGTCCGGCGATTTTATTAATAATGTGTCTCACTTATGGCGAAGGAATACCGTGGTTACATTTAACGTATGAGACTCTCCCACACAGAAATGGACGAAATGAATGATTTTCAAAAAGCATATATATATATATATGTATATATATTGTTGAGAAATGCCATGTTAACTGCTCTGCCGCAATTGACTGAAGTTAAAGAGGCTATATGGGATCTAGATCCATCTAGTGTTGCAGGACCGGATGGATTTCATGGAAAATTTTTTAGACAGTGTTGGGACATTGTATGTTTAGATGTGTTAAAAGCAGTCCAAGAGCTCTTCTTAGGTGTGACAGTTCCATAAGCTAATCCCAAAGACAAACAATCCTACATCTTATACTGCCCTGCGCCCAATTAGCCTGACAAATTTTGTGTCAAAAGTTATCACTCGAGTTATATCGACATAGATGGGTAAGGTTTTACCTAAGTTGATATCAAGAGAACAAGTGGGCTTTCTTCTGGGTTGGGGTGTGGCGGATCAAGTACTTTTAGCGAAGGAAATGGTGCATATACGGGACAAGTCTAGGCGAGGAGGTCGTATTATCATCAAATTAGACATGGCGAAGGCTTTTGATAGAGTTAGTTGGGACTATCTTCGCCATCTACTCTTATGTATGGGGTTTAGCCCATTCTTTGTACGTCTGTTGATGAATAATTTGCAGGCAACAAAATGTTCAATCCTAGTCAATGGTAAGCCTTGTGGATTTTTCAGCCCTAGACGTGGGGTCAAGCAAGGGGATCCCCTCTCTCCCCTTCTGTTCATACTTGCATTTGAAGGATTTAGTTGTGGATTAAAGGCACATGTTTCAACTGGCTATATTCGTGGATTTGAAGAGTCTAGACTACCCACTCCGTCTCATTTAGGTTTTGCAGACGACCTATTAGTCTTTGGAACGTATTCAAGTCGTAACATGCAGCATTTCATGCATTTCTTGACCACATATCAGCAAGCCTTCGGTCAGCAAATTAATCTCAATAAAAGTCAAGTGATAGCAAGCAGTGGCCTCTCGGGTGTAAACATCACGGCGTCTCTTGGCATGAGGTTGTCCATTCTACCAATTAAATATTTGGGTGTCCCTTTGCATCATGGTATCTGTAGAGTATCTCACTATCAAATGTTGCTGGATCACGTGAATCTTAAACTGAATACCTGGTCAAATAGGCTGCTGAGTGCGGCAGGCCGACTAACTCTTCTTCGCTTGGTTCTCATGTCATTGCCGCTTCATCTATTTGCAGTGACAAAGTTACCTGCTAGTGCTGTAGCTGAGATGCAGCATAAGTTTTCTACTTTCTTTTGGGGTAACAAACATCATTGGAGAACATGGGACATGCTTTGTAAACCAGCAGATGAAGGTGGGCTTGGCATTCGCCAAACTAATTCAATTCAAAAAGCATACGATTGTAAGATGTGGTGGATATACCAACAACATGACTCACTTTGGGCGGACTTTATGCATAATAAATATGGCCAACAGGGTCATTTTAGAGAAATGTTATATGATTCTCCACAATGGAAGCATATTTGTCGTATCCATCAGTTTTGCATGGCTTGTGTGGAAGAGGATAGAGAAGGATTATCTTGGACTCCTGACAACCAGGGGCAATTCTCTATAAAAAGCGCATACAATGAGTGTCGCGTGGTGGGGATGACGTTAATATCTAGCCGTCATATATGGTGGTCGGGAGTTCATCCATCAGCTAGGATGTTTATGTGGAAATTGTGGCATGGCGCATTGCCGCTATCAGAGAACCTCGCCACTTTCACGAATGCTTATACAACCATGTGCCCGTTTTGCAGGAGAGCTAGCGGTGGCATTGATCATATTTTCATTCATTGCCCGATTTCGTCATTGTTGTGGAATAAATATGATTTGCTTGTTAATGGGCCAATCTCTTTCCGTCTATCCTTGCGCTCATATTTGATGAATTGGTGGCTTAAGTCCTCCCAACAGAACAATGCTTGGCAATTTAAAGGTTGTGATTCCTCATCTTCTATGTTGGAATATATGGAAAGAATATACTTGCAATAACCATTGGAGATGAACCCTTTGCCATTCACTGGCTAGAGGAAAGAATATGCATGGATATATATACATGGTGTGCAACGGCTTCTGGGAAGAAATATGCTGCTTCCTTTCCCTTGTTAATTAATGCTCACCTTTCACCAATACTTCGGACTGCACGGGCTAAAGTAGTTAGATGGCTTACACCACCACCAGGATGCCAAAAAATAAATGTTGACGCAGAGGCTGGGAGACACTCTGCTGCAGCTGGAGTAATAGTATGGGATTCACATGGGAGATTGCTCTCTGCAATTTCATTTCCATTACCATGTCTATCTCCTTTACATGCTGAGCTTCAAGCGGCATTATATGCTACGGTTTACTATGCTACACGGTATCATGGCTTCATCTTGGAGACAAACTGCATGGAGTTGATTAAAATGCTAGAGAAGGGACAATCGGTTATGGGAGTCATGCGAGCAGATCTAGATCGACTCAGAATGTTTCTCCATCTCACGCGATCAACTTGGACCTACACTCCACGAGAAACAAATTCGGTGGCACATCATCTAGCTACAATGGGTTTGACAGCAACGTCCTTGATACAATACACTCATCAAAGCAGGCTTCCACCATTGGCTCGAGGATGTTGCAGCACAGACTTGCACACTCCTTACTTACGATTTTGACACACATGATCTGAATCTATGTTCCTGCCCACGTTATAAAATGTGAGCAGGTCGGGTATGATTCTTCACATTGTTTTCTTCATTGGCATTTAATCCTTCAGCATTTAATATGATACTAGACTAACTACCACTCTTATCTTTGCGCATGCTGGACTTTAACACAACGGAGGCTACTCCACATAACAGCCATCACCAACTTCGATATCAAACGGCATCTTTGGAGGATCATTTTTTTCATATTTGTTTGTAGCAATTCAGACTGGATAAATATGTACTCTTTTTCCTTCGTGCAGGATTTTATCCATAAGGGTGGTTTTGCCTGCCAAGGTTTTAATGAGGCATATCATATCCAGTCTGAATTACGCGTCCCTTTATTGGCTTTTCCCATTGATTATAGGCCACATAGTTGTTATTTGTTGATATGCCGTGACTTGATTTGTAATATGGTTTTCCTCCGCCAAAAGTGAGGCTTCAAATAAATTGATCTGGGGACCGGCCTGTTTATCAAATATATATATATATATATATATATATATATATATATATATATTTATAAAAGAAAATTTTGTTATGATAACCCTCACTTGTGGCGGAGGAAAACCCTATTACATCCAAAGGAACAAGAAAGAAAATAGCAGTATATGATTATCAACCTCCAGTCTATATATGATATGCCGCATTAAAACCTTGCCAAGTAAAACCACCCTTGTGGATAAAATCTTGGCGAAGGAAAAAGCGTACATATTTATATAGACGGACGGTTGATAGGCGCTATCATGTAGTGAAGAACAATTGGGAAACCGAGTATTACACAGACGTAATAAAATAAAATGCCATATGCTCAGGCGCACTCGATGGTTGCCTCGTATCCAGTCGGTATGCACGTCAATGCCGAAGAAAAGGAGCCTGAGGCCTGTTTCCTTCCATGTATCCCAAGAAACAACAGAGCAACGTAGGTAAAAAAATAGCAGTGCGAATCTCTGCTGTCTATAATGATGCCTGACCCGGGTGACAGTCGCATGAAATGTATGAAATGTATGGAGTATAAGTTCAATCCATGTCCTTGTCCACGCACAACAAAAATGTAGGTCTGAGTAAAACAGAAGTCCAAGACACAATGAAACATGAGAGGTGAGCTGGGGGTAAATCATACCTGATCTGCCGGCACAACCCAATGTGCCGGCAGAAATATCGGATACACGCCAATCCATGTGGAAGACTTGCAATAAAGGCAACAGGGTGTGTGAGTCAATGACGTCAGGTGTAGATTATGATGAGGATAGCCATGAGCATAAGGAAAAGGCCTCGCATCCTCGACCAAAGACCACAAATGTGATGATGACGTCCATGCACGTAGGAAGTAAACAATCAGCGCCGTCAGCGGGTAGAACATGACATTCAAGAACCAGCATAATGAAATAAAAACAAGCGTACCGAGGCTACCTGTACTTATTAAAGTACAGGCAGCTAAAGTTCGACGTAGCCAATCCTTATGGAAGACTTTAGCTATGTGCAGTCGGCGACGTCGCGCCAAATGGGTGGTGCAGTTGCGGTGTCGGCCATTTATAGCGGGTAAAAAGACAGCATTAAATATGATGAGGATATGAAATATGCAGCAGTGAAGCAAGTGAATGGAATGCGTACCGTGCCTGCCCGAGACCATTACGGCACGGGCAGAATATATTAAAAGTGCCAATCCATAAGAAAGACTAGAATGTCAGCCTGTGCGCAAGCTCGCCGATGTGAGATCCAAGGTAAGTGATGCCTGGACCACAGCTGGGAGATTGTGTCTGTTGAAAACACTTGTCGCAGGATGCATCATTGCATGTTGAGCAAGGTAATGAGCTGGCATATTAGTCTCACGATATGTGTGAATGATCTCCAGTCGATGATGTTGTAGCATTGTATGTAGTAGTCGTAGATGATAGTTTCCAGAAACATGTTGTGACTGATGCAGTCGTGTTAGCATTTGAGCACAATCAGATTCAATTATGATCAAACGATAGAAAGGGAGAAAATACATCAATCCAAAAATAGTAGCCTGAATCTCTGCCTGCAAAGGTGTGCTTGGAGGCAGACGAAATAAAAGTGCACACACACAACAACCCTCTTGATCACACAATATTGTCCCACCCGCGGCATAGTGGCGGCCAACTGCTGCATCAACATTCAATTTGAGTCTACCGAAAGGAGGAGCTTTCCACCAAATAACGCAGAGACACGGAGGGCGAATCCGGGGGGATCCAGGAGAGTGAGAGTGTTGGACCCGCTGCAAGTTTGGATCCCTGGATCTTCAGTATCCACATGTGAATATCATAATGTATGGAATTGCGCAGGCCCGCAGTGGAAAAGGCTGTAGAGTCCCCATATACTAACTGCGCATAATGACGCCAAATGTTTGAAACGACAATTGATGGAATGACTATCTTTAAGACTCCAAGTAAGGATGTAAAATTGGAACGATACCACCAAGCTAATAAATATTGTCGCAGAGATAGTGACGTCGGAGGTATGCCATGCAACTTGGCAGCAAAAAAACCCCATATAAATCGAATGCGGTTACAATAAATGAATATATGATCCACTGTGGCTGAGTGTTCTCTGCAAAAAAGACATTGTGTGGGACGTGCCACCAAATACCGTCCTATGTAGTCTTCAAATGGCATGGCCGAATGAAAAAGGCACCACAACAATATTCTTACGGATGGGGAATGTTGTTTGAACCAAATAAATTTTGTGGATTGCTGTGTTGGTCGTGACACCCTACAAATATCATAGGCAGACTTGAGAGTGAACTCACATGTGGGCGTAGATGTCCATGAAAGAAAGGATCCCGTACCAGTTGTATGAGAGATACAAGTATGATGAATTCGACATATAAGTTTCCATACGGCCGAGTCTGGAAGCCGTGGATGATAATCACCACGCCTTCCGTATTTCAAATGCATATACTGACTCCATAATGTATTGTGCTTTTGATATGTCCACCAAATCCGACACTGATATGCCTGTTGTAAATCACTTAGGTTACAAAGCCCTAAGCCGCCTTCTTCAACTGGATTTGTGATGTTTTTCCATGCCACCCAATGATGTCTATCCCCCCAATAAAATGTTGACATCTTTCTGTCTATCATTCGAATGACTGACTTGGGCAAGCCACCTGCTGCCAGAATATGAAGTGGAAGCGCTGCAATCACTGAACGTAAGAGTACTAATCTTCCCGCCGACGAGAGAAGACGAGAATGCCATCCGTGTAATCGGTCATCAACATGTTGTAAGAGGGTCGAACAGTGCATAGAACGAGTGATGCCCTTATGAAGATATGAACCAAGATATCTTAAAGGCAGAGTTGTCGCTCGCATGCCTAGTATATCTTTGAATACTCGACATTGACGTGAGGTGATATTTGACGATGGTATGAAACTGCTTTTATTAAAATTTACCTTTTGTCCTGATGCATTTTCATATGTATTGAGAAATGAGTGGAAACGTCTGAGGTTGTGCTGTGTACCTCGTAAAAAATAAGCAAGTCATCTGCATAGGCCAAGTGAGAGATGGCCATAGGTATTCTCCCCAAACGAAACGATTGTATGCTTCCCGCTGCAACTAGCACCTTCAGTCCTCTACTGAATCCTTCAGATGATAGAATAAACAATAAGGGTGACAAAGGATCACCCTGCTTGACTCCCCTTAAAGGCCGAAAATAGGGTGATGGCTGCCCATTGATTAAGACTGACAACCTCGTTGCACTTAGGTGGTTAATGATAATTCGAATGAAAAAATCCGAAAAACCGAATTTGCGTAGAAGTAGTTGAAGATATTCCCAACTTACCCGGTCGAAAGCCTTCATCATATCTAATTTCAAACATAATTGAGATCCCCTCTATCCATCATGTGTACCATTTCTCGGGCCAATAGCACTTGAGTCGAAATATCATGACCCGAAAGAAATCCTGTTTGTTCTGGCGAAATTAACTACGGTAGCAGCTGACCCAAACAAGTGGCAATGATCCAAGTGCAAATCTTGCTCAGGAAATTTGTAAGACAAATAGGGCGAAAATCTCCAAAAGTCTGTGGCGACTGTGTTTTTGGGATAAGCGTAAGTAAAGCACTAGCCATGACATTCGGCTGTGGTACGCCAATGAAAAACTCTTGCACCGCTTTTAGAACATCCAAATGTATCACAGGCCAACATGATCTGTAGAAATTTCCATGAAAACCATCTGTCCCCACTGCACTCTGCGGGTCTAAACTCCATACAGCCGCTTTGACCTCTGACTCTAATGGTAACTGTGTAAGCATGAGATTATCTGCATCAGATATTAGATGTGGAATGTGTGATAGTATAGCTGAGTGATTATTCGTGGGCGCACGGGCAAATAAGTCCTTGTAAAAAGCAACAGCGGCTGTCATAATGTCATTCGGATGTGTCAACAGTGTTCCCTGCGAGTTCTGAAGCTGTCGAATACATAGCTATGAACGTTTACCTTTGACAAGTGAGTGAAAGTATCGGGTATTAGCATCGCCCTCTTGTAACCATTTTACCCGCGCCTTTTGTTTCCAGTATTGCATTTCATAGTTTGAGGCGAGTAAATATTGTGCTTTGGCCTGATAAAACGCCTCACGTGCCTCCTCCGTGGGATTAGCGTCCCAAGTACTTTCTGCTCTATTAAGATGTTCCTCTGCATCCTTCAGAGTGCTGAAAATGTTCCCAAATATATTCTTATTCCAGAGTTGAATGTCTTTCTTAAGAGAAAATAATTTTGTATAGAAACACCGCATGCCGCCTGTAGTTGGATATGATAGCCATGCATTCTTCACATAAGTATGAAAATCTGGGTGGTGAAGCCATGCATCCAAAAAACGAAATGGGCGGCGGGTAGACTGAGTATTTAGCTGACATTGTACCAAAAGTGGAGTGTGATCCGATGTAACGCATGGTAAATGAGAAAGCCGCAAAGTGTCAAACATATCATGCATCAATGAATTAATAAATAGCCAATCCAGCCGTCTTCTAACACGTCCAAGACCACGGCCTTCAGCCCAAGTAAAACGTGAACCTTGATATGGTAGCGACATAAGAGAACATGCTTCTATACAGTCATTAAAATCCTGTAAAGCAGATAAAGAAGGTGTGGAGCGGCCGCTGTGATCTTCAAGGGCGCGAAACGTATTGAAATCTCCTCCAATCATCCAAGGTAACTGTAACCCCGTGGAGAAATCACATAATGTGCGCCATAATTGTTGACGCTATGTAGCAGTATGTTTTGCATAGACTAAAGAGAGAACAAATGTGTGCTGCAGTGAAACTGATGATAAAGTCAGGTGGATCACTTGATCTTGATCCTGTATGGCAAGCAAACAGAACTCATTATCACGCCAGAAAAACCAGATATGTTCCGACTGTGAAGCATAGCAGTGTGAAAATCCAAGACGCAAACCAAATCTATGTACTTGTGATGGGGTATGCTTAGGTTCGATTAAAGCAACTAAATTTAAACGGTGGTCCCTAATCAACTGTTGTAATCGAGGTAATGACGTGCGCATGACTCGAATGTTCCATATTAATATATTCATTGAGTAAGGTTAGAGACACTTCCCTGAATGATTTGAGACGCACTACGCGTCAGAATGGTCGATGGCGGCAGGGGGCGTAGGTCCTTTCGGGCTCGGCGTTTCCTACGAGGGACAACTGTTATAAATGGCGCCTCCTTGGTCTGATCATTCAGTCTGAATATTAATATTTCATCATCAGACGATGATTCAAGCAATTGCATGCGACGTGCAACTTCTTCAGGCACCGTAGGAATGTCTTCTGCATGGACCTCAGCTGGCATATCATTATCCGACAAATGTCCAATATCCGTATGTGTGACGTCATCTGGCATTTGATGACCTGCGGCATCGCAGAAAGTGTCTTGCAGCTGGCCTTCCTCCTCATCTTCTGGGTCATCGCAGGCGGTGTGTAGAGGAGCACCCGATGAAGGCATCTCAGCCGGTGGCATTTCAGGCATAGAACTTTGAGGCGGCAGGGGAGGTGATGACGGTGTAGGAAGTGGTGCTGTTGATTTCTTCTTTACCGGCGTCCATCGTTGTTTTGGCGGCCGAGACGGCGGTGGCGGTGGGGGCGGTGGAACTGACGAAGGCGTTGATAGCTTTGGCGGACAAGACGCTTGATCATGCCCAAGACGATGGCAAGTAGTGCAAAACTTGGGCAAATCTTCATAGATCACCGACTGCAGTATGAGTCTGTTCTTTGCTTGTAAATATATTTTTTACGGCAGATCCTGTGAGACATCAACCTCAACACATATTCTTGCCACGGATGGCCTGAGACCATCAGAGGTCGCGACATCTAACTTGAGTGGGCAGCCAATCGGCTTCACTATTTCAAAGAGAGCATCGTGACAGTGCAGATGAATTGGCAAGCCAGGTAGGGCAACCCAGACTGGAACAATGGGTACATCAGCAGATGGATCAAAATCAATAGTCCATTTGGTTATACGCATATGACATCCTGAGATAAGCCATGATCTACGATAAAAACATCTGAGATAATCGGCTTCATGGCGAAAATTTAAAAGAATGTGGGTTTGATCGATGAGAGTTATTCGTAAATCCTGATGAAATCCAATTTTTTCAAAAACATCCCGGATCACCTTCAATGGAGGTCGGCCATACCTAAACGTGCCAACCAAGGAATGTTTGAATGGCGCGGCTAGGGCATCGATTTCAGAATCAAGAAATGAGATCATAGGAATACCTTTGTGTCGTGAAACTGTTTTGGACGAAATATTAATCTTTTGTGCGGATGTGTCGCCGGCGACAATATCGGCAAAAGATGCCGGCTTCAAAGTCGACATTATGGAAGAGTGATTTCCGTTGTTAATTGATGGCAAAGACAGCAGAATGAAACAGCATAAAATTGAAGGTGGAATGAAACAGCAGTAAATTGACGGCGGCGTAGAGATGATCAGCACAGACACTGCCGGGAAACCAGAAATCGCCAGAAGCCCTGCGCCATTCTATCACATGTATTTACATATACATATATATATATTATATATATATATATTTATATATATATATTTATATATTGTTGAGAATATGTTTAGATAATTTTAAAAAAGCATGATTTTAAGTGGTATATTGTAAAAATACGCAAGTGATATTATAAAAGTATCAAAAAGTTGAAATGTATCAAAAATATGAAAAATAACATCGATCTCTCAGGTTGTAACACGTTTATCAATCAATATATATTATCCCCTCACATCAATCGATCCGTGTAAGGCAGAATAAAACCAAAACCTTATTGTGGGACATGGATCTCTAAACCTGAGACACATCGATTGATCGATATACGTCGGTCTTTCACATTGATCAGTCGATGTAAAGCATATTGAAAACTGAATCTGACTGTAAGACATCCATCTCTCATGAGGTCGATCGATCGATGTCACTATGATTTTGAAATATTTCTTTAAAATGTGACAAAATAATTTTTTTTAAAAATAAAGTAGTACAATGCCTCCATGGTTTATTATTAGGTGCCCTCACTTATGGCAGAGGAATATCGTTAATACATAAGAGTTCAAAGCATAACATTATGAAACTACTTAAAGGCTGAAATATAGAGACGAGAAGTCTGCGAAAGTTACGGGATATGTGTTGTACCCCATAAAAACTGTACGGTATTTGAGACTAGTATGAAGTGGCATATTGGAATGTTATTTCCGCCAAGTACATTTTTTTAAGTTTTATTAACGCTTCTTGAATTATTTTTCCTTAAAGTAAATACTGTAGAGAATAGTGTACTACTCCAAGTATGCATTGTGAAGCATGTGAAATGATAATTTTACCCTCCCAGGATTCTTAAAAATTTTCGGCCATAAGTGTCTTGGAAACCCTAGGATACTTGAATCCTTAAAAGCTAATTAACTTTTAATAATCCTCTTAAAAGGTAGACATGGAATTAAATGTTCCACTAAATGTGTTTCAAGAGTTCAAGGAAAAAGTCTCCCTCCTTTTTCCTTTAAGGGCCGCCAAGTATACATATGATAGGACATACATGAGATCACTTTTAATTTAAATGATCCGACTAATCTCTTTAATTGTCTTTCAAAGAAATCCTAAAAAGGTCTCATGCAAGTAGTAGACTATGAGAATGATCCAAGATTGAAGAATTCTTCCTCTTTTTCTTTAAGAACTGTTGGATGCAAGTAATGGAGGATTTATGGGATCACCTTTACCATTAACACCTCAACTAACAACTTTAGTGATTTTTTTACCTTAAAGCAACTAAAGAGTAAAAGAACTACTAAGTAGTCAATAAAAGTTCCATCCTAAGGCCCCAACCGCCGGTTTAACCCATGGATAGTCCATGGTAACTCCTTAAACCACCATATTAACTTTTCTAACCCATCCTAAAAAGTAACTTAAGGAATAGATGGGATAAAGCAACTAAGGAGTAAATGAGCTTGGGGATATACCCCTTAACCACCGGTTATTCCCTTGGGTGAGCCAAGAAGACTTCATCACTAACTTTAGTTACTTTTTCCTAAACCCATCCCAAAAAGTAACTCATGGTTAAAGAATTAAGTGAACTCCAATATGATGTTGATGCACATGAAAAGTTTTCCCTCTTCCTTCATGATGGAACCACCGGCCCCTTCCCCCTAACCAAGATGCTTTCTTCTTCCTCTTTAATAAGGAGCCTCTTAATCCATCTTTAATCTACTAACTCCTCAAGAATTTACCAAGCAAGTAGTAAGGATTTTTCCTCCCTCATCCCTCTCACACGGCCAACTTGAGCCAAGGAGGTCCAAGAACCATCTTCAAGTTCATGTCTTGTCTAGGTAAGTTACATACTAACCTTCTCTAGTGAATTACATACTTCAAATGGTGAATCTCACACGGTACCTTCCTTCCTTGTTGAAACTGTGGCCTCCAATGGTCCTTAGGTGAAGGTTTCAAGACACTAAGTGGGGTTAGCTTCTTAGTGGGTTGGATCGTCTCAACCCTCATTCAAGCTTCCAATTGGTAAGACAATCTAGCCTCAAACTAAGCTTTATTGTATGATTAAATAATGACTAACATATATCTCCCCTATTCTTCCAAAAACCGTGTCTAATAGGAAGAGGTTGGAGGAAACTTCACTTTGTTTCAAACAAGTTCAAGCTAGAAGGGATCTCTAAGATCCAAAAAGGCAAGTATACTTTGAATGCTCTTGACTTATGTGTAAGAGTATATGCTTGAATGACTAGTTTTTATTAAGATTTAATCTTAGTTGCAAAGTATTAAGATTGAAGCATGAGAACTTAGTGTTCCTTAAGAAAAGTGGCTTGCATGTGTGAAATTCCCCCAAAGATGAGTTCTTTGCCTACATTGAAGGTGAATATGTTGTATGTCCAAGATAAATATGGCAAAAATTTCTCTTTCTTACCATGTAAGGGGACGGTTGAAGGAGGAGGTAGGAATGAACCTTAGATCTTGAGAAGAACATGTCTTGTGAGACAAACGATATTTGGAAGTTGTATGTTTGAATGATTTATTAATTAGGTGTATTATGTTCATCATGAAAACGAAATAAAAGCCCTTTCATATGTAAGAAAACGGGCTGTTTTGGGGGTTATGTGGTACATAAATTAGTTGGGCCAAAGGTAGACTTTATTAAGTACAAAATATGCAAAAACAATATGTGCTATGTGTAAGCTTCAAACTGTTTTGAAGTAATTAGTATGTAGCCTATAATATATTATAGAACCTGGAATGTCTATGTTAAAATGTGTATTTGAGAGTTAGTAAGTCATTTTAGGGGAATAAGTTAAATTGGTAAACACTTGACAAGAAAAGTGACAAAAAGGAAAATTGCTGGAACTGGACAGATTTTTGTGACGTATTGTGTGACATGAAACTGGACCTTAGACATGTGCAAATAAGCTGATATTTTGTCGGAAGGTAGCCTTGTATGTTTATTAAATCTGAGAGTTGGAATTTTGGAAAAAGAACTTGTGGTTTATTCGAAATAAAATTTTTAGTGAAAGCTAGTCATTCCAGATTCTGCAAGTACCAAGTTTAGGAAAATAATTAAATGAACCCCTTATACACATTGGATTGCTCTAGAATTTTTATGGTAATTACTTAAGACATAGATCAACATGTCTGTGTAAATAAATCAGCTTGGAACCACCGATTTAAGGGTTAACAACTGAGTCGAAATTAGCGGAACAAATCTGGAAAACAGAACAGAATCATGGCATGAGTTGGGAGGCCTTATTATTTCAAATTTGGACTTGTATGTGCTATTGGGCTTATGAATATTATTTCTTGGTATGTCTACTGCGTTTTCCAGGTATTAGCCCAAATTAAAATGGGTACTACGCTGCTGGATTCAGCAGTACCCTGTTTGGTAACTTAATGATGTGAGGGTCTTATGTCTCGAAACGTTATGAAATTTTTATGGCAAGTAGATAAGACTCCATTATGCATATTTATGTCATGAGATCATGAAACTAAGCCCAAATTGTGAGGTTTGGGGCCGCATGAACAGAACTTCAATTCTGGAAATTTTTCCAGCTTGAGGAACAAGATCATACATGTATTAAGTGATGCATCTAGCCATGATTTTCATATTGCACATCATGCATTGCATCATCATCATTTACGTGATTTATGAAACTGAGTTTATGTCAAAGAAATTACAAAAGAGCGCTTTTAAAGAAAAGATTTCAGTTTTGAAATGAACAACTCCTATTGGTACAATTGATTCTGGCCAGCCTAACCCGCTCCAGATGTGGGGTTAATTGATCTGTTGATGATTATGACCGTACAGGCCCGGAGAGAATAAACCTGGTTATGGTTATATGATCGTTCAGGCCCGGAGAGAATAGACCTGATAATGATGATTTATGACCATACAGGCCCAGAGAGAATAGACCTGATAATAATGATTTATGACTGTATAGGCCCGGAGAGAATAGACCTGATCACGATGATTGATTGTATGACCGTTTTCAGATCCGGACATAATAGATCTGAAGGGAATGTTATGACCGCCTCAGATCCGGATATAATAGATCTTAATACTCACTCCTCTCCTTTTATTTACGATGATGTTTTGAAAGAAAGAACGAAAGAACAAACATAGAACGCGCGATGACACTGACGCTTTGGCGATCGTTGCCGCACCTGCGGCATTAGCCGCCGCCTCTGATTCCATCACTCTCCATTGATTGTTATTCATCTCAATCCAGGTACCTTCTTCCTCTCTTCATCGTTTTGCAATTCAAGCTGCTTCTTTTCCGTCCCAGTAGCAATGACGGCTGTGCCGCCGCCTTCCTTTTCGGCGGTAGTTTCCGGTGAGGCTTCATCACAGCAAATCTCTATCTCACCAAAGACTGTTTCGTGGTATAAAGGCATCCCAATGATATCCTTCCTAGATTCCAACATTGATGCCCTTTCTGCGCCATTCAGATATTCATTGGTAGGCACCTTCTGGTATGGCCGTCCTCCATTGAAATTTATATGTGAAGTCTTTGAAAAAATCGAGTTTCATCATGATCTGCGTATCACGCTTATCGATCAAACACATATTCTGCTGAATTTTTGCAATGAAGCGGATTACTTGAGATGTTTCTATCGCCGTTCATGGCATATATCCGGTTGTCACATGCGTATCACGAAGTGGACTGTTGATTTTGATTCCACAACAGATGTTCCCATTGTCCCGGTTTGGATCGCGTTTCCAGGCCTTCCGATCCACCTTCATTGCCTGGAAGCATTGTTTGAAATTGTGCTTCCGATAGGATCTCCCATAAAGATGAATGTTGCGACGATGGATGGGCTGCGGCCGTCTGTCACTCGAGTGTGCGTTGAAGTGGACGTTTCTCAGGAATTGAAGCAGAAGATATATTTGCAGGCAAAAAGTAGATTGATCTTGCAGTCAGTGGTCTATGAAGATTTGCCTCTATTTTGCACATCATGTCGAAGATTTGGCCATGCAACGTCCGCCTGCCCTCCGAAAGATAAATCCAATGTGCTGCCACCTCCACCACCCTGACCGCGGACATAGCGATGGACGCCGGTTAAAAGGAAAACAGTCACAGAACCTCCAACAGACTTATCATTGGTTGATTGTTCCAAGGACAATAGATGAAATACCTCCGACAGAGGCTCCCTCTGCCGTTCCTCCCTTGTTGATGTCGATGATTTGGTTGCCGCTTGTGATGCAACCAAACCCCTACAGGACATTTCCAATCATTGTGACCTAGTACACTCTTCTGATAATGAGCCGCCCATACATGATCAGCATTCGGATGTGACAACTGTCTTGGAAGAAGTTGTCTGGCGGATGTAGTTAATCCCTACATCACCGGATGTGGATATTTTGTTATCTCGATTACAGGATTCGACAGCATCCGTAGAATTTATACCTGTCGTTCCTCGTCGAAAACGTCGTGCTAGGAAAGATCTACCGCCAATACCGCCCTCCACTATCCTCACTCGTAGTGCGTCTCATGCAATCCAGGGAAGTGACACTACTCTTTCTCAATGAATATCTTAATATGGAATATACGAAGCATGCGTGCCTCTCTGTCTAGATTGCATAATTTGATACAAGATCATCATTTAAATTTACTAGCTCTGGTAGAACCTAAGCATTAATCATCACGTATAGCTCGTTTTTGCCTTGGACCTTGGCTTTTCACATCATTACTCTTCTCTGTCAGAACGCATTTGGTTTTTCTGGCGTGACTCAGATTATCACTTGGTTGCAACGCATGATCAAGATCAAGTGGTTCATTTTACTCTCTTATTTTGGCCGCTCCAACTGACTTTCGTTTTCTCGGTTGTCTACAGCAAACATACGTCATCTCTACATCGCTCGTTATGGCATTCATTATATACTTTCTCGGAAACAAAAGATTTACCATGGGTGGTAGGAGGTTACTTTAATACTTTTTGGTCTCTGGATGGTCATGAAGGCCGCTCCCAACCATCTCTTTCAGTATTGCAAGATTTTAATGATTGCATTGAATCATGTTCCCTGATGACACCACAGTTCCATGGGCCGCGATTTACTTGGACGGATGGTAGGGGACTTGGACGGGTCCGTCGGAGGTTGGATTGGTTATTTATCAACTCTTCTTTTCAAGATGCTTTTGAAGACACACACCTTTCGCATCTCTCACGTATTTCTTCGGATCACACACCCTTATTATTTAAATGCCGATTGTGTCACTCAGAAGTCCATCGGTCTTTCCGTTTTTTTGACTCTTGGTTGCTTCATCCGGATTTTCATACTTATATGCGGAATGCTTGGACATCTTATCCCACAACAGGAGGTATGTATGGATTTTATTCCAAGTTATTCCGACTGAAGAGGGACATACAGAGGTGGAATAAGGAAATTTTTGGTAATATATTCTCAAATGTTTAGCAAGCTGAATCTATTCTTGATCGTGCTGAGCACACTTGGGATGCCGACCCTACAGATACAGACCGTGAAGAGTATCACAGAGCTAAAGCTGAGTATCTCCGAGCTTCCTCATATGAGTTACATTTCTGGAAACAAAAAGCGCGCGTTCGGTGGTTAAAAGACGGAGATGCAAACACATGCTATTTTCATTCTATTGTTAAAGGGCGACGATTGCAACTTCGCAGACAGCAAATCCACACAACTGCAGGCACACCATGCACCACTCCTGCAGCTATTATGGACGAAGCCGTGACCTTTTATATGTCCTTATTTGCTTGAGAGGCCACACATAATTATGATGCATTGCTTTGTCACATCCCACGTTTGATCTCTGCAGATGATAGCTTGATACTTACGCAACTGCCTATGGAGGAGGAGGTTAAGGCAGCAGTCTGGCACCTAGACCCCCAAAGTGCAGCAAGACCTGATGGTTTCAATGGTAAGTTTTATCGTTCTTGCTGGTCAATTATTCATGATGATGTGGTTAAGGCAGTGCAGGAATTTTTCCTTGGTATTCCTCAGCCTTCTGTGATGGCTAGTGCACTAATTACCTTGATCCCCAAAAAGCCATCCCCCGCCACATTTAGTGATTTTCTGCCCTCTGCCTCACCAATTGTTTGAGCAAAGCCTGTATAAGAACCATTGCTACTCGACTGAATACTTTGCTCCCCAAGATAATTTTGCCGGAACAAACGGGCTTTCTGCCAGGCTCTGTTATTTCTACACAAGTTCTTTTTGCTCGACAGATGATACATATGTTGGATAAAGGTGGTTCTCAGCTATGTTTGAAACTAGATATGATGAAGGCATTTGATAGAGTCAGCTGGGAATACCTCGAAAGGTTACTACGCACATTTGATTTCTCTGAATTTTTCATTCGCATTATCCTGAATCACTTACGTGCCACCACATTAGCCGTCTTAATTAATGGACAACCTTCTGCTTCCTTTCGGCCATACAGAGGAGTCAAACAAGGAGACCCACTATCTCCCTTGCTTTTCATTCTTTCATCTGAAGGCTTCAGCAGAGGATTGAAATCATTAATGGCATCTGGAGCATTGCAGCCTTTCCGCCTAGGTCGGGTCCCTTTTACTATCACACACTTGGCCTATGCAGACGAACTTTTAGTATTTTTATGAGGAACAAAGCATAATCTTCGATGCTTTCATGCCTTTTTAGAGCAATATGAAATTGCCTCTGGTCAGAAGGTAAATTTTAAGAAAAGCAGTTTTATTCCATCTGCTGCTGTTTCTCAACAACAGCGACGAGTTTTTGAGACTCACAGGAATGAGGTGTTCGAACCTACCTTTCTGATACCTTGGATCTTATTTACATAAGGGCATCAACCGTTCGAGATATTGTGTATCATTATTGCAGCATATAGATGACCGACTCCAGAGTTGGCATTCTAAATTACTTTCTACTGCTGGTCGTCTTGTTTTGCTTCGTTCGATGATATCGTCGTTGCCATTACATATTCTCGCTGCTGGAGGCTTTCCAAAATCGGTGATCAACATCATAAATCGAAAGATGGTAGCATTTTATTGGGGACGCAAGCATCATTGGGTTTCATGGGCTACTATTACCACGCCTTGTGAGGAGGGCGGGCTGGGACTCTGCAACCTCAGCACGCTACAGCAAGCTTATCACTGTCGTATTTGGTGGTCATATCAGCAACAATCTACACTTTGGAGTAAATATATGCATGGCAAATATGGTCACCGAGGGGACTATCTGCCTCGCTTGCCTGATTCACCCGTTTGGAAGATTATTTGTAGAATTCATCCTACCTGCCTTGCTCAGACGGAAGGTCAAGGAGCTCATCTTACTTGGATTCCTACGGCTGTCGGGGAGTTCTCTTTGCGCAGTGCCTATGATATCTGCCGATCATCCAGTCCCATGCTCCTTTCGTCGAAGTTTATTTGGTTCAAGCATCATTCGCCCGTCATTCAACTATTTTTATGGCGTATATTTCATTCAGCGGTTCCATTTGAAGACTATGTTGGTAAGTATTTTACTGCCTGCCTGACACAATGCCCATTCTGTAAGCATGCATCGGCCACAATGTACCATATATTCTTATATTGTTCGGGCATCCGTTCGCTATGGCACTATTTTGCTAGTGAGTTACATTGTCCTCTCCCAACATCACTGCACCTTCGACAATATTTACTTTCTTGGTGGTATCGTTCTACTTTCTCATCTTTCCTTGGGGTCTTACGCATCATTATTCCAGCAATCATTGTGTATAATGTGTGGCGTGCCTATGCCTCTTTAGTATACGGTGAGCAGCACACTTTTACAATGACATCTTTAAGGGCCTCCATACAATATGATATTACTATGTGGTGTAAAACAATAGCTAGATCAAAATTAGCGGCTGGACCTCGGCAGCCTCTTCCTTGGCTTCGCCCACTTCAGCCGCCACGCCCTCATTTAATACGCTGGCTTACTCCACCTTCAGGTAGATTAAAATTAAATATAGATGTAGCAGTTGGTAGACATTATAGAACAGGAGGTGCTATATTGTGAGACCATGTTGGTTCGTGTGTGGGGGCAACTTCTTTCCGCCTGCCTCCGAGTACACCTCTTAATGCGGAGATACAGGCAGCGGTATTTAGACTCTTATATTTTATCCTACTATATCACTCAATTATACTGGAATCAGATTGTGCTCAGATGATATCTCGTTTGTTGCGCCCTCATCTGGTTTAGGGGAACTATTACCTTCAGTTACTGCATACGTTAATACATCTTCATCGTCTGGACTTTCATCACATTTACAGAGAGGCAAATATGGCGGCTCACTATCTTGCTCAGTATGCAATGTTAAGCCCACGAACATAAGTCTACAGTTCTCACACTCTACCTCCATCAGTTCGTGGTTCAATCTCATTGGATCTCTCGTCAATCTATTTGCGCGTCCCCTGACATACCCACTTCTTCCAAATGGATTGGCGCACATTTCCTTCTCCTGCCTGTATCCTACGGGGTTCAGGCAGACTCGGTATGTTTTGTTACCTATCTGTCTTGGTTTTTGTGCTATGCTTTATACTCCGTTATAACCTGCTCGTTTTATGTATTTGTGCATGGCTTGGACACTCCATCGCAGTGACATTTACGAGTGCTGCAGCTGAGACAGTACCACATTCACATCATACCCACCCGGCCTCAGAAATGGCAACTCTTCAAGTGATCAGTGCAAGGCGTCCACTTTTCTATGATCTATCATGCTCTCTTCATATGTATAGTGCCTCAAATCCCAACTCCAGTCGTATTCCTTCGCCAGGGTTTTATCCACAAGGGTGGTTTTACCTGGCAAGGTTTTAATGCGGCATATCATATACGACTGGAGACTACAAATCATCGCCTACTTGTATTCGTTATTCTCTTATACTGACTTTTGGTTTTGTAATATGGTTTTCCTCCGCCACAAGTGAGGTTCTTTCTATGAATAAAACTGTTTTTTCAATAAAAATAACAAAAGAACTTTTCCTCATTTTCGTCATGACGCATCACATGTGCATATGCATACATACTACATTTTTCTATGGCTAGTCGAATAAATGATGTATTATTACTTAGGCTATGATGATATGTTTAATATCTCCTAAGTTATGATCTTAATATGATTCCTTGTCTCTTAAGTTATGATCATATGTCCTTATGAATGATGAGTGTAAAGTCAGGTATGTTGCGAATCCAAGTATTTTTGGGGTTGTGGTTCTTGTGTATACTTTCAACTTAATTCATGATTATTTATGGTATACTTGCTGGTGACGTTGTAACTCACCCTATTATTTTTCCTCCCAGAGCCTGCAGGAAACAGGGTTAAGTGGATCGATGACGAGCCTAGGGTTCCCTATCCATAGGCATGGGAGAGAGGATAGCTTCAGAACTTTTGTATGATGACTTATGTTTGATGAACTTAGGATGGGATTTCAAACTTGGACGTCTCTTTTATTTTGGTGGACATTGATGTAGACGATGTTATGAATATTCAACATGTTTTTATCTAGAAGTTTTTAATTCTACCTCAGTTATTGCTTACTTGATGATGTGTAAGCATGAAAGTCCATGTACTTTGTTATGGACTATGATATGTTATGAATTGACGCCTGGTACTCTCCGTAGTGAAGTACGGCGGACGCACCATACGCGGGCGAGCAAGTGCGGGGCGCTACAGGTGGTATCAGAGCCGAGGCTCTAGATTCGGGCAGAATATAGAATTAAGTTATGATTTTAGAAATCTAACTTTGATCTTAGACCTAAGTCACGATCCTAGAAGAGAGCTGGCCTTAGACCAGGATGACTTAGACTAGAAATTAGGGTCTTAACCAGATAATGAAGCCCTAATCGATGAAATTTTATATGTCATAGAACTTAATTCGTATCGTATCTTCTTGCATGCCCACTTAAATTCTATTGGATTACGAATTAAATTTTGTCGCTTATCTGGATATTTTAACCTTGAATCAAATTCCGACACTCTATGGTGCAGATGGCACCACGGTCCGGTAAACTAACATCATCGCTGTCACCCCCAGGAAGCAGTGGGTTTACTGTCAGCAGCTAGTTAAAG
This sequence comes from Eustoma russellianum, assembly GCA_036186865.1. Classification (NCBI taxonomy): domain Eukaryota; kingdom Viridiplantae; phylum Streptophyta; class Magnoliopsida; order Gentianales; family Gentianaceae; genus Eustoma; species Eustoma russellianum. The sequence goes on from AP025071.1 coordinate 17,774,890, forward strand.
CACATGTTCTGAGATTTGGCGGGGATTCTAGCTCGGAGGAGGCAGAAAAGTGGTTAAACAAAGTCGAAAGTAACTTTTTATTGGTACGGGTGCCTGATGAGATAACGGCACGAATTGTCCGGCCGTTTCTGATTGGTAAGGCCAGCCAATGGTGGAGGACTAATATCCAGCCACTGCCCCGACCGGTAACTTGGGCAAAATTTTTAGAAGAGTTTTGTGAGTGTTTCCTTTCTCCGGACTTAATCACAAAGAGAGTTGAGGAATTTGACACATTGAAACAAGGGTCAGGCACCACTGATTCAGAATACACCTGTCGATTCATTACATTGGGTCGGTATGTCCCTTTAATCATGGAAGATGAAAAAGACAAGGTAATCAGATTCTTACGTGGCCTAGACCTCCAGATCATGATTCGACTGATCAATGCGTATTCGAGGACTTTTGAAGAATTACTGGAGGATTATTACAGAACAAACGTGATGGTACCCTGATAAAAGGTCGAAATAGAAAATGTAACAAGCAAATGAAGGAACGAAGCAAGAGATGGGAACCATATCCACAAAGGGTTGATGAAAGGATGATCAAGGGGGCACCAGTCTAAACAAGAGTGTGCATGATCCAGAAATTTCTAAAACCCCAAACGCATAAACAGGTACTCCTAATTGTACGATTTAAATATGAAGTACTTGTGTCCTACTTTTAATCAAATCCAAATAGTAATACTAAAGATCGAACTGGAGTAATGAGATAAGGAACATTAGGAAAGATTTCTACATAGTTAGTAATGTTGTGAGCAACGAAGACGAATAGAGCAGCACAACTGAAGCGTGAGGGCTAGAATACGTTGCAAAATTTTAAGCTCCTCAACAGTCAGATCAGTATCCATATAGATAGAACACAACAAGACTAGAATAAAGAATAAGTACCCGCTGCTTAAGATCTATAATTTATTTGATCAACTTTGGGTAAACCATTAACGAGTTGTATAAGGTTCGGAAGACATGAAAATTTTTTAGCTAGCCTGCATGTTGGTATTTCTTAAGGATGAATTCATAGAAATCATGTAAGATAATGAAATACGTGGTGGGAGCGTTACGCGGCTGTTTTGGACAGGTCTAATATGATGTTTATGGTATGGTTGGGTGTAGGTCAAGAATTATAAGTTGGGAATGTCTAACACACTCTAGCAGTGACGTTATAATTTAGCGGGATCTCGCATAAGCATGATAATCCGACTAATTTTTATGAACAAAGCAAAGAATGATACCTTTATTCTTTTCATAGAGAAAACACAGATTTTATGAGGACGAGAAACATTTGAAATGTCATGAAGGGATATAAGTTTCAAAGAAAGAACCATGGTTCTAGTTCGATTATCACGTAGGGGAGCATACCAACAAGACGGATGAGTTGGGTAGATACCTGGTGAAGGATTTGGGTTCACCGGTCTACGAGATTACATTTTCAGATTGTTGTACGGATCATCGTATATGTACCTTTTAGGAGATATTTCGAGTACGGTTGGATACGGTTTCATACGTAAGATAGCTATCACGTGTCTACAGAAAAGATGGTTACAGAAAAGAGCTCATGATTTACATTGTGAAGTTAATGACCTCTACCATGCTTGCATACTTTACGAAAAGAAAGAAATCTTAACATTTCATGATCATGTTGTATACATTATTAACCCTGGAATGAATATTGTTATCGGTACATAGTATCCAGATTGGAGGTGCTTAAGATATGAGATGGGTTATGGTAACGCCTTTAGAAAATTAAGAATAAGTTCCGATGTGATCTCTAAGATAAGCGGAACGAAGTAGTCTAAGGGGATTAGCTAGACACTGTATTCTGTCTTATGTACCAGAGGATAAGAATGGAGCATCGAAGACCCGCAAGATTGTCGCAACCCCATTAAGTTCTGAGTAGAAAAAGGGATCATGTCACTATGGATTTTATGACTAACCTGCCAAGGACAAAGAATGGACATGATGCTATGGAGTCATAGTTGATTGCCTGACGACATCTTCCATTTCACGGCCTCTTACGAAGCACTGTAGGTGAGAAAGGTCGATCTCCACTTTATTGGGATGGAATTTGAGACAAGACTTTTATAGTACCCTACCTAGTGGAGCAAACACGTGAAAAGCGTATAACCCATTTTGTGATTAATGCTCTTAAGTTTCGAGGACGAAACTTGTAATAAGGGGGGAGGATGTTGTACCCCATAAAAACCGTACAGTATTTGAGACTAGTATGGAGTGGCGTATTGGAATGTTATTTCCGCCAAGAACATTTTTTTAAGTTTTATTAACGCTTCTTGAATTATTATTCCTTAAAGTAAATACTGTAGAGAATAGTGTATTACTCCAAGTATGCATTGTGAAGCATGTGAAATGATAATTTTACCCTCCCAGGATTTTTAAAAATTTTCGGCCATAAGGGTCTACATGAATCCTTAAAAGCTAACTAACTTTTAATAATCCTCTTAAAAGGTAGACATGGAATTAAGTGTTCTACTAAATGTGTCTCAAGAGTTCAAGGAAAAAGTCTCCCTCCTTTTTCCTTTAAGGGCTGCCGAGTATACATATGATAGGGCATACATAAGATCACTTTTAGTTTAAATGATCCAACTAATCACTTTAATTGTCTTAAAAAGAAATCCTAAAAAGGTCTCATGCAAGTAGTAGACTATGAGAATGATTCAAGGTTGAAGAATTCTTCCCCTTTTTTCTTTAAGAACCGTTGGATGCAAGCAATGGGGGATTTATGGGATCACCTTTACCATTAACACCTCAACTAACAACTTTAGTGATTTTTTTTACCTTAAAGCAACTAAAGAGTAAAAGAACTACTAAGTAGTTAATAAAAGTTCCATCCTAAGGCCCCAACCGCCGGTTTAACACATGGATAGTCCATGGTAACTCCTTAAACCACCATATTAACTTTTCTAACACATCCTAAAAAGTAACTTAAGGAATAGATGGGATAAAGCAATTAAGGAGTAAATGAGCTTGGTGATAAACCCCTTAACCACCGACTATTCCCTTGGGTGAGCCAAGAAGACTTCATCACTAACTTTAGTTACTTTTTCATAAACCTATCCCAAAAAGTAACTCATGGTTAAAGCATTAAGTGAACTCCATTATGATGTTCATGCACATGAAAAGTTTTCCCTCTTCCTTCATCATGGAGCCGCCGGCCCCTTCCCCCTAACCAAGAAGCTTTCTTCTTCCTCTTTAATAAGTAGCCTCCTAATCCATCTTTAATCTACTAACTCCTCAAGAATTTACCAAGCAAGTAGTAAGGATTTTTCCCTCCCTCATCCCTCTCACACGGCCAACTTGAGCCAAGGAGGTCCAAGAACCATCTTCAAGTTCAAGTCTTGTCTAGGTAAGTTACATACTAACCTTCTCTAGTGAATTCCATACTTCAAATGGTGAAGTTCACACGGTACCTTCCTTCCTTGTTGAAACTGTGGCCTCCAATGGTCCTTAGGTGAAGGTTTTCAAGACACTAAGTGGGGTTAGCTTCTTAGTGGGTTGGATTCATCTCAACCCTCATTCAAGCTTCAAATTGGTAAGACAATCTAGCCTCAAAATAAGCTTTATTGTATGATTAAATAATGACTAACATCTATCTCCCCTATTCTTCTAAAAACCGTATCTAATAGGAAGAGGTTGGAGGAAACTTCACTTTGTTTCAAACAAGTTCAAGCTAGAAGGGAGCTCTAAGATCCAAAGAGGCAAGTATACTTTAAATGCCCTTGACTTATGTGTGAGAGTATATGCTTGAATGACTAGTTCTTATTAAAATTTAATCTTAGTTGGAAAGTATTAAGATTGAAGCATGAGAACTTAGTGTTCCTTAAGAAAAGTGGCTTGCATGTGTGAAATTCCCCCAAAGATGAGTTCTTTGCCTACATTGAAGATGAATATGTTGTATGTCCAAGATAAATATGGCAAAAATTTCTCTTTCTTACCATGTAAGGGGACGGTTGAAGGAGGAGGTAGGAATGAACCTAGTTCTTGTGAAGAACATGTCTTGTGACACAAAAGATATTTGGAAGTTGTATGTTTGAATGATTTATTAATTAGGTGTATTATGTTCATCATGAAAACGAAATATAAGACCTTTCATATGTAAGAAAACGGGCTGTTTTGGGGGTTATGTGGTACATAAATTAGTTGGGCCAAAGGTAGACTTTATTAAATACAAAATGTGAAAAACAATGTGTGCTATGTGTAAGCTTCAAACTGTTTTGAAGTAATTAGTATGTAGCCTATAATATATTATAGAACCTGGAATGCCTATGTTAAAAGGTGTATTTGAGAGTTAGTAAGTCAGTTTAGGGGAATAAGTTAAATTGGTAAACACTTGACAAGAAAAGTGACAAAAAGGAAAACTGCTGGAACTGGACAGATTTTAGTGACGTGTTGTGTGACGTGAAAATGGACCTTAGACACGTGCAAATGAGCTGATTTTTTGTAGGAAGCTAGCTTTGTATGTTTATTAAATCTGAGAGTTGGAATTTTGGAAAAAGGACTTGTGGTTTATTCGAAATAAAATGTTTAGTGAAAGCTGGTCATTCCAGATTCTGCAAGTACCTAGTTTAGGAAAATAATTCAATGAACCCCTTATACCCATTGGATTGCTCTTGAATTTTTATGGTAATTACTTAAGACATAGATGAACATGTGCGTGTAAATAAATCATCTTGGAACTAACGATTTAAAGTTTAACAACTGAGTTGAAGTTAGCGGAACAAAACTGGAAAACAGGACAGAATCATGGCATGAGTTGGGAGGCCTTATTATTTCAAATTTTGACTTGTATGTGCTATTGGGCTTATGAATATTATTTTTTGGAATGTCTACTGCATTTTCCAGGTATTATTCCAAATTAAATAAGATTTTATGGTCTTGGAAAGAATGGTAAAATGGGTACTGCGCTGCTGGATTCAGCAGTACCCTGTTTGGTAACTTAATGATATGAGTGTCTTATATGTCTCGAAACATTATAAAATTTTTTTGGCAAGTAGATAAGACTCCATTATGTATATGTATGTCATGAGATCATGAAAATAGGCCCAAATTGTGAGGTTTGGGGCCGCATGAACAGAACGTTAATTCTGGAAATTTTTCCAGCTTGAGGAACAAGATCATACATGTATTAAGTGATGCATCTAGCCATGATTTTCATATTGCACGTCATGCATTGCATCATCATCAATTACATGTTTTATGAAACTGAGTTTATGTCAAAGAAATTACGAAAGAGCGCTTTTAAAGAAAAAAATTCAGTTTTGAAATGAACGACTCCTATTGGTACCATTGATTCTGGCCAGCCTAACCCGCTCCAGATGCGGGGTTAATTGATCTGTTGATGATTATGACCGTACAGGCCCGGAGAGAATAGATCTGGTTATGATTATATGACCGTTCAGGCCCAGAGAGAATAGACCTGATAATGATGATTTATGACCGTACAGGCCCGGAGAGAATAGACCGGATAATGATGATTTATGACCTTACAGGCCTGGAGAGAATAGACCTGATGACGATGACTGATTGTATGACTGTTTTCAGATCTAGACATAATAGATCTGAAGGGAATGTTATGACCGCCTCAGATCCGGATATAATAGATCTGAATACTCACTCCTCTCGTCTTATTTACGATGATGTTTGAAAGAAAGAACGAAAGAACTTTTCCTCATTTTCGTCATGATGCATCACATGTGCATACGCATACATACTGTATTTTTGTATGGCTAGTCGAATAAATGGTGTATTATTACTTAGGCTATGATGATATGATCTTAATATGATTCCTTGTCTCTTAAGTTATGATCCTATGTTCTTATGAATGATGAGTTGAAAGTCAGGTATGTTGCGAATCCAAACATTTTATGGGTTCTGGTTCTTGTGTATACTTTCCACTTAATTCATGATTATTTATGGTATACTTGCTGGTGACGTTGTCACTCACCCTGTTATTTTTTCTCCCAGAGCCTGCAGGAAACAGGGTCGAGTGGATCGATGACGAGCCTAGGGTTCCCTATCCATAGGCGTGCGAGAGAGGATAGCTTCAGGACTTTTGTATGATGACTTATATTTGATGAACTTAGGATGGGATTTCAAACTTGGACGTCTCTTTTATTTTGGTGGACATTGATGTAGACGATGTTATGAATATTCGGCAGGTTTTTATCTAGAAGTTTTTAATTCTGCCTCAGTTTTTGCTTACTTGATGACGTGTAAGCATGAAAGTCCATGTACTTTGTTATGGACTACGATATGTTATGAATCGACGCCTGGTCCTCTCCGTAGTGAAGTATGGTGGGCGCATCGTACGCGGGCGAGCCGGTGGGGCGCTATAATATGGGAGGCTGCCCACATTGGATATGATATGCCTCATTGAAACCTTGGCAATCAAAACCACCCTTATGGATAAAACCTTACACGAAGAGAAAAGAGTACATATTTATCCAAGTTGGGACAGCTGTGAGAAACATGAAGAAATATCCATAAAAATGAGAGTGGATGCCGTCGTTGAATGTCTCGGAAGTCGCCAATGGTGTCCGTAGTAGCCCATGCAAAACAAAACAGAATGATAGAGGACATAAGTATTTGCTTGCATGAGGGAGTAAATATATAAAAGAGCAAGAGAAAAATCAAAAGCATACCAAGTCACGGATGCAGGCGGCAAGTGTATAATATGGCCAATCCATATGGAAAACTTTAGCAATAGCGAGCATGGCATGTGGCAAGCATGACGAATATGTCATGTACTAACATCAAGTGTTACACAAATGCAAACAAGGATGGCATAGTAGCCCAAGTGAAGCGACATGTCGCAGCAGTCAACGTATTTTTGACATTAACATGACCAAAGATTACAACTCTTTCGACAACACCTGACGATCTGTCTCTAGAATAAAGTAAGGATGAATAGGTAAACAATACAAGAGGCCAAAAAGGTAGCCTGTGTTTCCGTTGTGAAAGGTTGAACCAAAGGTAACCGAAATGTAATTGCACCAAGGCATGCCCCAGTGGAATAACGTAAAATAGCTCCGCCTGCAGCAAAATGGCAACCCACCGTTGCATCAGTATTAAGCTACAAACATCCAGACGGAGGAGCCATCCAACGGACTACTTGTATCTTTTGTGTCTGAAGTGGTGGTAAAAGTTCCGCCTGCTGAAGTGTGGCTGATCCCAAGGCAAACTTAGTGTCGTCGATTGTTTTCCCCTATGAATAAATACCAATACGTATTTTTGACATTAACATGGCCAGTGTCCAAGTAGAGTCCTCACCATATATAATAGATGTATAAGAGCGCCAGCTATTAAACAAAACAATATTTGGGACAATGATGCGCAAAACACCCGTCACCGAAGTGGATGAAGAAAGCATCAACCATGACATTAGATATGGCCACAATTGCATAGACATCGGATAAACGACATCTAAACAGGTTGCATAAAATACCCAAATGGGATGGATACATGGACATAAAAGAAATAAATGTGTGACTTCTGTCGATGCCATTTTACAAAATGGATATTGGGTTGGTTTAATCACCATAAAGGACATAAAAATCATCTAGAGGAAAAGCACGGCGAGACAAACGCTATAGGAAGTGACTAATGGATGGTCGCTGACGTTTGTGCCAAATAAATGTTGATGATAAACTAGTCGGACGAGATAAAAAACATACCTCCAAGGCTGAGCGTAATGAAAAGAATCCAAAAGAAGTAGGTGGCCAAATAAGAATATATCCATCCAAGTGGCAGTGTGTAATGCACAATGAATGAAACCGACATATGAGCTTCCACGTAGGAGAGTCAGGAAGACGCGGCCGATACTCTCTTCTGACACCATGTTTTGTAGTCATATATTTACTCCAGAAAGTATTTTCAGATGATATTGCCACCAAATACTACAACAATACGCATCATGTAATGTGCAAAGATTAGAAAGTGCCAGACCACCTTGAGACGTGGGTTCCTGTACGCTAGACCAAGAAACCCAATGATGCTTCGGACCTCGGTAAAAGTGTGTAATTTTCCGCTTAATGGCTTGAATGTCCGATTTAGGTAGTCTGCCGGCAGCCATAATATGCAATGGTAAAGATGAGATAACATATCGTAAAAGAACTAACCTCTGCCTGTGATAAAAGTATGATGTGCCAACCATTAACCTTGCATCAATATGCTGCAAAAGCATGGTACAATAATGAGCCCTAGGAATACCCTAATGTAAAAATGAGCCAAGATACCGAAAAGGCATAGAAGTGGACTGCATATCAAGAAGCATCTCAAAATGGTGATGGCGAATGGAAGAAGTGTTAGACGAGACTATAAAACGACTCTTTTGATAATTAACTTTCTATCCTGATGCATACTCGTACCCAGACAGGAACTCCTTAAATGCTCGAAGGTTGTGCATGTCCCCCCTGCAAAAATACTAAAAGATCATTCGCGTATGCAAGATGCATGATATTAAAAGGCAAACATCCCAATTGAAAAGAAGACATGTCTACCGGCTGCATAATCATTCAGCCCCTGACAGAAGCCCTCTAAATCAAGAATGAAAAGCAAATGCGATTAAGAATCCCCTTGGCTAACCTCTCATGTAGGACGAAAAAGCCACAAGACACACCATTTATCAAAACTAAAAAATATGTACTACGCAAATGATTCAGAATCAATCTAATAAAAAAGGCTGAGAATCCAAAAGCAGACAATAACAACTCCAAATACTCCCAATTGACAAGGTCAAATGCTTGCTGCATGTCTAACTTCAAACATAGCTGATTGCCTGCACCCCTTCGGTCCAACATATGTATCACCTCACGGGCCAAAAGGACCTGTGAGGAGATGTCATAATCTTTGAGGAATCATGTTTGCTCCGACGATATTAACTTTGGGAGTAAGACAATCTCGTAGCTATTGTGCGTGTGCAAATTTTGCTCATAAAATTTGTCAAGCAAATTGGATGAAAATCACCAAATATGCGTGGAGACAACTTCGGGCAGTAGGGTAATTAAAGCGCTAGCCGTGACAGCAAGCTGTGGAATACCTAGAAAGAATTCCTGCACCGCTTTAATAACATCAGCAGAAATAATATTCCAACAAGAACGAAAGAAATTACCATGAAAACCATCGGGGCCAGCGACACTCTGCATATCCAAATGCCAAACTGCATCTTTAATCTCCACGGGCTGTGGTATTTGTGTCAATACGTCATTTTCATCTGATGACACCAATCGAGGAATACGCGCTAGGATCCAATCATAATCACCCGTATTCTTTCTAGTAAATAATGCAGTGTAAAAAGAAACTGCTTCTTGCTATATATCTTCATGTTTATCACAATGAACATCATCCGAGGTATATATTTGTTGAACCCAGATTTGACAACGATGTCCTTTAACCACTGAGTGAAAATATTTTTTATTGGCTTCACCATCTCAAAGCCATCTAATACGTGCCTTTGCTTCCAAAAATCAAATTCATACTTCGAAGCTAGTAAATATTCAGCTTTTGCTTTATGATATAACTGGTGATTTTCCGATGTAAGATCATTATGAAATTTTGTTTCGCCAATTGCATTAAAGTTGCGGCCTGCTGTAGTTTATCAAAAATATTGCCAAAAATATTCTTATTCTACAATTGGATATCATGCTTTAGGTGTATCAACTTTCGATAAAATCCATACATACCCCCAACTGCGGGATACGACTCTCTTGCATCTTTAACATATGCATAAAAATTCGAATGTGAGAGCCAACCGTCCAAGAAACGGAAGGGTCTCGGCCCATCCACCCGAGATAAATTACAAACCAACAAAAGCGGAGAGTTATCAGATGGGGCATGAGTTAGATGTGTTAAATGCAAATCATCAAAAGCATCCTAAAATAACGAGTTAGTGAAAATCTAATCTAGGCGCCGTTGAACACGGCATGGACCATGGCCATCCGCCAAAAAAAACGCGTGTCATGAAATGGAGGATCCATTAAACCACAATCTTCTACACAATTATTAAAATCCAGCAATGAAGAGAGCTGAGGATGAAAACGACCCTTATGATCCTCCAGTGTGCGAAAGATATTGAAATCACCACTTAATAACCAAGGTGGGGACTGTCACTAAGCATGCACGCACAGTGCATGCAATAGAGATTGGCGAAGTACAGCCGTGTGACGAGGATAGACAACCGTCCACCAAAAGGAGAAGTTAGTGGGCAATAAAATGAAATGAAAATGCAATAGTTGATCGTCCTCACATACCTCAACCATGCAAAAAATGTGAATCCCGCCAGAAAACCTAGATAGTACAAATAGTAGAATTAAAGGAATGAGAGAATCCTAATTCCATACGGAAACACATGATATGTGATGCTGTGTTCTTCGGCTCAAGCAAAGCTAAAAATTTAGTGTGATGCAAATTAACCAAATGATGCAACCATGGTAATGATGGACGAATGCCTCAAATATTCCATGTCATAATATTCATTGAGAAGACGAGAAAGTACCGCACAAATGGAAGGAACGTGTAGCACTAAGAGTAAGAACAACAGAACGTGGCAGCAGAGGGAGTTCCTTTCAGGTACGGCGACGCATTTCAGATACAACAGGAATGAAACTAGAATCTTCCACTGGCACAACGATTCTAGCCAAAAGCTCATCACCAGTAGGCAAAGTTTCTAACAACCGTATACGGCGGGATATAGCTTTAGAGGCAATAGGCAGAATAGGCGGATCTTGGCTTTGAATATTAGGTATCTCCGTATCAGAACTGTTGCCCAAATCACCCTCATCTGCAACATCTATCGGCATATGATATTCAGCATCCTGCCCTTAACGAGAGATATCCAGTGCATGATTGAGGTGTGGCAAAACCTCGTAATTGATAGGGCATGCATGATCGAGCTTTGGTTGCCATACTTTCTTGGACTGGACAGGTTTCTGAATAGTAGCATCAGGTATGGGATCACTTCTTTTAGTACAAGAACCATCCTTATGTCCGAATGTTCTACGTGTCATGAAATATAACAGCAAATCTTCATAGAGGACAGATTGAAAAAAAGAAGATGCACCACAGTCGACATATATTTTGGAAGGGAGTTCTTGGGTTACATCAACTTCTATACAAACTCTAGCAACCCAGGGATGATTAAAATGAAGAACAGTTGTGTCCACTTTGATGGTTGGGCAATTGGAAGCGCATATAAATCCCTTTGATCATGTAAGTGAATTGGCAATCCAATGAGGGAGACCCAAACTAGAACCACTGGTATCTCAAACTTGGGGTTGAATGCCGGTGTCCACTTAGAGATCTCATAGCCAAAAATGCACCAAACACCACGATAGAAGCATCGGTTATAATCATCTTCCGTGTCAAAATTCAGCAATATATATGATACATCCAATAATGCAATAGAAACAGTACCTGCAAATCCAATAACGTCCAAAGCCCGGCGGTGCGCAGCCATTGTCGGCCTGCCATGCCAACATGACCCAAACAAAGCACAACAAATGCGGACGGCCAAGGATTCGATTTCGGCTGATGTGAATTGCACTGAAGATGCTCCTTTAAAGCAACCAATTTCATGATTTGGAAAAGCGGTGCCTGCGTTCTGATATCATTTGTAGGACCTGCATAACATCACTAAAGGGGTGGTTGAATAGTGAGTGTGGAAAATTCGTTTTTAGAACTGTTTGGACCAAATAATACACTGCTGAAAACAATTTCTGTTTTGAGATCCTGATTTGAATTATCCAGATGACCTGGTTATAGACCAGCAAAAATTATGAAATTTGGTGAAGATGTGCTCTCAGACATTATGAGTGTCTCATAAAACTTTCAGATTAAAACTCCAAACCAAACCCCTTGAAAACACGTTTTTGCACAGATTGCGTCAATCTGCCAGAAGCTGTGATCCGAAATGAAAAATGTATTCCTATTAATTAGAAAATTTAAATGACTTGAAACTTTTATGGTATGACCCTCAAGATGTATGCTCAATGGGTTAAAACAGTTTTTCAAAATTCCTTTGGTAAGTATGTCAACCACGTTGGTGTTCTCAACCTTTGCAAATCTGAGAATTAGATTGCACTAGTCTTAGAACTATTAACGTTTGACTAACTTACACTTATCCAACTGAGATAAACTTGTGCCAAATGAACGCTAGGACGTGTGGATATGTTTCTACAAAATTTTGTGATTTTACGAAAATTTTGCTATTTTTCTTTGATTATGAGAACGGTGCAGTAAACTGAAAGTAAAAGTACTGAAAGTAAATAGCACCGAGATTTTTATAATGGTTCGTTTAAAACAACCTACTCCAGTCTTCGAGGACTCCTTCCTCAGTATTCACTAATCACAAATGACACCTTGACACAAGAGTGACTAAAGTTAAACACCAACTCCATCCTTTTATAATCAAATAAACAAGCACAATAACACGAACACCACCACCGATCGAATGAAAGTTTGATCACACCTTGAACAACCTTTTACACGAGATGAACATATGCGGGTGGTTTAAACAAATTCTATAAAGTATATGGAAGATATGTATGATATGATTGAGGCTAAGAGCAAGAGAAAAGAATGGAAGAAGAAGAAAGTAGTCTTGCTTTGAACTTGTAAGAATATGCACTTTGATTAGCCTTGTCTTGCACCATCTTGCCCCTTTTTATAATGTGCTGGCTGGCCCCTAGGGTTTGTTTTCTTCCTTGAGAATTGTCTTGAATACCCTTGGAAGATAGCTTTGTATATATGGTGACACAACCTTGCTTACTTGGTGCAACACGATTGGACGAGTGACTTGTCTTCGCCTAGTTGTCAGTTTTTGATAGGTCATCTTTAATCCACCTTGGCACTACTTAAATGAGCTGGAATTTCTTCTCAAAAATCTAAAACATGTGCTGAAAATCAAGGTGATTAACTTCCAAATAATCATGAGATAATCTCCCTTAAATTTTGGAATAAAATGTAATACAGAAAGATGAAAAAATCGGCTAGCTCTAAAGGCATGTGATGAAATTTTAGCATGTGTATATTTGAATTGTTTCCTTGTGTGTTTCCCTCTTCAATATCGCCAATCATGTGTGGCATATCCTCCACTAACTAAAGTGCCAAATAAGCTCCACCTAGGCTCCAACAAAGCTGAATTATGCGTGTGACATTACTGCACATGTGCTGAATTCTCTTTTGGTAAATTTTGTTACATAATATGCACAATCTTCACACAAATGGTAAATTGCAATCAGCCTAAATTGATTTTTCTTGAACACTCTAACATGTCATGAATGCGTAAAAAGTGTCTAGATACATGTGACATCAACACCAAAAATGTCCAAGCATGTAAAAATGTAGAAAACCGAAATTTTGACTTTCGTCGATTACACCCTTTTTCTCCAATTAAAATCAAACTTCTTAGACATGTAATATATATTATATAACACATAATATCCATAAAATAAGGTGTATATCCAGTTCCAAAGGCTGATGAAAAACGTCCTATGTGATAAAATAACCTTCAATTTGAATTCTCCATAAATTTAGGATAAATTGTGGGTGATTTGTGTGTGTAACCTGTTGAGAAATATGTTTGGATAATTTTCAAAGTCATGCTTTTAACTGGTGAATACTTAAAAATGTCACACGTGGTGTTATATGTGATTAAAAGTTGAAAAAGTTAACAAAGTTGACATCGATCTCTCATGTTGTTGCACATCGATCGATCTACGTACATAGATCTCTCACATCGATCGATCTATGTAAGGCAGAAAAGTTTAAGACCTTTTTGTGAAACATCGATCTCTAAACATGAGACACATCGATGGATCGATGTACATCGAACCCTCACTTCGATCGATCGATGTAGGTCAGAGGCAAACTCTGAAACTTTCTGTGAGACATCGATCTCTGAAGCTAAGGCACTTCGATCGATTGATGTCTAGGATTTTTAGAAATAATTTTTTAAAAATGTGTTAAAATGATTGTTTTCATTTGTATATGACTTATACATGTTCATTATGTGATTATTATGTGTTTTTGGTGATTATTATTGTTTTGTGACCAACATGCCTTGGAAGTTTCTACAACTTACCAAAAAGGGCAAATTTGGTATTTTGAGTTTTGTAGGAACATGATATGGTGAAAATATTTCAAGGGTGCATTCTTATACTATTTATCATGAATAAGTCGGTATCATGATTATTTCTGACCATCGGGTCATTTCTGGAGTTTTCTCACACCAGGGGTATTTTAATCATTTTACCCCAAGGGTATTTATGGTATTTTCACTCAAGGAATCTCTTAAGAATATTATTATCTTCATTCTGGAGCTGTGTTATGATTATTTTGAAGATTATATGGTGATCTTATATCTTATTCTCTCAACCGGTGATATTATTGACTATAGCTGGATATGTGACGATTTGAGATGTCACATTCTACTTTTTCTTGAAGACCCTCTTATATATGTTATAAGAGGATATTTATCATCATTATTCAGAGATATTAAAGGTGTCAAAGGTGTGGAAATGTTCTTGACAATAAGAAGACATATTGGAGAATTTCGGTGTTACACGTTGGCATAATCTTGTCAACTGTTATCTATTTATTTCTTTTTCAAAAATCTGAGTTGCTACACATATATATATGTTGAAAAACGTGTATACTCAGGTGTATATGATGGTGTATTCATTTTGTGAGTTGGAGACAAGTGGACCAACCAAAAAGGAGCTAGTTGGCAAAATTGCCAACTTGGAAATTTCAAATATAGCCAACGGCTATATGTTTTTTCTTGGGTATTTTCAGCAGATGTTTGAATTCAAATGAAGACTTCACATGTCCTATTATGGTGCTTGAAGTGGGAGATAATTTGGTGGTATTATCCTTTGTTCTTTTGTTAAAGAAAATCAAAAGAATTTTTGGAAAATTCAGCCTTAAAGTAACGGCTGAATTGGCTGATTTTTGAGCTATTTTGAATTTGAAATCTTCAAAGTCCCCATGCCTATTATCTTGCCAAAAAATTGAGAAGATGATGGAGTTGTTATGGTGCTATTATCTTCACATTTTCAAGATAATTCCAAGTCATCTTTAAGCTGAAAATTTCGGCCAACATGGAGTGCCAAGGTGGACCAATCATTGTGTTTTATTTTGCCAAATGTACAAAGCCAACCAATGATGCAAAGACATTTGTACTTGATGATGAAGATGGTGACACATTGGAAGTCTTATCTTCAAGGCTCAAATCACACTATAAATAGAGGCAATGGTGAAGAAGATGAAACACACTTGAAGCTCACAAGCATTTGTTGAATTGTCTAGCTTTCATCTTCATCTTCTTGTTGTTGTTGTTTTGTTCATTGTAGCAAATGTGTTCTTGTTGTATTGTGGTGAGCTACAAGCCCTTTGAGCTTCATTTGTAAGATTGATTAGCCATCTTTATAAGGCTACATCAATAGGTGTTGGAGGAGTTGCAACTAAGTGTTGCTTAGAGGTGATTGTCCAAGTCTTGAGTAGGGTTGGTGTATAACCAAAAGATCAAGCTTGGCTCTTGTTGTAAGGTGTTCATTTCATAGTAAAATCCAAGGAAAGGTGTTCCTTGGGACTGGAGTAGGTCACATTGACCGAACCAGGATAAATCCTCGGTGTTTTTCTCTTGTTTCTTTATTTTTGTTTTCTGCCTGTTTTTGACTGCAGTTTTCACCCAACTTCACATAATTTTAAAAAATAGCTAAACATTTTCAAAATTTGTGATTTTTGGTGTAGTTATACTTCAGACTATTATCTTTTATTTGCAACAAGAATCACTGGATTTGAGCAAGGGAAAGTTAGTCATTCAGTCATTGCGAGATAACTGCTCCAATCTGACTCCAATCTGACAAGTTTTGAAAAAACTTACATTCTGTATTTTTCAAGAATTGTTTAAGGTCAGGGCCTTTTGGAAACTTCATCTACACATCCTAAGGAGTGTTTTGATATAAAGATCAACCTTTTTGGTTGAGTATTCAAAGAGAAACACTATTTGCAAAATCAGCAACATTTTGTCCAATTCTGTCCATATTGACCATCTGAATCTTTTTATTTGTTTTAAAAGGACAAAAGATCTTATTTTTGTCTGTTTTTTGGACAGAGTCTTTTTAACGCATTGAAGTTCAATTCTGGAAAGTTTCAGAATTTTTGGAGTTGTGTACCGTTATTTGTGAATTTTTTAAAAACGGATTCTGAATCTGAGGTGGTCTCAGATTGTGTTTTCAAAGGGGATTTTAACAAAGGGTTGTAGTGTAATTTCCGCTAACTACTATTCATCCCCTTCTAGTGGTGTTTATTGCAGGTGCACGGCCCAACATTTGGTATCATAGTAGACCAACACCACTCAAAAGAAGCAAGATTCAACACTGTACGAACAATACAAGGCCAAGAAACAACAATTCATTATATACTACTTGTCTCAAATCCAAGGTACATACTATGGGTATTGTTTCTCACGAAGGTGAGTTGGAAGGTATGACTACACAACGCACTCCTCTTATTGATGGCAATAATTTTGTCCATTGGAAACTAAGAATGAGGCTATTCTTAATGGCTATAGACATCGATTTGTTGTCTATAGTTGAAGATGGGCCGTACATTCCAATGAAAGTTATACAAGTTAGTGGAGTAACTCAAGAGGTTGAAAAATATAAAAGTGAATGGTCATCGGATGATAAAAAGAAAATGTGTATGAATGCTAAAGCTATGCAATTACTTTTAAATGGACTTACAACTTCTGAAGCAGGATATGTGTCAAATTGCACAAGCGCACACGACATGTGGAAATCACTTGTATTAAAGCATGAAGGTACTTGTGGTATTAAAGAGTCAAAAACAAACATGCTTATGACTGAATTAGAGACTTTCAAAATGTTGCCAAACGAATCCATAACATCTATGGATTTGAGGATTACTAATATTTTTAATGCCCTTGAAGCTTTAGGGAAGTCATTTTCGAACAGTGAAAAGGTTCAAAAGGTGCTACGAAGCCTCCCTGCTGAATGGGATCCAAAGGTGACTGCAATCGAGGAGACAAAGTCAATCACTAAAATGGATGAATTGATCGGGTCTCTTAAAGTCTATGAGGTAAAACTGAACCAACGAAAGTCTGAATCGTCTAAGTCATCCGGTAAGTCAATAGCTTTCAGAACAACCAAAACACATGCTAGTAAGGATGATAGTAATAGTGATACTGAATTAGACGATGACTTGATATTGATCGCTAGGAAACTTAGAAAATTTTTCAAACGTCCAAATAGGAATAGACAACGTAATTCTTCTTCTTATCAACCTATTAAGAATAACACAAACAAATGGTATAATAAAGAATTAAAGTGTTATGAATGCGGTCAAAAAGGACATATATCATACGACTGTCCCACGAAGAAAAATAATAATAACAACAACAATAATAAACAAGCCAAGGACAAGGAGACTCAAACGACAAAGACAAAGGAGTCTAAGGCAAGAAAAGGGAAACGAGCAACGAAGGTGAGCACATGGAGCGACTCATTCGACTCAGAATCCGAAACTGAGGAAGCTCAAGTCTGCTTCGTATCCAACGAGGTATGTTCTTCTTCAGATAGTGAGTCTGATAGTGACATGACATTTGATGAAATGTATGAAGAATTCCTAAGAATGCATGCTCACTGTAAGAGGCTCTCTAAAGAAAAAAAGAAACTAGTTGAAGAAAATGACAAGTTGAAGACGTCCAACTTGGAATTTTCCGATCAACTAGAATCTCTTAAACAAGAGTCTTCTAATACTCTTGATTCTTTATAGAATAAAATTGAATTATATAGGAAAGATGAACAAAAGTTGCAAATGTAAAATAAAATGTTAAAATCCAAGTTAGACAGTTGTGAAAATGAAATAGTGCAACTTAAGTCTTCTAAATTCACCTTAGAAAAAATGATAGAACAATTTAAATCTGGTGCAAATATGTTAGATACACTTATATCATCACAAAAATATGGAAATGATAAAACTGAATTGGGATATAAAGAAGAAGATGACAAATTAGATAAAAAGACTATGTTTGAATCATCTACTACGAAACAACCTTATAAAGTTATAAAAACAAACTTGCCTGCTAAATCTTCTTCTACTCCTTCTTCTTCTTCTTATTCAAAGATAAAGATGCAGCATGCACCCATAAAAGCACACACGCATAACTATACATCTAGGCCAAACTCTGCATCTAGACAACCTAGAAATTATGCCTATATGTATACAAATGCAACGAGACATAATAAAATGCATTCAACATATTATAAACCTAAGTATAGGCAACACTCTTATAAGTCTTATAGAAATGCCTATGAACACACTTATACTGCGCCATATAAGAAACAAATTCAGATGCCTTATATACATCATAAATCTCGGCCATTCTATAATGATTATCAACCACGGCACAACAAGTATAATAATGCATCTTCACTTATGTGGAATAATCATGTATATGCTAATTCTTCTTATTGTTCAAATTATAACAATGCTAAAAATGTGCCTAGAAGGTATATTCAAGTTTGGATACCTAAGGGTTATCTAAACAAGAATAATGCCCCTAACATTCAAGGACCCAAATAAAGGGTACCTAAAACTTTGTCTTCATTGTAGGAAAAACGCAAGGAATGCAAGAAGGAGGCAAAGTCAAAGAATCTGAAAACCAAATGGTTTTTAGATAGTGGATATTCGAGGCATATGACGGGGAACCCCAAACTATTCACGGAACTTGAACATATTAATGGTGGAAAGGTGACATTCGGTGACAACAACAAAGGACAAGTTGTTGGAAAAGGAACAATTGGGGACCCTAACACATTTCAAATACGAAATGTGTTATTAGTAAGCAATCTATCTTATAATTTACTTAGTATTTCTCAACTTATAGATTGTGGTTATAATGTCTCCTTTCTTCCCAATTCTTGTGATATAATAAATGAAAAAGGAGAAACGGTTTTAAAAGGAAATAGAGATGGAAATATTTATACCCTTACCTCAGATAACATGTTAGATGCTAAGGTTAAGTGTCTAATATCACATGATTTAGATGTAAATTTATGGCATAGAAGATTAGGCCATATAGGAATTTCAACTATTAAGAAATTGTCTAAGAAGAATTTAATTAGAGGAATGTCTAAGTTAGACTTAGATAATTTTCAAATGTGTGAAACATGTATTAAGGGAGAACACATTAAAGAAGCCTTAAAACCGAAACATAAAGTGAGTACTAGTCATGTACTAGAATTGCTTCACTTAGACTTATTTGGTCCAAGTAGGACAAGAAGTCTAGGTGGACATTACTATGTGTGTGTCATAGTAGATGATTACTCACGCTACACATGGACATTGTTCTTAACACACAAAGACGATGCTCCATTAGCAATCGAAACCCTTATTAAGCAACTTGAAAACATTTATGAAGAAAATGTTAAAAGAATAAAGTGATAGAGGTGGAGAATTTAAAAACAAAGATGTAATCAAATTTTGTGAACTATATGGAATTAAACATGAATTCTCACCACCTAGAACACCACAACTCAATGGAGTTGTTGAACGTAAAAATAGAACAATTCAAGAAGTTGCTAGGACAATGCTGTGTGAAAATAAATTACCTAAGTATTTATGGGCTGATGTTGTTAGTTGTGCATGCTATATTATAAATAGGCTCACTATTAGAAAGAAATTAAATAAAACGCCTTATGAATTGCTAAACAATAGACAACCTAAAATAGATTATCTTAAAGTATTTGGATGTAAATGTTTTGTGCTAAACACTAAGGATAATCTAGATAAGTTTGAACAAAAGTCTATTGAATGCATATTTGTTGGGTATTCAACTAACTCAAGAGCATATAGGTGTTATAATCCTGCATCTAGAAAGATAATTGAATCCATACATGTGAAATTCAATGAAAATGCATGCTTTGAAGTTAGTGATTAACATCAACATAAACAAGAAACAAATGTTGAAAATATGTTTGATGATGATATATTACTTGAGCCGGTACTTGATCATCTAGAACTAACTCAACCTGAACAAGACATGCATGAACCCTTAGATGATATAAATGAAGAAACTTTGCAATTGGAAGATAATGTAACTAATGATCCTATTACATATGATAATGTTCATACTAATGAAACATTTGAACAAGATGAGGGTGAACCTAGTCAATCTAGGAATTCGTAGCACCCTAGAGAATTAATCATTAGGGATCCAGGTGTTGGGGTTAGAACACGTAGAAATATAAGTCAACTTAAGGACATAGCTTAGTCTCACGCATAGAACCTAAGAATGTTAAGGAAGCCTTAGGTGACATATCATGGATAGAAGCTATGCATGAGGAATTAAATCAATTCACAAGGAACAACGTGTGGGACTTAGTACCTAAACCCGAAGACAAGTCTATCATAGGAACTAAATGGGTCTTTATGAACAAAATGGATGAACAAGAAAATATTACAAGAAATAAGGCTAGACTAGTCGCACGAGGTTATAATCAACAAGAAGGAATAGATTATGAAGAAACCTGTGCACCTGTTGCACGACTAGAAGCAATTAGATTGTTACTTGCGATTACAAGTCTAAGCAATATTAAGCTCTTCCAAATGGATGTCAAGAGTGCATTCTTGAATGGATACATCCAAGAAGAGGTGTTTGTTAAACAACCCCCTGGATTCGAAGATCCAAAGAATCCTAACCATGTTTACAAGCTTAAGAAAGCTCTATATGGTTTGAAACAAGCTCCAAGATCTTGGTATGATAGATTTGCAAACTTTCTTATTGCAAATAGTTATCAAAGGGGAACTATAGACAACACATTATTCCTAAAAAGAAAAAGGCAATGATTTGTTAATAGTTCAAATATACGTTGACGATATCATCTTTGGTTCAACCAACCCTACCTTAGTAAAAGACTTTGAAGAGTGTATGAAATCAGAATTTGGAATGCCAATGGTAGGAGAGTTGAATTATTTCTTAGGACTTCAAATCAAACAAACCCCTCAAGGAATTCACATTAGCCAAGTTAAGTATGTCAATGATATGATTAAGAAGTTTGGTTTTGAAGAGTTGAAACCTACAACTACCCCCATGAATGTTAGTACCAAACTTGATAAGGATGAAAATGGTAAACCTTTTGATGACACACTCTATAGGTCTATGATTGGATCGTTGTTATACTTAACTGCATCAAGACCTGATATGATGTTTAGTGTATGTATGTGTGCTAGGTCTCAATCTTGTCCTAAGGTATCACATTATAATGCAGTGAAAAAGATCTTTAGATATCTTAAGCATACACCTCACCTAGGACTGTGGTATAATAGAAACGCTAAGTTGGAATTACACGCATATAGTGATGCTGATTATGGTGGTTGCAAATTAGATAGAAAATCCACTAGCGGTACTTGTCAATTCATAGGAACCAACTTGATTTCTTGGTTTTCTAAAAAACAAGCTAGTGTAGCACTTTCTACCACTGAAGCCGAGTATATTGCTTTGAGTTTATGTACTACCCAAATATTTGGCTTAAACAGCAACTTAGTGATTTTGACATTAAAATGAAAAAGATTCCAATTTTCTGCGATAGCACAAGTGCAATCAATCTTTCTCAGAATCCGGTGCTTCATTCTAAGGCCAAACACATTAAGGTGCGATACCACTTTCTTCGCGATCATGTTCAAAATGAGGATATAGTGATAAACCATATAACAATTGATCACCAAATCGCTGACATCTTCATCAAACCCCTTAATCAAGCCACTTTCGAAAACTTACGAGTCAAGTTAGGTATGATGACTTACGATACCATTGCATAGTTCAATATTTTGCATGATTTGCAAAATAAAGGGGGAGATCGAATAAGAACATGATTTTAGTTGGTAAGTTATGGATTTTAGTTGGTAAGTCATGATGAATCATATGCTAAAGTTTTAATTGGTATAAATTTTGGAGCATAGGTTAAGGGGGAAAGTATGAGTTGAGGGGGAGCAACATACTATTTAAAAGTTCACAACATTTGGTTAAACTTCTGGTTATAAGTTGTGACATTAAAATCATGTAAGGTTATTTTGAAAATCATCCAAAAGGGGGAGAATGTTGAGAAATATGTTTGGATAATTTTTAAAGTCATGATTTTAAGTGGTGAATACTTAAAAATGTCACACGTGGTGTTATATGTGATTAGAAGTTGAAAAAGTTGAAAAGGTTGACATCGGTCTCTCAGGTTGTTGCACATCGATCGATCTATGTATATAGATCTCTCACATCGATCGATCTATGTAAGGCAGAAAAGTTTAAGGCCTTTCTGTGAGACATCGATCTCTAAACCTGAGACACATCGATCGATCGATGTACATTGAACCCTCACTTCGATCGATCAATGTAGGTAAGAGGCAAACTCTGAAACTTTCTGTGAGACATCGATCTCTAAAGCTAAGGCACTTCGATCAATCAATGTCTAGGATTTTTAGAAATAATTTTTTAAAAATGTGTTAAAATGATTGTTTTCATTTGTATATGATTTTTTGTGAGACATCGATCTCTAAAGCTAAGGCACTTCGATCGATCAATGTCTAGGATTTTTAGAAATAATTTTTTAAAAATGTGTTAAAATGATTGTTTTCATTTGTATACGACTTATACATGTTCATTATGTGATTATTATGTTTTTTGGTGATTATTATTGTCTTGTGACTAACATGCCTTGAGTTTTGTAGGAACATGATATGGTGAAAATATTTCAAGGGTGCATTCTTATACTATTTATCATGACTAAGTTGGTATCATGATGATTTCTGACCATTGGGTCATTTCTGGAGTTTTCTCACACCAGGGATATTTTGGTCATTTTACCCCCAAGGGTATTTATGGTATTTTCACTCAAGGAATCTCTTGAGCATATTATTATCTTCATTCTGGAGCTGTGTTATGATTATTTTGAAGATTATATGGTGATCTTATATCTTATTCTCTCAACCGGTGATATTATTGACTATAGCTGGATATGTGACGATTTGAGATGTCACATTCTACTTTTTCTTGAAGACCCTCTTATATATGTTATAAGAGGATATTTATCATCATTATTCAGAGATATTAAAGGTGTCAAAGTTGTAGAAATGTTCTTGACATATAAGAAGACATATTGGAGAATTTCGGTGTTACACGTTGGCATAATCTTGTCAACTGTTATCTATTTATATCTTCTTCAAAAATCTGAGTTGCTACACATATGTATATGTTGAAAAACGTGTATACTCAGGTGTATATGATGGTGTATTCATTTTGTGAGTTGGAGACAAGTGGACCAACCAAAAAGGAGCTAGTTGGCAAAATTGCCAACTTGGAAATTTCAAATATAGCCAACGGCTATATGTTTTTTCTTGGGTATTTTCAGCAGATGTTTGAATTCAAATGAAGACTTCACATGTCCTATTATGGTGCTTGAAGTTGGGGATAATTTGGTGGTATTATCCTTTGTTCTTTTGTTAAAGAAAATCAAAAGAATTTTTGGAAAATTCAGCCTTAAAGTAACGGCTGAATTGGCTGATTTTTGAGCTATTTTGAATTTGAAATCTTCAAAGTCCACATTCATATTATCTTGCAAAAAAGTTGAGAAGATGATGGAGTTGTTATGGTGCTATTATCTTCACATTTTCAAGATAATTCCAAGTCATCTTTAAGCTGAAAATTTCGGCCAACATGGAGTGCCAAGGTGGACCAATCATTGTGTTTTATTTTGCCAAATGTACAAAGCCAACCAATGATGCGAAGACATTTGTACTTGATGATGAAGATGGTGACACATTGGAAGTCTTATCTTCAAGGCTCAAATCACACTATAAATAGAGGCAATGGTGAAGAAGATGAAACACACTTGAAGCTCACAAGCATTTGTTGAATTGTCTAGCTTTCATCTTCATCTTCTTGTTGTTGTTGTTTTGTTCATTGTATCAAAGGTGTTCTTGTTGTATTGTGGTGAGCTACAAGCCTCTTGAGCTTCATTTGTAAGATTGATTAGCCATCTTTATAAGGCTACATCAATAGGTGTTGGAGGAGTTGCAACTAAGTGTTGCTTAGAAGGTGATTGTCCAAGTCTTGAGTAGGGTTGGTGTATAACACAAGGATTAAGCTTGGCTCTTGTTGTAAGGTGTTCATTTCATAGTAAAATCCAAGGAAAGGTGTTCCTTTGGACTGGAGTAGGTCACATTGACCGAACCAGGATAAATCATCGGTGTTCTTCTCTTGTTTCTTTATTTCTGTTTTCTGCCTATTTTTGACTGCAGTTTTCACCCAACTTCACATAATTTGACAAAATAGCTAAACATTTTCAAAATTCGTGATTTTTGGTGGATTTATACTTCAGACTGTTAGCTTTCATTTGCAACAAGAATCACTTGATTTGAGCAAGGGAAATTTAGTCATTCAGTCTTTGCAAGATAACTGCTCCAATCTGACTGCAATCTGACCAGTTTTGAGAAAACTTACATTCTGTATTTTTCAAGAATTGTTTAAGGTCAGGGCCTTTTGGAAACGTCATCTACACATACTAAGGAGTGTTTTGATATAAAGATCAACCTTTTTGGTTGAGTATTCAAAGAGAAACACTATTTGCAAAATCAGCAACATTCTGTCTAATTCTGTCCAGATTGACCATCTGAATCTTTTTATATGTTTGAAGGGACAAACGATCTTATTTTTGTCTGATTTTTGGACAGAGTCTTGATAACTCATTGAAGTTCAATTTGGAAAGTTTCATAATTTTTGGAGTTGTGTACAATTCTTTGTGAATTTTTTAAAAACAGGTTCTGAATCTGAGGTGGTCTCAGATTCTGTTTCTAAAGAGGATTTTAACAAAGGGTTGCAGTGTAATTTCTGCTAACCACTATTCACCCCCCTCTAGTAGTGTTTATTGCAGGTGCACGGTCCAACATAACCATGGTATGACTTTGGGGATGATTATGACATGAGGATCAGCAAAATTTCTGAATATGTTTGATGTATATAGGCTGACCATCTTTATATGGGTAGTACGTGACATGTCGGTGAAGTTTCGGTTGTCACCCGATGCGACAATTTTTGGTTTATGGCTTCGTGACAGGTTTTTATAATTTTTGTACCGAGATGACTTGTAATGTATGATATGAGACCTATATATACTCATAAACATAATGTGTATATGGTTGTGTGACACCGACATACGGCTATGATGTGTATGACATGTTGGTGATACATCGGGACATAAGTATATATTGTGTCTTTATAAAACAAATTTGTATATGAAGTATATATAAGTATGTGGCATGTGAGTTGGGGATGAGGAGACTTTCCATTTCAAGTTTGTTGCCATATATCTCTCTCCAATTATGTCTTCATTTAATGAACTAGTTAGTTCATTAACTTAAGCATTTCACTTAATGAACTAGTTTAGTTCATTAATCATGGCACCTGAAAATAGTATAAAGACAAAAAATGCTTGCCATATGATGTAAGCTTTAATGTTTCATGGCATGTTAGTATGACAAAATTATATATAAATATGTAAAGCATTTTTATCACGTGCATATATCAAGTAACACTTATTTCATGCATTTCGTAACCACGTAACATTTAAAGCATGCATTTTCAAATCACCCAAACCCCTGTTTCTCAATAGTATGAGTGATAACACTAATCACCCAGCAAGTAATACGTGTAGATACGTCATATGGATAATGTATGAGAGACAGTGTTGCGCCACATCTGAAACTAGGGTTTCCACTCGATGCACTCGTCGTACTCTGCTACGAGAAGTATAAGGCATCGATACTATACATGTGCATGTCGACATGAATAATAAATCTATAAGCGGAAGAAACGTAAACATAAACAAAAATACAATTGACATGCATTACTATACATTATAATTCTGTACAAATCATCCGATACTATATCCTAAACTGCTCTGAATACATGATAATCCAATGAACGACACCTCTAAAGGTACTCTCTCGGGCAACTGTGTATATGTCGGTAAGTTACTTGGAGTATCCTCGATAAACCTGTAACTGATACATGTTCTCTGCAAATAATGATAAGGCAAGTATGAGCGATAAAACATAATCACCCAGCAAGTAGTACTGCTAGATACGTCATGTTGATCATACATGTGAAGACAAGGTAACAAAGTAATGATAATCATTATCATGAACATAATAAAGTGCGTTTCCATTTACAAATAAGTGACATAACATAAAAGAGAATAAATAAGAATTAACACACATATCGCTATCTGGTAAATATCTATACTGCCCCATTCTTAGATAACGCCACTTATCATGTATATTCACTCTTAGAATTTCAACCAGCGTCTAAGATATCATCATCCTAAATCTTATCATCCAAAACAATCAAGTCCCTATACAATTCATCCAAATGCAATAGCATTATGATGCGGTATCTTTGAAACAATGTCATAAACATAACTTTAAATCATGTAACAATATCCATTTTTCTGTAACATATCAAAACATAACTTTACTGTAAACATGACCTTTTTCATATGGTAACTGTGACGATGTACCTTGCATGTAAATTATATTGTCATAGAATACGAATAATCCCCAATCTAGAAATATGTACGAATATGAATCCTGATGAGTCCACATGAGATGGCATCCACTAGTCAAAAGACGGAACAAGAAGGTATGTCGAGTCAAAGGCCTCCTCTTTTCGATGGTCAGTCTTTTATACAATGGAAACTTATAATGAAATTCTTCCTCATGGCTATTGATATAGACTTTTGGTCCATCATAGAAGACGGTCCTTTTATTCCTTCCAAGTTATCCACAGTTGATGGTCTCACTTTAGAAGTCGTGTGAAACCGAAACAAGAATACACTAGTGATGACAAAAAGAAATTAAGTATGAATGCTCGAGCCATACAACTTCTTCTAAATGGTTTAAGTAAAAGTGAATCAAGTTATGTGTCAAATTGCTCTAGTGCCCCAAAAATGTAGAGAATTCTTGAAATGAAACATGAAGGTACTAATCAAGTTAAAGAGTCCAAAATAAACATGCTTGTGTCTACTCTTGAATCTTTCAAGTTATTACCGAACGAATCTATTCTTGATATGGATTTACACTTGACTAACATTTACAACTCCCTTGAGTCTCTTGGTAAAGCATTTTCTACATAGAAAAATGTACAAAAGGTACTAAGAAGCCTCCCATCCGAACAGGATCCAAAAGTAGTGGCGATCGAAGAAAGTAAGGAAACGAAATTGATAAAGATGGAGGAGCTAATTGGATCATTAAAGGTATACGAAAACAAACTCACACTAAGCAAATCAGAATCAACGTCAAAACAAGGTAAGACTATTGCATATAAATCAAATGAATACGTCTCTACTTCTTCAATCACATAGATGATAGTGACACAGAATCGGACAACGAAGATTTAATATGATTGGATAAAGGTTTGAGAAAATTTATGAGAAAGTCATTAAAGAATAAACCTAAGGCTGTTTCCACTAAGAGAAATAAAAATAAAAATAACGATAAAGATGTAAAGTTCGATGAATGCGGAAAACTTGGACATCTGTCATATGACTACCCGAACAATGACAAACAGACAAACAAAAACTGTGACAAGGATTGGAACAAAAAAAGACCCATCTCAGAACCTAAACAAAGGAATACAAGAAGAGCTCTCAAGGCCTCCACTTGGAGTGACTCGTCTGACACTGAGACTGATGAAACCAAAGAAGAAACGGCACAAGTATGCTTTGCATCCAAATCATCAAATGAGGTATGTTCTGACTCTGACTCTGATTCTGAACCCTCTTATGATGATTTATTTAGTCAATATCTTGAATTACATGAATTCACAAAGACTCTTGCAAAAGAAAAGAAACAATTAATTGAATACAAGAAGTTGTTAGAATCTTCTAACATGAACCCTGTATCTCAATTAAACGATTCAAAAGAAGAGTCGTCTTGCACGATTAATGCATTAAAATCAGAGATTTCATCATTAACATCCGAAAATAATGAAATGAAAGCCTAGATTTCAATTTTGAAATCAAGATACGCATATTTAGAAAGAATGGTAAAATAATTCGATACCGGTACGTCGTCTCATTTTCTCCCAAAAGCATGAAAGTGATAAAACCGGATTAGGATACATCAAGGATAATGAAATACAAAATAAGTCAACCAAATTTATTTTATCTTCGTCTAAGAAACCACATGCATTTAAGACAACTATACAAGCTAAGAAGATGGCTAGTTCACCACTCATCACATCTCATCGTGCTTCTTCTTTTTCATCTCATACAATGTACAATCATGCACCGTATAGATGTGAAAAGAAACCATTGATGCACATGCGACATTCATACAACACAAATGCATCTAGATCATGCACCATGCACACTAACACAAATACATATCAAAAATGAAAGTCTTATTATGCTCATAATGATATTTTTGGCCACAGGACAAATATACATGCCCCTAACATTTATTATATTGCTTCTTTATCTCTTTTTCACCTTTTGTAAGACCAAGAAAGGTCACCCAAGTTTGAATACCAAAAGGTACTCTTGCAAAGGTTGAAGGATTAACTCTTAAGGACCCAAAATAAAGGGTACCTAAATCATTGTTACACAATGCAAGGAACTCATAAATCAAAAGACACATCAATCAAGTGGTTCCTTGACAGTGGTTGCTTGAGGCACATGACGGGTGACCCGAGCTTATTCTCAAAATTGAAGAAATTTGCAAAAGGTGGATCGGTAACCTTTGGAGACAACAACAAAGGAAGAATTATCGAAAAATGAACAATTGAAACCCCGATCACTCTTCCGATCTCCAACGTCTTTCTGGTAAGTAATCTATCCTACAACTTGCTTAGCATATCATAACTTCTTAACAAAATTTTTGATGTGTACTTCACTCATCCATATTGCAATATTCATAAATAAAAACGGAGAAACGGTATTAAAAAGAAAAAGTGAAGGAAACATTTTTACCCTATATATGGATGACATGTTAGATGCTAAAGTAAAATGTTTTATATCAAATGAACCTAACATGAATTTGTGGCATAGACATTTAGGACATATTATGTTGGATGCAGCAATTGTCCCGTGATGCGTAGGCCGTTGTGGGCCAAGTCACGGTCGAATGCCGTGGGCGCTTGTGTGAGTTAAAG
Source organism: Eustoma russellianum (assembly GCA_036186865.1). Classification (NCBI taxonomy): domain Eukaryota; kingdom Viridiplantae; phylum Streptophyta; class Magnoliopsida; order Gentianales; family Gentianaceae; genus Eustoma; species Eustoma russellianum. Next base: position 17,804,158 of record AP025071.1, read on the forward strand.
GCACTATAAGTCTAGGGTATGCGCATCTCCTATCACCAATTGGTTTTATTGGAGTTGGTAGCGCCTGAGGTCCTACAAGTTGTATCAAAGCCAAGGTCACGGGTTCGATTCCGAGCGGGAGCAATTGCTGAGGGGGAGATTGTTGGGTGCAGCAATTGTCCCGTGGCGCATAGGCCGTATGGGCCAAGTCACAGTCGAATGCCATGGGCGCTTGTGTGAGTTGAATGCACTATAAGACTAGGGTATGCGCATCTTCTATCACCAATTGGTTTTAGGAGAGTTTGTGGTGCCTGAGGTCCTACATATTGGCACCTCAACTCTTGATAAACTTCAACGAAAGAATCTAGTAAGAGGATTGCCTAAACTTGATTTAGACAACTTTAAGTTGTGTGAATCTTGTATTAAAGACAACACCTAAATCACTTGAGTCTAAGAATAAAATTAGCACATCTAGAGTCTTAAAACTATTACACATTGATTTGTTTGGTCCTAGTCATACTAGAAGTCTTGGTGGGCGACATTATTCATGTGTCATCAGTGACGATTTTTGTCGCTATTGTAGCGCCCTGCTCCCGAGCCCTAGCATCGGGAACAGTGCACCCGCCGTATCTCGCTAAGGAGAATACAAAGCGTCGAATCAATCTCTTACATGTCAGAAATGTCGAAGAAATGTTTCTCGCAGAAACGTAAATCATAACTTAAATTAACCTCCAATAATTATCATTACATTACTAAATAAAACTTTGATAATAAAAGTACTAAGAAGTCTGTGAAAATCCCCAAAGTATATGTAAACACAAATAGCTGCAGAGCCCCCTCGAAACCTAGCTGCAGCTATCAACTAGCCCACTCTGCTGTGTCTGTCTTGTCCTCAACAAAGATGTGCTCGTATTCCTCATCCGGCTCACCTGGGAAGTAGGGGTGAGAGACAAAAAATCACCCAGTAGATGCCCGCCCCAAACAAATACAAAACATGCATACCGAATGATATAACGACATAGCACATAAATATGATATAACATACATAAGATAAAGTAAATACGGTAAGTAAAGCACTCCATATAAAAATGCGCAACTACGTGATGCATGCTCTATCCACGTGTCACACGCAACAAAGTCATGTCACACAGAATGCCGATATCTCCACCGTGCAATGCATGAACCCGGGTTCTACTGAGTGGCTGTGGGTCGTACCCACCCACAATCACCATACTGAGTGTACGTGGTCGCACCACCGTACACCATCCTGAGTGTATGTGGCCCCGCCACCGTACACCATCCTGAGCGCCCGTGACCCGTACTTCACGACCCGCCATAAATGCAATGCACGTGCCATGAATGCAAAAACACCGTCGCCTGAGGCCCCTGGCCCATCCTCACCATCCTCCGGCACTCAAATTTAGGTTCGTAAATTTTCTGAATATTAGAAAGTTGTTATTTATCATCACCTTTAATTTTCCCTTAGCTTGGATTAATTTTCTAAAATGTTCTACTAATGTTTCCTATTTCTCCCTTATTTAATTCTATTTATTACTATTTATTTTTAATTTCTTAAATTTACGAAACTTTAGAAATTAAGTAGAAATAATTTAATTTTAACCCTTTATATTTTCTGGAATTTATTTGAATTTTACTGGTATTTAATTAAATTTTTCTATACATTTTTTGAGTGGTTAATGGGTCGTCTTCAGCCTGACCCATTGGCCAGCCGGCTCGGTCCGTTGGCCAGCCTGTTCTCTGTCTTATATTAATTTAATTTTTATTTACTGGTTGTTCCACTAGTGGCAACGCACGCTGTGATTTTTTTTCGATCCCAACCCCCCATTTTTTCCTATTTCTAGTCTATAGGAACCTATTCTAAGGCCAAAACACAACTTTTTAAAGGCTCCTAATGTAAAAGTTACTTTTTTTCCCCAATTCTTTAAGGGTATTCTGTTTTCGATTCAATCATACCACCAATTTCACACACATACATGCATATAGCAGCCATAAACAATGTATCTCATGCTTTCCAACATATACAAAATTTACAACTTAAACAAATAAAAACAACGAAACACATTAGTATACCATCAAAGCATGCATGAATCATAGCCGTTTGAGGGGGAAGAGGCACCTACCTTTTTGACGCATTAACATCCTACGTAGAACCTCTTCTTCCCTACCCCGCTGACCTCTATGCTTGTTGTTGGGAAAATCCTTCCTTTCTTCCTAAAGGCTTCGGATGGTTGCTTTGGAAAAGGACAAAAAACTTTAACTTCCACACTTAATCCAGGAAGTTGACAAGTACAACTTTAAACATCTTTTCATTTACCGTTATACTTTTCCGTTTATTATTTTATTGCCATTTAAATTCCAATTTATCATCTACGTATAAATATACCCACGTATAGGCACGCGTCCATACATGTACATATACGCGCTTATACTTACGCGATATAATTTACTAATCACATGCATTTTCCAATTATGCCCCCTATGTTGTCACTCGATGAGGCCGGAAGAACATTCAATAAAAAGTCAAACACTCTCGGCCCAACATATCATCAAATATTACTTCCAATTTCACAAACATATAAAATATACCCTAGCCCTATCAATTTCTCTTTTCTTTTTTTTCCTCGGCCAAAGCCCACTCCACATAAATTTGTTTCCGTATACATATTTTCACTCACAGCACGTTTATCACCTAAGCCTATTCATGCATAATTTAAAGAAAAGAACAACACATAACTAAAATAAACATACATGCACACAGTTAAAAAATAAAGGAAAACAAATAACATCAAGTAAAAGAAACCTCAGCATCTCTTTTTTTGTCCCTTTTTCTTTTCATTTTCCACCGCGGCAGCCATAACGATGAGCATCAACAGCAAACTAAATCCCATATTTATACTTACTCAACACATGCAGAAACGACAACAATTAATAACATTTATATATAAATCAATGTGCCATCAAATTTTCTTTTAGCACCATAGATTCGGCTGGACCAAATTTACATATAGTCATCTTCCTACCAACAGTCTATATGCATAATCATCATCAAGATTATTTCATCTTTGTACATATACACATGATCGATACATAAATACAACGGTTACATATGTATAATCAAACATATATGCAAATCACAACTACATATGCATGATCTAATTTGATACAAAAATATCATAATAATATTGGAAAAACATAGTAAATATAGCAAAGATACTTGTATCGTATCTCGATTAAACGTACTATGCGAAGAACGGATGAAGAACGAATTGAGAATTCACTCGTTTTTTTGGCTTAGATGCTGGCGGCCAAGGTTTCTATTTGGAAAAGAGGCTGGACGAATGTTTAATGTTTGGAGGAATGTAGATTGTACGCTTGCTGAAGGCTGGCTGTAGAGAAAAAGGGGTTTGAGTGATTTTCAAATGCATGATTTAAATGTGCACAAAAACGAGCATAAGATAAAACGTGCATGATATATAGACATGTGTACATGTATGCATGATAACTTGCCATTACTTGCCTTATTTAGCTTATATATTATGTTGCCGTACTAACGAGCCATGAAGCATTAAAGCTTACATCATATGGCGAACATTTGTTGAGTTTATACTATTTTCAGGTGCCACAATTAATGAACTAAAGTAGTTCATTAAGTGAAGTGCTTAGTTTAATAAACTAAGTAGTTCATTAAAGGAAGATGCATTTGGAAAAGGCACAAAGGCAACATGGCTATGGAAGGAAAGTCTTCTCCTCCTCCCCACATTCAATGTCACACATTTTTATACACATATATACTATATTTTCAGATTTTTTTATAAAAGGCACATACACATGTATTCCATCGTACTACCGACACGTTATATATCTTACGTACGTATGTTAACGTCACACCACTATGCTTAACTCATATTTATGAGTATATTCAGGTCTTATATCATATGATATAAGATATTGTGATGACAAATTAAATACGACACGATAAAAGATTCTAAACCGAAATTTGTCGTATCGGGCGAATACCGAAACTTCGCCAACGTGTCACGTACTTGCCATAAATAAATGGCCAGCCCATATACATCAAAAATTGATGTAAATTTCGTGCACATCACTGAAAAATCAGGCAAAAATACTTTCCATGTTGGCACACACAAATCACCCCACATTTAGGCCAAAATGTGAAGATTCCAATTTTATTTTTGTCACATGTTTATGGTACCATTTTTAAATCAGCCAAGAGCTGAAATTTAAAGTATATATTATATATATTATGTATAACATAATATATATATCATGTGCAAAAGTTGGAATTTAAATTAGAGAAAAATCGGGTAATCGATAAATATCGAAAATTCGGTTTTCTACGCACATAACATGGAACGTTTTTCTTGGACATCATGTGACACGTATCTAGACACTTTTTACATATAATATACATCTTAAAGTGTTCTAGAAAATTAAGTTAAGGGCTGATTGGAATATTACATGTGTGTATTATTAAATGTGCACTATTTTACAAAGTTAGCAAAAATAAATTTCAGCACATGCACAAACATATTCAAACGTCACTACAGCTGATTTGGAGCATATGTGGAGCCTTGTTGGCATGTTGATTGGTCAAGGATCAATCATACAATGTTGATGAATCAAAGAGAGAAGCTACAAAAGGTAAGTATTCAACATATACCTCTCTTATGTCACATGCTGAAAATTTCAGCATGTTACACATACCATGGCCGAATTCTTCATGGTTAAGAAAGATATTTTGTCAATTTTTCATTAAAGGATTAATTAAAGGAGTTATGGAAATGATTTGAATATTATGTAAGGTAATTAAGTGTGATATTTTACATATCACACATGCTGAAATTTTTCAGCATGTGTGAAGAGTGTGCTGGCCGAAAATCTATCCCTCATTGTGTCCAAGTTCACTCTTCATTTGGTAGCAAGACTTACCTTATATAATTGATTCATTTTTATGACAAAAATTCAAAAAGAAAATGGCAAATAATCTGAATTTATTCCATGATGTAAATGCTGAAAATTTCAGCATTGAAAATGTTGTGTTGGCCGATTTTGTTAAGGTTGGAAAAGAGATATTTTGTGTCTTGCACTTTATGATAGAATTTGTGAACTATGGTATGACTTAATGGTTGATTTTTTGGCAAATATTAAGTGATTATTTCAGATTTTCCATGTCATCAAATGATGACAACAATGAGCCAATAAAGAGGTGCCAAGTAAGCAACAACTAAATGATGGTCCAATGGAATGATGCCAAGTAAGCAAAGCATTGTCACCATGATGTCTTACACTCTCTCAAGCACTTAAAAGGAAATTTTTCAAGAGGGGAAAAGGCCATAGGGGACGGCTGCCACAATTAAAAAGGGAGAAGAAGAACAAACAAAAACAAGAAGAAGAATTGCCTTCAAAAGTGATCAAATTGCCAAGCTTCTTTTCTCCTACTTCTTCTTTCTTCCTTCTCTTGTAAAAAGCCTATTGTATATTACTTCTTTCAATCTTGAATAGGCTTCATATAAACCACCATTCATTCATCTTTGTAAAAGATTGATCAAGGTGTGATCAATCTTCATTCTTACGAGGTGGTGGTGTTCGTGTGAATTGTACTCACAATACAAGGTTTGTAAAGGGTTGGAGTTAAGGTGTAACTCTAGCAACCCTGTGGTAAGGTGTGTGGTGTGTGTGAATAGTGTGAACCAAGGAAGGTGTTCCTTGAAGACTGGAGTAGGTTGTTTATAACCGAACCAGTATAAAAATCTCGGTGCAATTTACTTTCAGCATTTACTTTTCAGTTTCTGCACTGTTTATCCGTTTTGTTTACGTTGGTAAAAATAGTAAACGATTTTCAAAAATTATAAAAATTTCCAGAAACATACATAAACGTTCTAGGGTTAATTTGGCACAAGTTTCAACCCTTTTGGACAAGTATAGGTCAGTCAAACGTCAAAAGTTCTGAGACTAGTGCAATCTGATTTTCAGACTTGCAAAGGTTGAGACTTTGGTTGTATTTGACCTACTTCCCAAAAGAATTTTCCAAAACTGTTTCAACCCATTTAAATATAGTGTGTGAAGAGTTATTGATCAAATTTTCAGATCATTTGGACGTTCACACAAATAGGAATTAATTTTTCAAAACCATCTACCGTTTCTGGCAGATTTGCACAATCTGAGTGCCAACGGTTTTTGAAGGGGTTAAAGGTTGAATTGTGATTTGAAATTTTTAAAGGACCCTCATAACATCTGAGGGTAAGTTCTCTCAAAATTTCATAATTTTTGGAGATCTCTAACCTAGTTTTAAAGACGTTTTAAAACTGGTCCTGAAAACAGAAACTGTTTTCAGAACTTGAATTGTTCAAGGTTAAAGAAATTTTAAAAACCACATTTTCCGCACCCACCATTCAACCCCCCCCCCCCCCCCTTCTAGTGGTTCCTTGCAGATCCTACACTGGCCACTCGTTGCAATAGGAAGGATTAAGAAATTGGATTTTTTTGGAGGAATAAGGGTGGTGCTGGCTGTTGATAAAAATTATGGAGAATGAAGAATTTGGCGGCTGCAGAAGGCTGGTGACAGAGTTCTTAAGTTTCTTGGGTGGCTGTCGTTTGTGAATAATTAGGGTGGATTCTAGAGTTGTGTGATAGGTGTACAGATATAGATGTATGTATTAGGTAGAATCCTACGATATTTAGGTTATCTTATTCTAATATGAATTTGAAATTTAATTTAAGCTTTATCTACTATTCATTTCCTAATCATATTATGATCTAAGTTCTAAACTTATCTAATTTTATTTATTTATTTTTTATACCCCAGTCACGGGGCATAACAGCTATACATTGACTTTATTTCTTGCAAATAAAGATGATAGTGCCATTGAGATTACTAAATTCATAAAACAACTTGAAAATGAGTATGTTTAAATGTGAAAAAGATTTGGAGCGATAGAGGCGGCGAATTTAAAAATAAGGACATGATTGCATTTTGTGAAGAAAAGGGTATTAAACACGAGTTTTCACCACCTAGAACACAACAATTAAACGGATTAGTAGAAAGAAAGAATAGGACATTACAAGAAATAGAAATAACCATGTTATGTGAAAATAATTTGCCTAGATTTTTGTGGGCAGAAGCCGTAAATTGTGCATGCTATATAGTTAAACGATTCCGTTTAGAAAGAAAATAAACAAAACACCTTATGAAATGTTGAATGATCGCATGCCTAAGATTGATTATTTGCGTGTGCTTGGTTGTAAGTGCTTTGTCTTAGACACAAAAGATAATCTAGAAATCTTTGAGTCTAAATCCTTTGAATACATCTTTGTTGGATATTTTGTGAATTCTAAGGCATATAGATGCTACGATCCTATCACTAGACAGATTTTAGAATCTATTTATGTACAATATAATGAATTGGGTGAATATGAAATACATAAAGAATATGACGATGATTTTGAACTAAATCCCGTGTCAGATGATATAGAAGAAAATATCGTACATGATGAACACGAGACAATAGAAATGTATGATCACATAGAAATGCATGAAAACTGGGAAAATAATCAACCAAGATGACATAGGGATCACCAACACGATCTCATCATAGGCGACATAACACAAGGTGTACGAACACGTGAAAAAATATATGAAGATGAAATAAATCAATTCCATGCTATGATATCTCAAATGGAACCCAAGAATGTGTTTGATGTTTTGAATGATTCTTCTTGGATTGACGCTATGCATGATTAACTAAATCAATTCACAAGAAACGATGTGTTATGCCCCGCACCCTCCGTAGAGTAAAAAGTCAAAGAAGAAATTTACAGAAATTAATGACGGTCAACGAGAATTAATTAGGCATTAATATGAAGATTAATTAGAAATTAATGAGGAAATTTAATATTAGAATTTATTATATTTAAATTGTAATTAAATATTCAAGGTTTATCCTTTAAGATAAATAGGAAATAAGATATAATTTAGAAACACCAAACTTTCCCCTTCCCATATAAAACTGACAAAGCGTCAGTTTTTCTACTTTTACAGAAGTATCGACGCTTTCTTCCCTCATACCCTAGCCGTTTTGCCCAAGTCACGTAGAAGAAGAAGACAGCCTCCAAGAACTGTTCCAACTTCCATCCGTTCTTCAATCCGTTCTCGAGTAATCAAAGGCAAGTAATCTACTTATAAGTTCCTACGTTTTGTGAAAGATAAACGACCTATTTTGATATCAACTTGGATCACCATGCAGTAGATTCGTTCTTTGATTATTTTCATATGATCTATGTGTTTTGGTTTTCGAGATTTTGCCAATGAATATGAAAAGCATTTGTTGTTGTTGTTGATTATGTGAAATCATGCAAATCCCTAGCCCTTGTATCCCATCTTGATGTGATTGCGTGGTTGCGTGGGTTGAGGGAGAAAGGTGGAATCTTTGGGGTGATGCAGTTGGAAAAGGTGTGTGATAGGTTTGGATCCCGTTTGCTCGGAGCATAGCGTTGGATCTATAGTTTAAGCATGAACTATAGCGGGGATTAGGTGTGGAGTGATTGGGGATGAAGTTTGGATACATGGGGTTTTTAATTCTGCAGTGGTTGCAGAAAACGCAGAGCAAATTTGGGGAGAGCGCAGACATCGATCGATCGATGTCAGAGATCGATGTCCCCAGAAGTACATCGATCGATCGATGTATAGGTTGCTGAGAGATCGATGTCCCCAGAAGGACATCGATCGATCTATGTGCAGGTGGTCTGAGAGATCGATGTCTCCAGACGGACATCGATCGATCGATGTAGGTACAGGCTGAGAGATCAATGTCCCCAGTTGGACATCGATCGATCGAAGTGGAGGGATCGATGTCCCCAGCTGGACATCGATCGATCGAAGTATAGGGGATGAAGTCCGTCAATTTTGTGAAAAATAGAGGAAGAAAGAGGGAAGTTTGGGGAGTCTTCGGGTGACTTTAGAGACTTCTTAAGACCTGATTAAGGGTAGTATAAGTCTTGGGAACATGACCTAGGATGGTGAACCAATGTCGGTGACTTCGATGGGTTCTCGAATTGAGTTTCAACGGGATTGACTTAGGCGGGTTAGGAGATGAAGGTACGAGGTGTTTGAGAGTTCAACGAGGAATGGTTAAGGATATTTGTCTTAGGCTATGGATCTTAGGATCATGACTAAGTGTTGACGCGATAGTCGAAGCCTAAGTGATGACGTGTAAGTTAGTGAAAACTCGTGTGTGTCTGTACTTGCGCATGTGTACATGAATGACTTATATGAATGTGAATTGCATACGAGAATGAGAAATGAGAATGAAATGAGGAGTCTTGCATCATGGCACGTGCATCGCATATGGTTTTGAAAAGAGAGGTGTTTCGGCACCGATTTGCGAAGGTGACCTACAGTGTTAACCGAGATGGAAATTTAAGCTGGGGTGCACTGCAGGGCACAAAAGACTGTAACGTTAACCGGGATGGAAATTTAAGCCGGGGTGCGTTACAGGGTATAAAGTCCTCTACAATGTTAATCGGGATGGAAATTTAAGCCGAGGTGCATTGTAGAGTTTTACGAGATCTGTGATGTTAATCGGGATGGAAATATAAGCCGAGGTGCATCACAGAGCATACGAGCTTGTAACGTTAACCGGGATAGAAATATAAGCCGGGGTGCGTTACAAGGAAATGAGTACGAGACCGGACATTGTGCACGCATTGCATTCATTTGAAAAGAAATGGCTCATGCATATGTGATTGTGTAGTGTAGTGCATTATTTTGACATGCATCACGAGAGTCGTTGTGGAGTGTGTGCTTATGTTATTTGATCGGAATTGAATTGATTATTTGCGATTTGGATTGCTGTACTTGCGTTATTATGTTACTCGCTTATATATTTGAAAGCTTACAAGACATGTGCCCCCACCATTCCCTTGAATTATATATTACTCATGTCTTGCCATGTGTTGATCCCGTATGTCTTATAAGCGGGTTACTTGCTAGCGTTTTTCGCTAAGGGTACTGCATTTGTGTTACAGGAGAACCCAAGTATGACATGATTTTCATTGAGGACGACGGCGAGTGGGCAGAATGGGATGTTTAGACCTGATGGAGAGAATTGATTAGACAGTTTCTATTATTTCTGTTTCTAATTTCATTTGAGGTTTTAGATGGCTGTGACCATATACAGTTTTTGATGTACACGTTGTCGGTTGACGTACTGTGTTGATGACTTAGATTACCGAGACATGTTTCCGCGCTTATTTCTCTTACATCAGTGATGATGTGTATTCGAGAGATGAGACGTCTTGTAGTCTTCTCTGTAAGCTACGACGGGTGCACCGGTTCGGATTCCGCTGTCCGGGTCGGGGCGCTACAGGTGGTATCAGAGACTAGGCTTCAGATCTACCTCGGAGACCTAGGTTATGACATGTAGAGTCTTAAGATATGATCTTCACCTTAAGTTGATCTATTAGTCTAAGTATGTAATCTTAGATTTAAGTTTGATTGGGATGGGTGTGTTTACGAGCACGATAGAATACAATCAATATATGTTATTTAAATTAGTTTACGAATTTCGCTTTGTAGACATTATGGACCACAAGTACTTATTTTGGAACTGCCCAAGTACTAATAAGCTTGAACTTGCAGAAAATGCCTCCTAGACGCGATAATCAAGGAAATGGTGCCAATGGAAACAACAACCCTCCACCACCGCCACCTCCAGTATTAGTACCCCAAGCACTGATTGATGCTATCACAGTGATAGCGCAAGGGGTTGCTCAGCAGCAGCAACAACCACAACAACCTCCTCCACCACCTCCTCAACAAGGCATCAGATATTATATTGGGGAGATGCGCAAGATGCATGCCCCTAATTTCGAAGGAACCACTGACCCAGAAGTAGCTGGGTTCTGGCTTGACGAAGTGGAGAAGTGCTTCCGGCTTGTGCAAGTGCCTGAAGATCTGAAGGTGGATGTGGCCACCCCGTTATTGATTGGCAGAGCAAATGCCTGGTGGAGCGGCATCCTGCCAAAGATGACCCCTCCTATTCAGTGGAGGCAGTTTGTGAAGGCCTACAAGGACTACTATGTGCCGGAGACTGCCATTTTGGAGAAAATGAGACAATTTGACAAGTTTGAGCAGGGAAGGATGTTCGTCTCTGACTATGCAGATAGGTTCCACGCCTTGGGCAAATTCACGCCTATGGTACTGGAAAACAACCGAATGAAAATGCTGAAGTTTGAGGAAGGATTGAATCCCCGCATACGGACAGCAATCGCGGGGTCAAGTTTGAAAACATTTGAGGAAATGCTAGATGCATGTTACCGGGTGGAGAGTGACATGCGCAGGTCACAACCAAGAGAGGCTCGAGAGGAATCGAGCAAGAGACCAAGGATGGAGCAAAGTGGTAATAGACCCAGACGTTGGGTCAAGATCCCCAGAAAAGGACAAGCGGGGCCAATTCAAAGGGCACTGCAACCAAACCAACCCAACCGCCAAGCACCAGCAGAGTGCCCACACTATCAAAGGAGACACGTGGGTGAATGTTGGAAGATAACTGGTGCGTGCTTTAAATGCGGAAAGGCGGGCCATAGGATCAAGGACTGCCCTGAATGGAACCCTAAGCCACAAACAGGAGCCGGGCTGGCTCAGCAATAGAGAGGCAGTCCCAATGCGAGAGTCCACGCGATGACGGACGCTGAAGTCTAGGAGGATGCAAACGTGGTGACAGGTACGACCTAAGTTTAATAATAGTGGGTTAAGCTGGATTTTAGCTTTCTGAGTTAATAATTGAATATGTGCTTTATGTGAAACTTTTATGTGTTACCCTTTGTTGAATAGGTGTGATCCTAGTTAATAACGTGCCCGCAAATGTGTTATTTGATAGTGGAGCTAGCCACTCTTTCATCTCTAAGCGTTTCGCTAAAGGACTCGACTGTTTACCCGAATGGCTTGAGAACCCATTTAGGGTACAGGCAGCAGGAGAACAAGTACTGATTTCTCACCATCAGTACAAAGACTGCGATTTGGAATTAGATGGAAAACTATTCTTAGTGACCTTAGTCCCAATCCCAATGAAGGACTTTGACGTAATATTGGGCATGGATTGGTTGACCAAGAATCATGCCAATATCGATTGTAAACTCAAGCGAGTAACCCTCAAGGACTCTGAGATGAATGACGTCACGGTGCAAGGAAATACCAAGATAACCAAAGCTCCAAAGAAGATATACATGACGAAAATTAAGGCCTTTAAGGCTTTACAGAAGGGAGCAGAGGGGTTTATGGTTTATGCTCTAGATGCGAAGCAGGAGGTTCCCTCTATGGAGCAAATTCCGGTGATCAACGAGTTTAAGGATGTATTTCCGGACGACTTACCGGGAGTACCGCCATCAAGGGAAGTGGAGTTTGAAATCAACTTGATTCCTGGAGCAGAGCCTATATCTAAGGCACCTTACAGAATGGCTCCAGCTGAACTTAAGGAACTGAAGGGGCAACTTCAGGAATTGTTGGACAAGAAGTTGATTCGCCCCAGTGTATCACCCTGGGGAGCTCCTGTATTATTTGTGAAGAAGAAAGATGGCAGTATGCGGTTGTGTATTGATTACCGCGAACTGAACAAGATCACCATCAAGAACAAATATCCTCTGCCAAGGATCGAAGATTTATTTGATCAGCTAAAGGGAGCTCGCTGGTTTTCAAAGATTGACCTCCGTCAAGGATACCATCAATTGCTTGTGAAAGCGGGAGACGTCCCTAAGACCGCTTTTCGGACTCGATACGGGCATTATGAATTTTTAGTGATGCCTTTTGGATTAACTAATGCCCCAGCGGCCTTTATGGACTTGATGAACACTGTGTTTCGAGAGCAGTTGGATCAATCTGTAGTGGGGTTCATCGATGACATCTTGGTCTACTCCCCCGACGAGCAAGCTCACGCCGAACACTTAAGAGTGGTGTTGCAAATCCTGAGACAACAAAAGCTCTACGCCAAATTCAACAAGTGTGAATTTTGGCTAAGGAGTGTAGCCTTTCTCGGTCACGTGATTTCTGAGGATGGAATCTCAGTAGATCCTAAGAAGATAGAAGCCATCACTGAATGGCCAAGACCTACAAACGTGACTGAAGTAAGAAGCTTCCTAGGCTTGGCAGGTTACTATAGAAAGTTCGTTGAAGGTTTCTCAACAATAGCAGTCCCATTAAGCCGACTTACACAGAAGAAGACCAAGTTCGAATGGACTGCCGAATGCGAGCAGAGCTTTACCGAGCTCAAGAAGAGATTAACCACAGCCCCGGTGTTGGCACAACCCTCCGGCACCGATGGGTTCGTGATTTATAGTGACGCGTCCAAGAAAGGACTAGGTATGTACATCATTACCATTAATGCATTGTATATACTCATGCTAGTCTCAAACTAACGTTCTGTTTATAGGTTGTGTCTTGATGCAAAATGAACGAGTCATATCATACGCGTCAAGACAATTGAAACCTTATGAGCAGAACTACCCGACGCATGACTTGGAACTCGCAGCTGTGGTATTTGCTCTTAAGATCTGGAGACACTATTTATATGGAGAGAAGTGTGCAGTATTCACTGATCATAAGAGCTTAAAGTATCTATTTACGAAGAAGGAGTTGAACATGAGACAAAGGAGATGGTTGGAATTACTCAAGGACTATGACCTGACCATCAACTACCATCCGGGTAAGGCCAACAGAGTGGCGGACGCGTTGAGTAGAAAGTCTAGCCACGCGAGACAATCTCCACTAGAAAGGGAGATCGAGGAATTTGACCTCGAATTGGTGGACTCAGTGGCAAATGTCCTTACAGCGCTATCTATCAGCCCAGACTTGGTAGACAGAATTAAAGAAGCGCAGTACAAGGACCCAGCACTGAAAGAAATCCGCGACAAAGTATCCACAGGACCACTGAAGGACTTCCGGTTGCGAGAAGATGGAAGTCTATGGTTTCAAAACCGGTTATGCGTGCCAAGTAAAGATGAACTCCGAACAGAATTACTCCAAGAAGCGCATAACTCAAGGATGTCTATCCACCCGGGAAGTACTAAGATGTATAAGGACCTCCGAAGAAACTATTGGTGGATAGGGATAAAAAGGTCAATAGCAGCATATGTTGAAAGATGTTTGATATGCCAACAAGTCAAAGCGGAACACCAACGACCTGGTGGTTTGATGAAGCCACTAGAGATTCCAGAATGGAAGTGGGAGCACGTGACAATGGATTTCGTAATGGGACTACCCAAGACCAGAAATGGAAATGAGATGATTTGGGTAATCGTAGACCGATTGACAAAGACGGCTCACTTTATTGCTATGCCACATGGTACATCGTATGAGAAACTTTCCAATATATATGTGGATAACATTGTGAGCCTACACGAAGTCCCAGTCAGCATTGTATCGGACCGTGACCCCAAGTTTACCTCTAAATTCTAGATGGCATTTCAGAAGGCGATGGGTACTGAGCTGAGAATGAGTACCGCATATCACCCACAAACGGATGGACAATCCGAGAGAACCATCCAAACATTGGAAGACATGTTGAGAGCATGCGCCCTAGATTTTAAAGGGAACTGGGATAGCATGCTGAAGTTAATGGAGTTCTCATATAATAATAGCTATCACAGTGCAATTGGCATGGCGCCATTTGAAGCTCTATATGGACGTAAGTGCAGATCCCCGGTTTGTTGGGATGAAGTTGGAGAAAGGACAATCACTGCACCCGAGTTGGTTGAGCAAACTATTGGAAAGGTCAAAGTGATAAGAGAGAAGCTCAAAGTGGCTCAAGATCGCAGTAAGAGTTGGGCTGACACAAAGAGGCGACCTTTGGAGTTCGAGGAAGGTGAAAAGGTCTATCTACGGGTCTCACCCACCAAAGGGGTTGCAAGATTCGGAATGAATGGCAAGTTAAGCCCAAGATATATTGGACCTTACGAAATACTTAGCAAAGTGGGCGAAGGAGCATACCGCCTAGCCTTACCTCCGAGTTTGTCCCAAGTCCATAACGTGTTTCATGTGTCTCAACTAAGGAAATACGTATCGGATCCAAGCCATATCCTTGAAGCTCAACCGTTGGAGGTGAAAGAGGATATCACTTACGAAGAGCATCCTATAAAGATTGTGGATAGAAAGGATCAAGTCCTACGCCGACGCGTCATTCCGTATGTCAAAGTTCAGTGGAGTAACCATACGGAGCGCGAAGCCACGTGGGAACTTGAGGAGCAAATGCAGGAGCTATATCCACATCTCTTCCAATAAGGTACGCCAGTTTCGAGGACGAAACTTTTTGTAAGGGGGGTGGAATGTTATGCCCCGCACCCTCCGTAGAGTAAAAAGTCAAAGAAGAAATTTACAGAAATTAATGACGGTCAACGAGAATTAATTAGGCATTAATATGAAGATTAATTAGAAATTAATGAGGAAATTTAATATTAGAATTTATTATATTTAAATTGTAATTAAATATTCAAGGTTTATCCTTTAAGATAAATAGGAAATAAGATATAATTTAGAAACTCCAAACTTTCCCCTTCCCATATAAAACTGACAAAGCGTCAGTTTTTTTACTTTTACAGAAGTATCGACGCTTTCTTCCCTCATACCCTAGCCGTTTTGCCCAAGTCACGTAGAAGAAGAAGACAGCCTCCAAGAACCGTTCCAACTTCCATCCGTTCTTCAATCCGTTCTCGAGTAATCAAAGGCAAGTAATCTACTTATAAGTTCCTACGTTTTGTGAAAGATAAACGGCCTATTTTGATATCAACTTGGATCACCATGCAGTAGATTCGTTCTTTGATTATTTGCATATGATCTATGTGTTTTGGTTTTCAAGATTTGGCCAATGTATATCAAAAGCATTTGTTGTTGTTGTTGATTATGTGAAATCATGCAAATCCCTAGCCCTTGTATCCCATCTTGATGTGATTGCGTGGTTGCGTGGGTTGAGGGAGAAAGGTGGAATCTTTAGGGTGATGCAGTTGGAAAAGGTGTGTGATAGGTTTGGATCCCGTTTGCTCGGAGCATAGCGTTGGATCTGTAGTTTAAGCATGAACTATAGCGGGGATTAGGTGTGGAGTGATTGGGGATGAAGTTTGGATACATGGGGTTTTTAGTTCTGCGGTTGTTGCAGAAAACGCAGAGCAAATTTGGGGAGAGCGCAGACATCGATCGATCGATGTCAGAGAATGATGTCCCCAGAAGGACATCGATCGATCGATGTATAGGTTGCTGAGAGATCGATGTCCCCAGAAGGACATCGATCGATCTATGTGCAGGTGGTCTGAGAGATCGATGTCTCCAGACGGACATCGATCGATCGATGTAGGTACAGGCTGAGAGATCGATGTCCCCAGTTGGACATCGATCGATCGAAGTGGAGGGATCGATGTCCCCAGCTGGACATCGATCGATCGAAGTATAGGGGATGAAGTCCGTCAATTTTGTGAAAAATAGAGGAAGAAAGAGGGAAGTTCGGGGAGTCTTCGGGTGTCTTTAGAGACTTCTTAAGACCTGATTAAGGGTAGTATAAGTCTTGGAAACATGACCTAGGATGGTGAACCAATGTCGGTGACTTCGATGGGTTCTCGAATTGAGTTTCAACGGGATTGACTTAGGCGGGTTAGGAGATGAAGGTACGAGGTGTTTGAGAGTTCAACGAGGAATGGTTAAGGGATATTTGTCTTAGGCTATGGATCTTAGGATCATGACTAAGTGTTGACGCGATAGTCGAAGCCTAAGTGATGACGTGTAAGTTAGTGAAAACTCGTGTGTGTCTGTACTTGCGCATGTGTACATGAATGACTTATATGAATGTGAATTGCATACGAGAATGAGAAATGAGAATGAAATGAGGAGTCTTGCATCATGGCACGTGCATCGCATATGGTTTTGAAAAGAGAGGTGTTTCGGCACCGATTTGCGAAGGTGACCTACAGTGTTAACCGGGATGGAAATTTAAGCCGGGGTGCACGGTAGGGCACAAAAGACTGTAACGTTAACCGGGATGGAAATTTAAGCCGGGGTGCGTTACAGGGTATAAAGTCCTCTACAATGTTAATCGGGATGGAAATTTAAGCCGAGGTGCATTGTAAAGTTTTACGAGATCTGTGATGTTAATCGGGATGGAAATATAAGCCGAGGTGCATCACAGAGCATACGAGCTTGTAACGTTAACCGGGATGGTAATATAAGCCGGGGTGCGTTACAAGGAAATGAGTACGAGACCGGACATTGTGCACGCATTGCATTGATTTGAAAAGAAATGGCTCATGCATATGTGATTGTGTAGTGTAGTGCATTATTTTGACATGCATCACGAGAGTCGTTGTGGAGTGTGTGCTTATGTTATTTGATCGGATTGAATTGATTATTTGCGATTTGGATTGCTGTACTTGAGTTATTATGTTACTCGCTTATATATTTGAAAGCTTACAAGACATGTGCCCCACCATTCCCTTGAATTATATATTACTCATGTCTTGCCATGTGTTGATCCCGTATGTCTTATAAGCGGGTTACTTGCTAGCGTTTTTCGCTAAGGGTACTGCATTTGTGTTACAGGAGAACCCGAGTATGACATGATTTTCATTGAGGACGACGGCGAGTGGGCAGAATGGGATGTTTAGACCTGATGGAGAGAATTGATTAGACAGTTTCTATTATTTCTGTTTCTTATTTCATTTGAGGTTTTAGATGGCTGTGACCATATACAGTTTTTGATGTACACGTTGTCGGTTGACGTACTGTGTTGATGACTTAGATTACCGAGACATGTTTCCGCGCTTATTTCTCTTACATCAGTGATGATGTATATTCGAGAGATGAGACGTCTTGTAGCCTTCTCTGTAAGCTACGACGGGTGCACCGGTTCGGATTCCGCTGTCCGGGTCGGGGCGCTACACGATGTGTGGGATTTAGTACCCCGACCACAAGATAAAACGATAATAGGCACAGAGTGGGTCCTTAAAAACAAAATGAATGAAGATGGTAAAGTCGTTAGAAACAAAGCGAGGCTATAGCATAAGGCTATAACAAAGAAGAGGGAATAGATTACGAAGAAACATTTGCACCCGTAGCAAGCTTAGAAGCTATACGATTATTGCTTACTACTGCTTGTATAAAGGATTTTAAATTTTATCAAATGGACGTAAAAAGTGCATTCTTAAACGGTTTTGTACAAGAAGAAGTCTATGTAAAACAAGCACCTGGCTTTGATGATATAAAATATCCTAATCATTTTGATAAGTTAAAGAAGGATCTATATGGTTTAAAATTCTAAGTGATGAGCAAAATAGGATGAATCCTAACAAGCCCACACATGTATCACACAAAGGATTGGTAGTATAGTCCGATGAGTCGGATGATGAAGTTGCTCTTCTAGTTAAAAAGTTGAGAAGAGTAGCAACAAGAAACAAAGCTCAAGCAAGGAGGTATTTCAAGAAATCACCCAAGGACAAAGAGGAACTAGAAATATTGTTAGAGTATTGAAGTCTAACAAAAGAGTAACTAGACATATTTGATCTATTACTTGTGATTTAGACTTGATCCGAAAGTGCAACTCCACTTCTTTACCTAAAACTTATTTGGTAAAAGTTCTTAGGAAGCACCTTGTTGAAGAAGTGGGAAGGTAAGTAAAAAAAATCTTTAAGGATGTTGTTTTAGTTAATGTAGGCGTTTCTGTTGTACAAACTGTTTAGCCGTTGTTATAATAGAGGCTTATTGACCTGTTCGATGTAATGTATATAGTTGGTGAAAATCTAGTCCGGAAAAAAGTGGTGGTGTTCTAAAATCTAGAAAAAATCAAACCACTATAAATCGTGTGACTCCATTCACAATCTCTCATCTCCTTCTTTCTTATTTTGGTGCGTATTTTGAGTTGGATTAAGCTAAACCGAGAAAATTCAAAAATTTGTTCAACACTCTATTTATCCTGTTTCAAGAGTGTTCTTCACGGACCTAGCACGTATAAGCTTATAAGTAGCCAAAACAACATAGAAACATTTTAATTTTTTTAGCATTAATAACATTTATAAGCACCTATTGTGCCTGTTATTGTTTGAAAAGATTAACTAAGCCTTTTCTTATTTGTTTTTTTTATTACAAGCTTGTTATGGTATTGTAAGAGAGTTTGACCTAGTATACTACAATTTAGTCTTACGTTTAACACAACATTATATTATTTTCTCTTCTTGGACCAAACCCCACACGCATAATCATACACAAAAAGGAAATAAGCACATCTATACATATATCTAAGGCGTATAAGTATTTTCACATGAGGTTGGATTTTTTTTCTTTCTGTTGTATATGAATCTAGAAATCAAGAAACAATAAATTTTTCTATCAGAAAAGTTTCAATTTACTTACCTTTATAGGCATGATATATCTTTTTACCCGAATAATCGTTTATGACCCATAACTGCTTATTTGAAGTTTCATCCAAACTGCTTTTTTAACCAGAAATCATATCCAACTTCTATGCCAATAATGTACTCATAAGCAACTCGATACTTATACCCACTTTTTATTAGCAATCCGGAACGCCTTAGTTTGTAATAACTTCGGTACAGGTTAATTGTTGATTTTGATGAATTCAAAAATTTGATAATTTTTTATTCCAAGGAGCAAGAAAATTTCACATCTGAAAAATCAGGAAAAAAATACGATAATATAGTCATGATGGCTGTTGTGGATGTAACGCATTCAAACGTAATAAGCTGAAAATTACCATGCATGAAAATGTAATAATAATTGTGATTGTTCTTCAAAACTCAAGAAACTGTTGATGTTATTTACTATTGAACAATCCAACCAGATCATCTTACGTGGACATCAAATATTTGGAATAGTTTTTCAGGATAAGCGGAAAAAGTGATGGTTGTTACTTGGTTCAGGTTAGATTCTAGCATTGGCAAAGGGGCACATTAATTATGATTAGTTGTACGTGGTTCAGGCTGGATTCCAGGTTTGACAAACAGATTACAGAAAATAATAATAATGAATCACATGCTGCACTTAGCGCTGGATTTTTAGTAAAAACTAAACAAAATTGTTGGTGGAATGCGTGGTTATATTGTTTAATCAACGGGAAAGCCTACAAATAAAAAACTAACATGATTGAAAGCGTCAAAAATAATTTTAATTGAGAGTCACAGTGTATAAGTTCCCTTAAAGCCGCAGGAAGATCTTGCACAGGCTGGTTTACATGTCAAAAAAATGTAGCACATGTGCTCGCAAATCACGAATGAGATGCAAAATTAAATCCTTCCTGCAATGCTAACATCTCCACAGAAAAATAACTCAAGAAAAAAAACTTGGAAATAAAATAAGAAAAATCGCTTAAAAGGCTCAAGGAAACAAACTTAAGGTCAACATATTTCGAGAAAAATGAAAGCAAAGCGCAAAAAATTTACAGTCATTAAAACAGTTTTAACTTCACAAAATTGCAAAGTAGACTTGTAGCGCCCCGCCTAGAACTATGGTTTCCGCACGGTGCATCCGTCGTACTCTGCTACGAGAAGCACAAGGCGTCAATACTATATATCTACATATCGACATGAACCGTAAATCGAGATAGCGAAAGGAAAATAAAGATAAACATACGACATGCATAATAATACAATTCGTTAAAGAGCATACAAATCATATGTACAATGTCTAAACATAATCTAAGTACATCATGATCAAAACCCGAAATATCTGGTACTTAGCTCCGGCCTACATCTCAGCTCACGGATACTCTAGTCGTGGTACGTCCTCTAGGAGTAACGGGTCATTATCTCTTTTATCTGCAATGTGATAAGGCAAGTATGAGCGATAAACGTAATCGTCTAGCAAGTAATCCGTCTAGATATGCCATGTGGATCATGCATGGGAGATGGGGTAATAAAGTAATCATGCCTAAATAAGAACTTAACATTTTGCGTCTCCAACCTTAATCAACAAAGTGCATCACATAAATGTAAATGAATACAAGTAACGACTACATCATTATCAAAGTAACCATGCTATGCTATAAGTTTCTATACAAGCCACGTAAATGCGATATTCATACGATGCGATGTCATAAAACGATGCCATATTAATTCTGTAACGATGAACGATAGCATATGATATTCATATCCATTTTGTATAAACATGTCCAAGACATAACATTTTCGTAAACATGGCATTTTCATATGATGGCTATATCACTTTACCTTGCATGCGAATGATATTGTCATAGTCACGGAATACCCCCCATATAGTCGCATGTACAAAATATGAATTGTAATGAGTCCACATGGTATTACATCATAATATATATAAACTAAGGGTGACACGATATGCCAGAGATCTCTTGCCCTCGATAAGGTGTTACACTCAAGCCTATAAAGAACCATATTATATGCCCACAATATCAACTCCCTTGGGTTCCAATATCATGACAGCCTCCAATCATCGATAACATACTATATGCTCATAATTCCAACCACATCGGACATGGTATTATGATGGACTCCGAATAATCATATACATACAATAAATATGTCATGAGATATCTGACTATACGATATGATTCAATAGACAAGGGTGAAATTTTAAACAAGTTTCATGATATGTATTGAGAAAAAGGGTTTGAGTGATTTACAAATGCATGATTTAAATGTTACGTACTTACGAAATGCATGAATAAATCTTACTTGACATATTTATGTGATAAAAGTGCTTTACATGTTTATACATAATGTTTCCGTACTAACAAGCCATGAAGCGTTAAAGCTTACATCATATGGCAAACATTTGTTGTCTTTATACTATTTTCAGGTGCCATAATTAATGAACAAAACTAGTTCATTAAATGAAGTGCTTAAGTTAATGAACTAACTTTTTCATTAAATGAAGACATATTTGGAGATAGCTATATGGCAAAAAATTTGAAGTGAAAAGTCTCCTCACCCCATTCATTTCATACGCTATTTACATATATAATATAGATATCCATATTTTTTTTAAAAGGTAATATATACTTATATTCCGACGTACCACCAACATGTCACATATATTATAAACGTATGTCGACATCACACCACTATATACACCTTATATTTATGAGTATATTCAGGTCTTATATCATATGTTATGAGTCATGGTGTCGTCAAAATTATAACGACATATTACAAGGTTATAAACTGAAAATTGTCGTATCAGGTGATTACCAAAACTTCACCGACATGTCACGTACTTTCCATATAAAGATGGCCAGCCTATATACATCAAAATTATTCAAAAATTGTGTGATCCACATATTACAATCAGCCATAAGGTCATACCATGTTTGTACACACAAATCACCCACAATTTAGCCTATATTTGTGGAGAAGACAAACTTAATTCTATTTTGACACATGGGATGTTTTCTACTCAGCATTGGTGCTGAATATACACCTTATTTTATGTATATTATGTGTGACATAATATATATTACATGTGTAAGAAGTTTTAAATTAATCAGAGAAAAATCGCGTAATCGACGAAAGTCAAAAATTCGGCTTTCTACGAACTTACACACATGGAACGTTTTTGGCATAGATGTGACATGTATCTAGAGACTTTTTACACATTCAAGACATGTTGAAATGTTCTAGAAAATTCAAATTAAGGCTGATTATAATTTACCATATATGTGTCAATATTGTGCATTATTTGACAAAGATTACCAAAAGAAAATTTCAGCACAGGCAGCCTATTTCCACACGCCATTTTCAGCATTTTTGAAACCGACGTGGAGATTATTTTACAATTCAATTGGTTGAGGACATGTCACACAAGATTGGTGACATTGAATAGGGCACCACATAAGGAAAGAATTCAAAAGAAACACATGCTGAAAATTTCAACACATGTCTTAAGGAGCTGGCCAAATTTTTGCATGTGTTTGTCTTCAATTGTCTTCCAAAATTCAAGGGGATTAAATTATGATTATATGGTAATTATTCACCTTTATTTTGAGCACATGTCTCATATTTTTTGAGAAATTTACAGCCCATTTAAAGGGTGCCAAGGTGGATTAATGATGACCAATCAACAAGTGACAACTAGGCAAAGACAAGTCATCCCTCCAATCATATTGCACCAAGTAAGCAAGGTTGTGTCATCTTTTACACAAGACAATCTTCCAAGGGCATTCAAGACAATTCTCAAGGAGGAAGACTAACCCTAGGGGTGGCCAAGAGGTTATAAAAAGAAGGAGATAGTGCAAGACAAGGCTAAGCAACAAATGATATTCTTAGAAGTGCAAAAAAGCAAGACTACTCTCTTCTTCTTCCTTTTTTGCTCTTCTTCTTAGCATCGAGCCTATCATTCTTATATTCCATATGTTATATAGGCTTTGATTATACCACCTACACTAGTTCATTTCTTGTAAAAAGTTGATCAAATTATGATCAAACCTTCATTCGATCGGTGGTGGTGTCGTAATTGGTTTGGTTGATTGTTTGATTGTAAAAGGGTAGAGTTGGTGTTTAACTACAATCACCCTTTTGGTAAGGTGTTTTTGTGTTTAGTAAAAACCAAGGAAGGTGTCATCGAAGACTGGAGTAGGTTGTTTTAATCGAAACATTAGAAAATTCTCGGTGTTCTTACTTTTCAACATTTTACTTTTAGTTTCTAGTTTTCTGCATCGTATTTATTGCAACGGTAAAGATACCAAATGATTTTCAAAAATCACAAACTTTTCCCAAAACATAGCCGAA
Organism: Eustoma russellianum; assembly: GCA_036186865.1. Taxonomy (NCBI): domain Eukaryota; kingdom Viridiplantae; phylum Streptophyta; class Magnoliopsida; order Gentianales; family Gentianaceae; genus Eustoma; species Eustoma russellianum. The sequence continues at coordinate 17,827,921 of AP025071.1, forward strand.
CGTCTTAGCTTTCATTTGACATAAGTTTCATCTTATTTGGATAAGTATAAGTGAGTCAAACGTTAATAGTTCTGAGACTAGTGCAATCTGATTCTCAGATTTACAAAGGTTGAGAACATCAACGTAGTTGACATACTTACTAATGGAATTTCCCAAAATTGTTTTAACCCATTAAAGTACATATCTTGAGCGTCTTACCATAAACTTTTCTAACCATTTAGAGTTCCCAATTAATAGTAAATAAATTTTTCAGTTCGGAGTTCAGTTTCTGGAAGATTTGCGCAATCTGTACAAAAAATTATAATGACATGTTACAAAGTCATGAACCGAAAATTGTCGTATCGGGTGACTATCGAAATTTCGCCGACATATCACGTACTTGTTATATAAAGATGGCTAGCCTATATACGTCAAAATTATTCAAAGATTTTGTGATCCACATGTTACAATCAGCCACAAGGTCATATCATGTTTGCGCCCACAAGTCACGTACATTTTAGCCTAGATTTGTGGAGAATTCAAACTCAAATCTATTTTGACTCATGGGACGTTTTCTAGTCAGCATTGGTGCAAAATATACACCGCATTTTATGCATATTATGTATGACATAATATATATTACATGTGTCAGAAGTTTGAAATTAATAGGAGAAAAATCGCGTAATCGACGAAAGTTGAAAATTCGGTTTTCTACGAACTTACACACATGGAACGTTTTTGGCATAGATGCAACATGTATCTAGACACTTTTTACACATTCAAGATATGTTAAATTTTTCTAGAAAATTCAAATTAAGGATGACTATAATTTACCATATATGTGTGAATATTGTGCATTATTTGACAAAGCTTACCAAAAGATCATTTCAGCACATGCAGCCGATTTCCACACGCCATTTTCAGCATTTTTGAGGCCTAGGTGGAGCTTATTTGGTACTTCAATTGGTGGAGGATATGCCACGCATGATTGGTGACATTGAAGAGGGCACTACATAAGGAAAGAATTCAAAAGAAACACATGCTGAAAATTTCAGCACATGTCTTAAGGAGCCGGCCGAATTTTTTCATGTTTTTGTCTTCCATTGTCTTCCAAAATTGAAGAGGATTAAATTGTGATTGTGTGGTAATTATTCATCTTGATTTTGGACACATGTCTCAGATTTTTTAAATAATATACAGCTCATTTAAAGGGTGCCAAGATGGATTAATGATGGTCAATCAACAAGTGACAACTTGGCAAAGACAAGTCATTCATCCAATCATATTGCACCGAGTAAGCAAGGTTGTGTCATCTTTTACACAAGGCAATCTTTCAAAGGTATTCAAGACAATTATCAAGGAGGAAGACTAACCCTAGGGGACGGGCAAGAGGCTATAAAAAGAAGATGATGATGTAAGACAAGGCTAAGCAACAATTGATATTCTTACAAGTGCAAAAAGCAAGACTACTCTCTTCTTCTTTCTTTCTTTCCCTTCTTCTTAGCCTCAAGCCTATCATTATTATATTCCATATATTATATAGGCTTTGATTATACTACCTACACTCGTTCATTTCTTGTAAAAGGTGATCAAAGTGTGATCAAACCTTCATTCGATCGGTGGTGGTGTTCGTGATTGGTTTGTTTGATTGTTTGATTATAAAAGGGTGGAGTTGGTGTTTAACTCCAGTCACCCTTGTGGTAAGGTATTTTTGTATTTGGTGAAAACCAAAGAAGGTGTCTTCGAAGACTGGAGTAGGTTATTTTAACCGAACCAGTATAAAATTCTCGGTGTTCTTATTTTTCAGCACTTTACTTTCAGTTTTCAGTTTTCTGTATCGTTTTTATTGCAATGATAAAAATAGCAAACAATTTTTAAAAATCACAATATTTTGCAGACATAGACATATGTCCTAGCTTTTATTTGGCACAAGTTTTACCTCATTTGGATAAGTATAAGTCAGTCAGGCATTAATAGTTCTGAGACTAGTCCAATCTGATTTTCAGATTTGCAAAGATTGAGACAATCAACGTAGTTGACATACTTACCAAGAGAATTTTCAAAAACTCTTTTAACCCATTAAATTACATATCTTGAGGGTCATATCATAAAATTTTCAGACCATTTAGAGCTCCAACTAATAGGAATAAATTTTTCGTTTCAAAGTACAATTTCTGGCAGATTTGTGCAATCTGTAAAAAAACGTGTTTTCAATGGGTTAGGCTTGAAATTTTAATTTCAAATTTTTGTGAGACACTCACAACATCTGAGAGCACATTCTCACAAAATTTCATAATTTTTAAAGTTCTATAACAAGGTCATCCAGATTAATCAAATCAGTATCTGAAAACAGAAACTTTTTTCAGAAGTGAGCTTTTTGGTCCAAAAGTTTTTAAAAACCAAAATTTTCCGCACTCACTATTCAACCCCTCCCTTCTACGGGTGCTATACAGGTCCTACAATATGTACATGGATGCATTTGACTATTTGACTATTCCACAATATTTATACTCTAATACTTATCATTTCTTCAATTTATAAATCCAACATACCTAAACCTACTCCATACCTTAAATCATAAAAATACACCCTAACTTCCCAAACTAGCTCTCGGCCAAACCCCTATAAAGCAGCCACTTTTCTATAATTTTATCCAACCACATTTGCTTAAAATATATATACTATACTTAGTGAAAATGGCCAAAATCCCTAATTTCACTTTTATTTATATATACTTCCATATTTCATAAGAATATACATACAATAATCATATTTTCTATTATAATTTATCTGATACATAATGATATCCATAACCATGTCCAAATCTATTTATTTCATACTTATTGTACCTATAGGCCAAAAATATATATGCATATGCAAAAATGGCCATTTGTCGGAGTATACATCTATATACATACTTATCTTTTCCCCTTTATATATGTCACTCCTTTATTCTATATTTGCCTTATTTATTTCACTGTTGAGATACATATAGCCGTGTGTATATATGTAGGTGTTAAAAGTGTCATTTGGTCTTCTTTATTTCCTTCCGTATTATCGCTCAATTACCCTTGAGTCGGACTGCGTCCAACTGACTGATCGTCTCAGACAAACTAACGTAATCCATGGGAACTATCACATTCATTGGCTTATTCATCTTGTTCATTCTCATCGAATCCCTAGCGGACATATTTATCGTGAAGCAAATATCGCAGCCCATTACTTAGCACAGCATGCCATGCTCTCCCCACTTACGAAGTACTATACAGCGGCTACTCTCCCGTCTTTGGTTAAGGCAACAGTCACTTTAGATCTCACGTCTGCTCACTTAAGAGTCCTTTGATGTTTATGGTCTTCCATATGGATTGGCTCTATTCTGCCTTCCTTGCCTGCTCCCATTGGGATGCAGGCGGGCACGGTATGTTTATTTTCCCCTCCTTTTATGCATTCCGAGGTTTTTTACATCGATATAACGTGCTATTTTGTTTCATGGGAGCGAATTGGATAACATATTGGCGCCTATATTACACTCTCATTTATGCACGGGCGCGTTGCGGACATTCAGGCGGGAACACGGGACGACACCCTCGGATTTTCACTGCTGGAATTTACATATTGTCGCCTTGGCTGTCTAGTCAAGGCGACTTGGGTACGCAATTACACATTTGGTTTATGCTTGTTTCTATTGGGCTGTTTACTATTTTAATGTGTTCTTTTCATCTGCGCGAGATTACAACTGAGACGCCTATCAATTATTTGGGGCAAGGGCATCCTACTTTCCATGACGACTTTGAAGGTTGGTTCATCTCACAACAACACAGATCCCATGTCGGCAATTATCCTGTCTGCGGCCTCATACTCCATCCGTCAGCAGCACATTTTCGTTTGTACACATTTATTCATGTATATCATATTGATGACAGCCGTATAAATATGTACGCTTTTTCCTCCGCCAAGGTTTTATCCACAAGGGTGGTTTTACTTGGCAAGGTTTTAATGCGGCATATCATATACGACTGGAGATATGAAATCATTAGTTCACTAATTCATTTATTTAGTTTCTCTGACTTTTGTAATATGGTTTCCCTCCGCCACAAGTGAGGTTTATTTCGTAATAAAATTTCCTTTATATAAAAAAAAACTTATATTTTCTCTTTTTATATAACACCTTTCTTTATTTTTTATTTTACTTTTATCACCATTTCTTTTATATCAAACATATTTATACTTATAATATGTCGTAAATTTTATTCTTCCACTTCCCTTTTACCATGTTGGCCGAGTACATATATGTGTATATATAATCACTTGAATCCTTTTCATTTCCACTTCTTTTACTTATATCATGATTTAAACATGTCTACCAACTTTATGCATATTGGTTTCCATCAACATAAAGCCTTACAAAATCATCATAAAATATATTATCAGCCAACTGATGGAAACCATAAAAATAAAGCAAGTAGGCTATAAAACCTTACTGTGGCCGAAAATATACATACATGAAATAAACATGGAGATCATCAAGAAACATCTTTTGTGAACTAAAATCTGAGACATGAATATGATTGCCTCATAACATGTTAAATCAAGCACACCAAAGCTCATAAAAACAAAAATCATAAATAAACACATAATGGATGATCTTCATGAAAAACATATGAATTCTTGCATAAAAATGCTCCTTAGTACACTTTTCCTAACATATCATGTATCTTCATTTTCTTTCCTTAACTTTTATATACATCACATAAGAGTGTTCATCTCATTTTATTTACACATATATACCCATTTTATGCAATATGGCCGTGTCTGTATATATATATATCCTCATATTTACACCACTTAGGAACATAGCATTTACATTTTCATGATACTAAAACATTGAACATACATCATGGATGATCCAACTTTATATGAACATAAATACTTAATTGGTTAAGTGGAGGAAGAGTTAAAGGAAAAAAGAAAGTCTTCTTCCCTCCTTTTCTTGGTTTGGCTGGTAACATAGGGTGGGAAAAGGGTTGGTTTGGTTTGTTGATTGGCGTAAGAGTGGTGTAAGTAAGTGTAAGAATGGATAAGTCTTTTTGGTAAATGGAATGATGGGTTTATGGTGGAAGCAAATCCTCTTCTCTTTGTCTTATGCCTTAGCCGAAATTTGACTGGGAGTGGGTAGAATTGAACAAAATTTTGTCACTTGGTTTCTACGCAATTTTCTACACTTAGTATTTAGTTGGGGTATTATTCTAACCAAAATTTCTTCCTCCTTTTTCTCTAATGTGCAAAATATCTAGTCATGTCTTTATCTCTTTTTCCTTTCATTTAAATACCCTAATATCTTGTGTCATGTGTTTTGTTTTGATTTAATTTATCCTGAGATTAAGTTGTTACAGATTCGTATGGTTCTAATTCTTATGACAAAATCGTAACTTCATTAACAAATTTCGTTGCATATCGATATTTCACATGTTTGAATGCAAGCGCAAAATTTATACGCATGTAACTACAATGAGAATAGGTATCGAAGTAACGAAATTTTTCGGGGTGTAACACTCTCCAACCTTATAAAATTTTTGTCCTTGAAACTTACTCACCTCTAATCGAAAAGTCGTGGATATTGTTTCCTCATATGCTGCTCAGGCTCTCATGTCGCTTCCTGCTTAGTATGATTGCTCCACTATACTTTGACCAAGGGAATTGACCGCCTTCTCAATATCTGCTCCTCACGATCAACAATCCGCACTTAAACCTCTTCATATATATCATCATCTCTAATCATCACTGGCTGTTGCTCTAGTATACCACTCGAATCGTGTACATATCAATGCAACTGTGATACATGAAGCATGTCACGTACCTATGACAGTGTGGGAGATATGGCCAATGGTAAGCAACAACTCCAACTCTCTCCAGAATCTCATAAGGGCCAATAAATCAAGGTCTCACCTTCCGCTTAATCCCGAATCTCATCACGCCCTTGGTAGGCGAAACCCTCAAATAAACTTTCTCGCCCACCTCAAACTCTATCTGTCGTCTCTTCGTGTCAGCCCAACTTTTGCTATGGTCTTGGGAAGTCTTTGATCTATGCCGTATCACTTTGACCTTTTCCAAGGTCTACTCAACTAGCTTCGGCCCCACCATAGCCCTCTCTCCGACTTCATCCCAATATAATGGAGATCGAAACTTATGCTCATACAGTGCCTCAAATAGTGCCATGTAAATAGAACTATGGTAGCTGTTATTGTATGAAAACTCAATCAACTTCATTGATTATCCCAACTATCCTTGAAATCTTAAACGCATGCACGTAACATATCCTCCAATGTCTGTGTGGTGCGTTTTGACACCCATTGGCCTACGGATGACACACGGTACTCATTCTGACCTCGGTACCCATTGCCTGCTGATAAGCCCTCCAGAATCGTGAAGTAAAGTGCAGAACTCTATCACATACAATGCTGATCGGTGTCCCATGCAGGCTTACGATATCATCCATGTACATACTCACTAGCTTCTCCATAGACTCCTGAATCGATATGGATAAGAAATGTGCTAATTTAGTGAGTCGATCAACGATTAATCATATCGTATCACAACCGCTACGAGTCTTCAGAAGTCCGGTAACAAAGTCAATTGTCATATGCTCCCAATTCCATTCCGAAATCTCCAATGGATATAATAATCTAGCAGGTCGCTGATTCTCCACTTTAGCCTGCTAACAAGTATAGCATCTCTCCACAGACTCTGCAATCTAACGCTTTATGTCGTTTTCACCAATAATTTCTTTTAAGATCCTGATACATATTCGTGGGTCCCGGATGGATAGACAATCGCAAATTGTGAGCCTCAGTCATGACCTACCTCTTAATCTCATCAATATCCGGCACACACAATCTTCCATTGAATCAAAGGCTGCAATCACCATGAAGCTGAAAATCTTTTACCAGCTCTTCTTTAAAACTGCTCAACGATCTTAATCAACCTGGTATCATTCTTTTGCGCCTCTTTAATTCGATCAATCAAAGTAGGCGTGATCATCAAAATAGATTGAATATTCGCAGTCAACCCAACCACATCCAATCCAAACTCGGCTATCTCTCTCTCAAGAGGCGTCTGTCAGGCATTATTCGATTTCCTACTAAGTGCATTCGATACCTTTTTGGCCTTTCTCTTATGACAATGAATCACCAATCATAGCTTTTTTATCAATTCGAGCCATCTCCGTTGTCTCATGTTTAACTCTTTCTTGGTGAACAGGTACTTCAAACTTTATGATCTATGTAAACTCACACCTTTCACCATATAAGTAGTGTCTCCAGATTTTCAACGCAAACGCTATTTCTGCAAACTCCAAGTCATGGGTGGGATAATTCTGCTCATAGGGTTTCAACTGCCTCAAAGCATACGCAATTACCCGCTCGTTCTGCATCAGTATGCAACCTACAAGAAAAAGGTTAACTTGTGTATACTTTATGGAAATTTTAAAATAATGAAGTTGTTTATTAATTTACCTAACCCATTCTTGGACGCATCACTGTAAACTACAAACCCTTCATCGGAATTGGGTTGCGTAAAACTGGGATGGAGGTCAGTCTCTTCTTAAGTTCGGTGAAGCTTTGTTCACATGTTGCAGTCCAATCAAACATATTCTTCTTCTGTGTCAATCTAGTCAACAGAGATGTAATCCTGTAGAAACCTTCGACGAACTTTCTATAATATCTAGCCAATCCAAAGAAACTCCAATCTTCAATTACATTCGTCGGTCTTAGCCACTTAATAATGACCTTGATCTTCTTAGGGTCTATGGATATGCCATCTTCAGAAAAAACATGCCCCAAGAATGCAACACTGCGTAGCAGAACTCGCACTCACTAAATTTGGCGTAGAGCTACTTTTGCCGCAATATACTCAGTACGATTCTCAAGTGCTTAGCGTGTGCTTTCTCATCCGGCAAATGCACAAGAATGTCATCAATGAACACCATCACAAACTTGTCCAGCTACTCGTAGAATACTGCATTAATCAAATCCATAAATGTTTCCGGGCGTTTGTCAACACGAATGGCATCACCAGAAACTCTTAATGTCCATATCGAGTGGCGAAAGCAGTCTTAGCAACATCATCTGTTTTGATCTTCAACTAGTGATATCCGGAGCGAAGATCAATCATACTGAACACTTTGGCACGCTTTACGCAACGGTTACAATTTATATTCAAACAGATTAGCCATTAATTAAGTATTTAAATTACTTACCCTCAGCTGATTGAATAAGTCGTCAATCCTCCGCAGTGGATACTTATTCTTGATCGTGATCTTATTCAGCTCTCTGTAATCGATGCACAGTTGAATAATTCCATCCTTTTCTTCACAAACAAGACTGGAGCTCCCCTAGGTTATACGATGGGTCGGATAAATTTCTTCTCAATCAATTCTTGCAACTGCACCTTCAGTTGTTTCAACTCTGCTAAAGCCATCCGATATGGTACTTTAGAGATAGGATCTTCTCAGGGTACAACGTTAATCTCAAACTCAATCTCTCTATTCGAAGGTAAGCTAGGAAAGTCATCCGAAAATACATCTAAAAAATCTTTGACTAGTTGAATAATGTCGAGTGGGGGCATCTCTTATTCATCACCGAGGGCATATACAGGAAATCCCTCATCTCCTTTTTTCAGTGATCGGTAAGCCTGTGCTACGGTCAGATATACATCTTGTGGTATCTTCTTCAACTTGGAATTTCCCAGATACACATCCTCCTCATAGATCGGGTCCTTGATCACTACGCACTTTTTCCGACAGTCGATAGTAACATGGTACTTGAACAACCAATCCATGCTCAAAATAATGTTGAAGTCCCCAATCTGTATAGGAATTAGGGTAGCCTCAAACTTTTGTCCTTCTATCTCGATTTCACACTCCTTATATAGGTTCTGTGAAACAAGAACCTGCTCACAAGGTGCCTGAACACAATATGGTGTCTCTAAAGATGTCGGACTGCTACTAAAGTTCTTGGCGAACCTTGTAGACACGAAAGAGTGGCTCACGCCACTATCAAATAATACATTCATAGGTACATTGTCTACTAATATCGCACGTGAGACAATTTATAATTCAAGTAGCAAATCTAAACAGGTGTAAAATAATAAAACTTAAATTGCACAATTAATTATACTTGTCGCCATATCTGGTACAACAAGGACTTCTACATCCATCATCACATGAACTCGGGCATTGGCCCATGGGCGATCCCTCTGCTGCAGCACATTTCTCTATTGTCCATTCCTCGGTACTGGACAATCCTTTATCATATGGCCCATCCTTTCGCAATTAAAGCCGGCACCAGTCTCCAAACGGCATGCTTCGGTGTGCAACTTCTTGCAAGTGGCGCAACGAGGGATTGCTGGATGAGGTCCAGCCTTGTACTGCTGTTGCTGCTGAGGACGCTAAATCTGTGGCTGTAGGGCCTGCTGAAACTGTGGTGTATGATGTGGATGTTGCCGCGACAGAGGTCTATCACTGAATCACCTCTGCATCTTGGTCCGCTGTTCGGACCGATCACCTCCCACATCTTGTGGCCTCTTGCCCTTCACCTCTGTATCTCTCCTCAGAATATCGTGCTCAACGCAATAGCATGCATCTAGTAGCTCACCGAAATCCCTTGGATTTGCATTCACGATCCAAGTGTGGATGTGAGAATGTAAACCCCTAACTTAATCATCTTTAGCTGCTCGTCCCCTATGATAGCTAGGACATATCTCCCTAAATCGGTGAACTGATTGGCATAGTCTACCACTGTCACACCGGGCGCCTGCACCAAAGATTTGAACATCCCTACTTCTTTACAGTAATAGAGGGTGGGATGTAAAACTTAAGAAACTCCATCATAAATCGTGCCCAAGTAACTAGTGTGGGCAGATGTTGTAAACTCGTATTCTATCACTAATCGGCCTCGCCAATCAGAAAAGGTTTAATCACCTGAGCTTTAATCTCATCAGGTACTTGAATCAGGTTGAAATTATTATGTACCTTTTCATCAGGCTGTACTTTAGGCCTTGGTACAGATCAGACAGGCCATTAGGAATAACGGTCATCAGAATTAGGCTGCACCTCCACCGCCGTCGTTGCTGCCACCCTGTGCAGGGCACTCGTTTCTTTTATGCAGAGCTGAAGAGGGCCCGGGTGTCTAATTTTGAGGGCATGATGAAGAAACAACCAATGCAAAGGATTTGGAAAAAAGAGGCTGTTCGCCGGCCATGCTTTCATACATGCTTATTCTGAATTTCTTATTGATGAATATAAATGTCTTTTGTGATTAATATGATATGGAAGTTTGTATAACTTAAAAGGACAAAATTGGTTTTTTGAGTTTTCTTATAGGCAAATGGCACGCAAAAATCATACGAGGACAGATTTATGACATATTTACCATTACAAAGGCATTCTTATGTTTATTTCTGGACAACAAAGATATCCTCGCAGCTTTCTATCTTCAGGGTTATTTTCGCCATTTTACCCTCCAAGGGCATTATGGTCATTTTACTCGAGTACATCTTTCGTGTATGAAATTATCTTCATCATGGAGCTTATATATGGTATTCTTGAAGATTATTATGCATCTATATGTTCTATTTTAAATATTGAAGACTTTATCGACATCGATTATATATTTGATGGTTTTCGTTATCACATTATATTTTCTTCTTGAAGACATTTACATAAATTATTATTGGCGCTGCTCATCTATATTTTTGCAAATATTTTAAGGGTATTCTTGGAACAAAATTCACCATAATTTACAAGGAGAAAAATGTGAGAATTTCGAATTATATGTTGACTATGTCATATCAACCTTTATCTACTCATTTCTCTTCTTCAATCTAGTGTTATACATGGTTTGACACATGGGATTTGTTCTTAAATATGTGCAAATTATGTTCCAATCATGTTGTGACTTGTGTACAAGATTATGCTACATGGACCAACCAAAATACAACTAGGTGGCAAAAATTGCCAACATGGCAAAGGTAGCGGCTACTAGCGGTTTAATTCAAATACAAAGGCAGCCTTCACATGTCCTATTATGAAAGAAGGAGTCGAGGTATTCTTGGAAGGAATATGCCATCCTATCTTCTCCATATTATATTCATTTTCCAAAAATTTCCAATTCATTTTCAAAGGTGTCAAAATCGGCCAAGTCAAGTGGCTAAGGTGGACAAATCATGTTGTTTCAAGATGCCAAGTGTGCAAGATGCTATGGTGGGTCATCCAATGAAATGAAAATGCACAAGAATTGATGATGATGAAGGTCAGAAATTGGCATTCTTATCTTCAAGGGATGCCTCACACTATAGTAGGAGGCTAAGTGAAGAGAAGAAGACAACTTGAACACACAACATGAAGAACATTTCTTGCTCTTACATCTATCTTCTCTTCTCTCTTGTTCCTGCTTTGTGTAGCTAAGGTGTTTTATTGTTGAGAATTGTTGTAGAGCTACATTATACACCTCTTGTATTAAATTTTGTAAGATTGATTAGACATTTTTATAAGGCTAAATCATGGTGGTAGAGGTGGGTGCAATATAAGTTGCATAGAGGTGATAAACCAAATCTTGATTAGGGTTGGTGTATAACACGAGGATCAAGCTCAGTAATATTGTATCGGTGATCTTTTATAGTGAAAATCCAAGGAAAGATGTTCCTTGAGACTGGGAGTAGGTCGCATTGACCGAACCAGGATAAATGTCTTGTGTCCTTGTTATTCTTTTAGCCTTTTACTGTCTACCTGTTTTACAGTTTTTGGACTCAATCTTTACACAAGAAAAAATAGCAAAACGTTCTTAAAATTATTGATTTTGGTGGAGTTAAACTTCATACTATTAGATTTCATTTGCAATAAGAATCACTTGATTTGAACAAAAGAAAGTTAGTCTTTCAGTCTTCGAAAGGTTACTGCTCCATTCTAACAACAATCTGACCAGTTTAAAGCAACCTGTTTTTTATTTTATTAAGCATAATTTCTGGTCAAATCCTTTTGAAAGCTTAAACTAGATATCCTAAGGAGTATTTTGACACAAAAATTAACCTTTTTGACCAAGTAAACAAAAAAGTTATAGCCTTTCAAAGTGTTGCTAACATTCTGTCCAAAACAGTCCAGACTGACCATCTGAAACTTTGTATTAGTTTGAAGGGTCAAATGATCTTATTTTTAGCTCATTTTTGCATGTAGTAAACTTAACACTTGAAATTTATTTCTGAAAATTTTAAAATTTTTGGAGTTGTGTACTGAGACTTTAAAATTTTACAAAATGGATACTGGTTTCTAAACATTTTCCGAATCAGCTTTGAGAGAATTTTTAAAAGGTATTAAAATAGTGTTTATTTCCGCTAACCACTATTCGTCCCTCTTTAGTAGTGCCTATTGCTGGTGTTACAGTTTAATATATTTTTTAGATGCAAAATAACACAGAATTTGTTTCAAAAACCTAGTTCCCAATTTGTCAGTTGAAAATCCAAGCTCCTATGCTTCAAGGTTTCAACCATATTGTGACATGTCAAAAGAAAAAACAAAATCAAGCTCCTCGATTTGTTTGGTCAAGTTTCCTCCTAGTGTATTTGTTCTTGTCCCTAATCTTTTCTTGAAGGGCTCCTTGAATGCGTAATTCGTCATCATGAGCTGAGTCGGAAAGACTCGTGCGTTTCATCAAGGCCAAAATGGAAAGAACTGTGGGTACTCATGTAGCAGCAATTATTCTTGCTAGATAGATAAGACCAGAAACTATTGCAACCCCAGCGACCACTACCCCAATAGTTGTGAATATCCTCCCTCAATTGGCCGATTCCAGTGCTCCTTGATTCCAGGAAGATGCCCCTTTCCAACAACTGCAACAACCGAAGTGTGCTCTCTAGCAACTCTTAAAAGGGCAGACGACATATACCTATCTCGCTCATGCACAAGGGTTTCCATAAGCGTAGGAAATTGTTTGCTCATCTCTTGAATAACTAAGGTAAGCATATCAATATCATCCATTTCCTTCAGCATTTTGGAGAGCTCCTCTCCGGATTTGGCAAGGAAACTTCTTGGAAGAGCAAGGAAGTTAATAATTTGGTCTTATGCCAAAGAGGCATTTTTGCCCAAGTCCTCTTAAGCGTAATTTGAACAGGGCGGTCACCAAATATACCTTGCCACCATATTTCATTGCTTCCTCGTATCCTACGCGAAATTCAGCACCTGGCAAGACCTCAAGCTGGCTGGCAATGTTAAAGATACAGATGAAGATAAGAAGAAGAAGCAGTCTGTGATATAATCGGATGACATTGGCTGGCTAAGAAGATGGTGCTTATGCCCTTGCACGCATGGCATGGGTGCATAGTTGGCTTAAGTCATGACACACGCATAGTCTTGGCACGCATGGCACGGTTGGCGTACATGGCACGCTTAGTCTTGGCACGCATGGCATGGTTGGCGTACATGGCACGCTTGGTGCGTATAAGGATTGGCAACGGGTGACGTTCGGTGACTTGCCTGAGAGTTCTGCAGCAGAAGCTACTGCTTGTCAACATTAAACCGACTTACTTCTCACGTGTTAATTTTTGTTTCTAGATAGTTCCTTAGATTAGTATAAATACAAGTATGATTGTACTACTAAGTAGTTGAGCATAATAAAATTCTGATTCATTTTTCTTCTTCCTCAAGTTGAGGACATCAACTTTGGCGCCAGAGCATTCTTTAATCGTCATTTGATTTCTTCTTTCGCAATTGTTCTTAGTTTGTTATACATTGATCAATTGATTGTTAGTTTTTGCATTTCACACGGATTTTGAATGGTATCAGAGCCATGACAATTCGTTGTTAATTCCTTGAACGCTCTTGATCAAACTCTACATCACATCGGTGTTTCCTTTCGTAAATCACTTTGACTGAAGTATAAACATGGCGAATGCAAGTGCTACTTCATCTAGCTCGCGAAGTAATCATGTGAACAATGAGATCTGGCAAGTAGCCCGTACTACTTGCATCCGAATGACAGTCCAGCAATCGTTCTGGTTCAACCTCCACTCAATCCGCATAATTTCCACTCATGGAGCAGAACATTTCAATGGGCGTTGTTAGTAAAGAACAAGACCTGTTTCATCGATGGATCCATGCCTAAACCTACATAAAATGATCCTCAATTTCAGCAATGGAGGCAGGTAAACACCATAATCCAGTCCTGGATCATGACTGCGTTTCTCCTTCAATTGCACAAAGTATAATTGTGTAGGATAGTGCTCTGGATGTATGGAATGATCTGCAATGAGGTATGGAAGTGTGATCCATTCAGATTATCTGATTTACTGTGTGAATTTTATGATGTGAAGCAGTAAAGTCTTAGCGTAAATGATTATTTTACAAAACTGAAAGTGCTATGGGAAGAACTAGCTTCTCTAAGATCCATACCAAAATGTGACTGCCTTCGATGTGTGTGTGACATAACTAAGAAGGTGAATGAATTCATTGAAAGTGACTACGTCATAAAGTTTGTTAAGGACTGAATGAGGAATTTGATCCGGTGAGATCACAAGTGTTTGTGATGACTCCTTTGCCGGATATTAAGACTGTTTTGCAATGGCATTAAAGTTTGAAAGGAAATTTCTAATAATGCTGTGTCAACTAGCTTTAGCAATGCACCTACTGCGTTGGCTGCGAATTGTGATGATCAGGAAGGCTTTATAGCGAATGCGTATGTTAATAAGAAGCAAGGGCAGTCATATAGAAGAGGAAATGGAAGATTTTATCAAGAAGGAAATAAGCGTTTGCATTGTAATCATTGTGGTATGATTGGACATACGAGTGACAGATGCTACAGGAAGCACGGATTCCCCCCGGATTCAAGTTTAAAAGTCAAGTGAATGCTGCTGAAACAGTTGAAGAGAGATCTCCGAACTGTGATGTTGAATTGCCTGCGTCTGTTTTGTTTCCACAATCTACACAATCTCTTACTCAAAAACAATTTACTAAACTCCTGAAATTGTTGGATGTTGATGATGTTGTTTCAGGAAGCAATGGAAATAAGGAGGTACAAGGAGCTGTCATGACGGCACAACTGTATGTCCACAGGTAAGCAATCTGTAGGCACTGGTTGTGTGTGGATCTTGGATTCAGGAGCCACTGATCACATTTCATGTTCCTTGTCACTGTTCCAGTCTTATAATCCTATTGATCATGTCTCTATTAAGCTTCCTAACAATGTCACAGTTGAATCCACTCATAAAGGAATCGTTGTTTTGCATAGTGGTCTGGTCTTGAAGGATGTTTTATACGTTCCTTCATTTCTTTCAACCTTGTCTCTCTCAGCAAGCTTACTGACTCTCACATCTGCTTGTTTCATTTCATGATTCTGGTTGTTTGATTCAGGATCAGTTGTCCAGGAGGATGATTGGTTCAGCTAGGAAGCATCATGGGCTTTATTACATATGATTCCAGTGTAGCTCTGCAATGTGAAGTGTCCAGTACATGTCTTTTGCCTTTGCTTTGTCTTCTGCTAGTCTTGAGTCTGATGCATACTGTGGCATGCCAGACTTGGGCATGCCTCATCACTAGAATACAAGAGTTGCATAGGCTGCATCCAGACATACCTTCTTTTGATCAGAATAATGTTTGTACAGTGTGTCCCTTAGAAAATTGAAGAGGTCACCATTTCCCACTTCTGTTACAGCCTCTAAGCTTCCTTTTGATGTTATTCATGTTGATGTTTGGGGCCCTTATAGGCACCCTACAATGTACAGTCAAAAATATTTTCTGACTAGTTGATGACTGTTCAAGGTATACTTGGATATATCTCCTCAAAGCAAAGTCTGAGGTTAGGCAAGTTTTGCAGAGCTTCTTTCATTATGTGTTTACTCAGTTTAATGTTCATATCAAGATTGTTAGGAGTGATAATGGACTTGAATTCAAAATGTCTGAGTTTTATATGCAACATGGGGAGTTCATCAGACAACCTGTAACTATACTCCCCAACAGAATGGGGTGGTTGAAAGAAAGCACAACACCTTTTGGTTGTGGCTAGAGCACTTAGGTTTCATGCCTCATTGCCTATTGAGTATTGGGGATTCTGTCTTCAGCATGCCACTTATTTAATAAATTTGATGCCATCACCCGTACTTCAAAGTAAGACTCCTTATGAGATTTTACATCAGAATCAGCCCGTTTATATTCATCTCAGAGTATTTGGGTGTTTAGCGTTTGCTTGTGACAACACCCCTCATAAGGCAAAATTTGAGCCCAGGTCCATGCCTTGTGTTTTTCTTGGTTTTCCTATGAATACAAAGGGGTATATCCTTCAAAAACTGGAAGACAAATCTGTCATTGTGTCTAGAGACGTTCTATTTTATGAAAGTTCATTTCCATTCTCCAATGGATCTTCTTTGCCAGCGGCGTCAGTCCCAGTTCCTCATGCTGTGGCTGACGTTCCTCTGACTTCTTGTCCATCTCCTCCTCAAGTGCATCCCTTACATGAGTTGCCACCTTCTCCTGATACTCCTCATTCGACTGATACTGTGTCTCCTTCAGAGTCACCATTGCCTTCAGTGTCATCTTCTCCTACTTCGTCCTCCAAGGCCTCAGGATTCCTTCCAAATGATCAGATACCTGTAGCTCAGTTGGAAGTTCATTTGCCTCCAGTGTCAGGTTCTGATCACAGACGTGCTAGACCAAGGCATGCCCCGTCCTATTTACAGGATTACTATTGCAATCTTAGTCACTCTTCTGACACTTTTGAATCTTCTGGCCTCTGTGCCATATCCTATACAAGCATATCACTCTCTTGAAGCTTTGGCTCCTGAATACAGATCCTACATCCTCAGCATCAGTGCTGAACAAGAACCTGTGACATATCAGCAGGCTGCTGCATCAGCAGCCTGGCAGCAAGCTATGCAGCTTGAGTTGGCAGCCTTAGAGGCCACACATACCTGGGACATTGTTCCCTTGCCACTGGTAAGCAGCCTATTGGCTGTAAATGGGTTTACAAGGTCAAACGCAAGGCGATGGCTCCATTGAGAGATATAAAGCCAGGCTTGTGGCTAAGGGGTACACCCAGCAACCAGGTATAGATTATGTTGATACTTTTTTCCCTGTGGCCAAAATGACTTCTGTGCGTCTACTTTTGGCTTTGGCATCTGTGAATCATTGGCATGTGCATCAATTAGATATCAATAATGCCTTTCTTCATGGTGATCTATATCAGGAGATTTATATGGAGTTGCCTCAAGGTGTCCAGTCATCCATCCCTAATGCAGTTTGCAGGCTTCAGAAATCTCTTTATGGGCTTAAACAAGCCAGTAGACAATGGAATGAAAAGCTTACTTTGTACTTGCTGTCTCAGGGTTATAAACAGTCTAAAAATGATTACACCTTGTTCACTAAAAGAGCTTCAGATTCTTTCATAGCTTTGCTCATTTATGTTGATGACATTATTGTAGCTAGTGATTCATTATCTCATATTCAGCATCTGAAAGAGCATTTACATTCTACATTTCAAATCAAAGATTTAGGTGTTCTTAGATATTTTCTGGGGCTTGAAGTGGCAAGGTCTCAGGGGGGTTATGATTTGTCAAAGAAAATATGCACTGGAATTGTTAGAAGAGACAGGTTTTTTAGCAGCTAAACCTGTTTTGACACCTATGGAGCAGAATCTAAAACTGGAACATAATGATTCACCTTTATTTTCAGATGTGTCTTGTTACAGGAGGATTATTGGCAAGTTATTGTATCTCACTATTACAAGGCCTGATATTTCATATGCTGTCCAACAATTAAGCCAGTTTTTAGATTGTCCCACAGAAATGCATATGAAGGCTGTTCATAGGTTGCTTAGGTATCTGAAGGGTAATCCTGGTCAAGGACTATTGTTTCCTAGCACAGGTTCGAAATTGCTTAAGGCTTATTCAGATTCAGACTGGGTGGATGTACTGAAACCAGGAGATTGTTACAGGGTATTGTATGTTCTTTGGTGATGCTCTGGTGTCTTGGAAAGCAAAGAAGCAGACTACAGTGTCAAGATCCTCTTCAGAGGCTGAGTACAGGTCACTTGCTGCAGCTACTTGTGAAGTACAGTGGTTGCTATATTTGTTAAAGGACCTGGGGGTAGAAGAGAAAGAACCTAGAGCTGTTTTGTGACAATAAGAGTGCCATATATATAGTAGAAAATCCAGTGTTTCATGAAAGAACAAAACATATAGAAGTGGACTGTCATGTAGTTAGAGACAAGTTTCAAGAAGGGGTGATTAAGCCAATGCCAGTCAAGACTGAGTTTCAGGTGGCTGATTTGTTTACTAAGGCATTGAGTTCACAGAGACTGCAATTTCTGACTTCTGCTTTAGGGGTCTGCAACATTTACAAGAAGTCAGAATTGAGGGGGATGTTAAAGATACAGATGAAGATAAGAAGAAGAAGCAGTCTGTGATATAATCGGATGACATTGGCTGGCTAAGAAGATGGTGTTTATGCCCTTGCACGCATGGCATGGGTGGCATAATTGGCTTAAGTCATGGCACGCATAGTCTTGGCACGCATGGCACGGTTGGCGTACATGGCACGCTTAGTCTTGGCACGCATGGCACGGTTGGCGTACACGGCATGCTTGGTGCGTATAAGGATTGGCACGGGTGACGTTCGGTGACTTGCCTGAGAGTTCTGCAGCAGAAGCTACTGCTTCAACATTAAACCGACTTACTTCTCACGTGTTAATTTTTGTTGGCTCAGTTTGGGCAACTACATCAGAAATTTCATCATTTCAGCACATTGTCTATGATGCCGCCTATGGTTAAAGGGGCCCTCCTTACAGATGTCTCAACTCCGCACATAAGAATTTAATATGGAGACTGCACATCAACCATTTCCACTTGCCTACCTGTGTCATCCATGGACACAGGCAGTATGGGCCAATTTTGAACGCTATCTGATAGGTCACACCTATAGGATGATATTAACATTTTCTCAAATGAAGACTACGCAGTGTTTCTATTGGGGTTTCTTCTCTGCACCAAGACCACAATGGCTTCCTTTGATGGTTACCGCATGCTGCTTTGTTCACAGCTACATTCAGGAATCTGTGCTTCAAAAATCTTTTCTTTCTCCATTTATGATCACTCCACATATAAATATGTACGTTTTTTCCTTCGCCAAGGTTTTATCCACAAGGGTGGTTTTACTTGGCAAGGTTTTAATGCGACATATCATATATGACTGGAGACTACTAATATTAGAAGCATTATACTACTGTTTTGCATTTCAGGATGTATGCATGTAAAATGGTTTCCCTCCACCATAAGAGAGGATCTTAATAAAATATCTATTTAATAAAAAAAACAAGTAATGATTGTACTACTAAGTAGTTGAGCATAATAAAATTCTGATTCATTTTTCTTCTTCCTCAAGTTGAGGACATCAACTTTGGCGCCAGAGCATTCTTTACTCGTCATTTGATTTCTTCTTTCGCAATTGTTCTTAGTTTGTTATACATTGATCTATTTTATTGTTAGTTTTTGAATTTCACACGGATTTTGACAGGAAACCTTTGCCAAGAACCAGCCATAAAGAATTCCAAAAAGATTATGATTTTTCTCCCACATCTCGATCATCTCTCCCATAGTTGGGACCTTTAGGTTTTGAGGCTGAAGTACAGTTACACGACTAGAACATAACTCCAAGAAGACAACCTGCGGATGCAATGAACTGATGACAGCTTCAACCTTTTGGCATGATTCCGTCGAAACATGAGCAGTACCAATCAAATGCACATCACAAACTCCATCACCGTCTGGAGCTGTCGACTCGCAAGTCAGCTTCATTACGTTGCTTGCCAATTCCTCCGGCAACATTCTTTTCTTACCAATCTCGCTCCTCTCACCACAATCCATACCATTCACCACAACGCCCTCCTCCGGTCCATTCTCTTCACCGCCGAATCCTGCCTCCCCACTGGCCACGCCCTCCGGAGGATACGAATTCGGCGAGTCCAGTTCGGACTCTGAAAAACGCTTCAGGTCCTGCCTTTCCTCATCGTTGGTAACGTCAGCACCACCGGATGATGTTGCCGCCTCATCGTTACAGTTTAATATATATAATATATTATATTAATATATATATATATATATATTTTAAATAAAAGAGAATCTTTTTATTAAGAAAAAAGCCTCACTTATGGCGGAGGTGACCATATTACAAAAAGTTATGAATCAAAACCGAATAGACAACAGCCGATATAGGGTATTTGTGCCAATTTATATGATATGCCGCATTAAAACCTTGCCAAGTAAAACCACCCTTGTGGATAAAACCTTGGCGAAGGAAAAAGCGTACATATTTATATAATTGGTCCGTAAACAATGATACATAATGAATGCGTATTGTATGCAAATGTTGTTGATGGCGAGAATGTGCGGAGCGATTGTGTAGGTCCAGCCAAAGATTCGTTGAATCTCCCCTCTGAAGCCATTGTTGATGAAGTAATGTGGATTCCCGTCTCCTTAACCGAGATAGCGTGAGCAGTGTTCCTCGGCACAAAACAGCAAGAAAAGAGTAAGTATATAACAAGAAACAGCGCAAGTAAAAGTGAAGCAGTGTCTCCAAGCACGCACCCAAGTTGCCCGCAGTTAGAGACTACGGGCAACTGATAACAATGCAAGGCAATTCTCCAATGAATCGTGAGAAAGGAAAACGTAAGAGTAATGGCATCGCATACCGGAGTTGCCTGCATAATAGCAATGCAGGCAACGAGAGAGACTGTGTAGGCCCCTTTGTTATGTTCTGAGCACATGAATGACTCCATCAGTATATAATGCCCCCGAGCCGTGAATGGTAATTGATCTGCCGAAGTGAAACGTTGAGGAAGTGGATTCATGCGAGCATAGTGACTCAAATAATGGGCCACCATGTTCGTTTCGCGAGGCGTATATGATATGGTGCTGTGTGTAAGAGCCAACAATTCCTGGAGACGTGCGTATTCTGGTAAGTGTCGTAAATGAGAACTGGATAGTAACAGCCAACTGGCTGCAGTCAGTTTCAATTAGCAAATGTCTGTGAAGGAGGCCAAAGAACAATATGCTATAAACAACAGCATGCAACTCTGCTCGCAGTGGAGACAATAGCGGAAGTCTGAATGAGAGAGCAGCTATCATGCATCCACTTGAGTCACGCAGGATAGAGCCAGCAGTGGCGAATGATTGCCCCAGCTGAAGCATCAACATTCAGTTTCAGTTTCCAGATGGAGGAAGCTGCCATTTTAAAGGTGTAATGTGGCTTGGGGCGAAGTATTGGAGAGGAAGCCAGCCTGTATGAGGGATGGAACATATTGAGCCAAAGTAGATCCGAGAGTGACGAAGACCAATCATAGCATGACTGCCGTGTAAGCTGAGAATTTTTGTGACAGGCAGATCACCATCACCATAGGTGTGATTGGTATATAACTTCCATATATTCCAGCAGAGCAGTATAGGCCCAACTACCCGAAAATTGCCTTTAAGAGTCTTTGTCGATGACGTTAACCACCACTGCAGGAGGTGTGGTCGAATATGCTGTTGCTGCACTGGAGGGCCCTCCAGCACCCAAGAGAGATTCAGCCAAAACTGCTTTACAATGGAACAAGTGAGAAAAATATGATTTACTGTTGCCGACGCACTCCGACAGAATGGACAAATAGTTGGGCAATTGATAGAGAAATGGCGGAGATTGTCTTCAAACGGCAATGCAGAATGTAATAATCGCCAGAGAAAATAGCTAATTGTATTTGGAATACCTCGCCACCAAATAAACTTGTGCGATAGCAACTGGGCGCGATGTGGCCGCACATCGTCATATGCTAGACGCAGGCGAAATGTACCAGAGGGACTAGAGCGCCACAACGGTGTAGGAAAGTCTATTGTGAGCTGTAGACATAATTCATGAACGGAGCATATTCTTTTCCAACTGGGGGGAATCATAAATACGGGGAATATAATCAGAACGCAAGCCGTACCGAGAATGCATGTACTGTGACCAAATGGAATTCGTTGTGTGATATGACCACCATAGTTTGCAGTCATAAGCCTCTGGATGTGTTCTAAACTGCGGATTCCCCAGCCTCCTTCGCTTTCTGGATAGCATAAATTATGTATAGCTGACCATGTATATTTTGCACCCCATAAAAAGGTTGTCATCTTGCTATTGATAGCAGCTATGACACTTTAGGTAGGCGGGCAGCAGCAAGATAGTGCAGCGGTATTGCAGTCAACACAGTTTGCAACAATAACAGACGGCTGCCAGGAGAGAGAAGTCGACTGGCCCAACCAGTTAGCTTAGCATCGAAATGCTGAAGCAAAGATACACAATAATGTGCCCTATTAATTCCCCGATATAAGTAAGAGCCCAGGTATTTAATGGGCAATGTGGACGGCTGCATGGCTAAAACTCTGATTACATTCTGTGTTGTGGTGAAGTGATGTAAGAACTCATAACAATCTGGCTTTTTGAGTAGTTGACTAGTTGTCCAGAAGATTGCTGATAAGCATGCAAGAAAGACTGAAACTTCTGAAGATTAGAGGTTGATGCATTTAAAAAGATCAGTAGGTCATCCGCGTATGCCAAATGAGACACAGGGGGGACTCGGCCAAGCGCAAACCCGTGCAAGTCATTCGCTGAAAATAATCTGTTTATGCCACGGCTGAACCTTCTGAACAAATTATAAAAAAGAAGAGGGGAGAGAGGGTCCCCTTGTTTGACTCCGCGTGTAGGTGAGAAGAAACCATAAGATGTGCCATTAACATTGATTGATAACTTGGACAGCTGCATATTGTTCAGTATGATACGAGTGAACCTTGGCGCAAATCCAAAACGTGCTAGAATGGATTCTAAATAAGACCAATCAACACGATCAAATGCTTTAGCCATATCAAGCTTGATCATGACATTTCCACTATGTGTAGGTCTATCTAGCAAATGAACCATCTCGTTGGCCAACAATACATGCTCGCTTATGTCATGCCCTTTTAAAAAACCCAATTTGCTCCGCGGATATAATTTTTGGCAGCAAGTGATTCAAGCGTGAGGCGATAATTCTAGTGGTAACTTTGCTGATGAAATTAGATAGACAAATGGGGCGAAAATCAGTATATGTTGCCGGAGACTTCTTCTTAGGGATTAATGTAATCATGGAGGATAGCATTTGCCGTGGTGGAGGGATTCCGAGAAAAAATTCTTGAACAGCAAGAATAAACGTCAAGGTGTATGATCTCCCAACATGTTCTGAAAAATGACCGTTATAACCATCGGGTCCGGCGGCACTGGTAGGACTTAAGTTCCATACAGCAGACTTTATTTCTTGTGCATCCGGAATGGCCATTAACATCTCATTATCAGCATGAGTTACAAGAGAAGGAATATGACGAAGGAAATCAGCAACCCCATAAACCCTGCTCCTTCGTGAAAAGTTTCTGAAAATGGGTGACAGCTTCATTTCCAAGTGCCGCATTATCATGAAGAACAATGCCTGACGAATCTCTTATCTCTCGGATGTGAAGGCGTCGATGTCTGTCTTTCACCAATGCATGAAAGTATGCTGTATTGGACTCTCCCTCAGCAATCCATTTAACACGTGATTTCTGAGCCCAATAAGATGTTTGTGCCTTGGTTGCTTGTATAAGCTGTGCTTGTGCCAAAGATAGGGCAGTGCGATTTGAAGAGGAAGGTTCCGCATCAAATTCCTTTTCAGCACGCTGATAAATAGTTTCTGCCTGGGCCACATTATCAAAGATGTTGCCATACACTTGCTTATTCCATTTTTTGAGCTCTTTTTTGAGTTTGTTTAACTTGTAGTAAAGGCCACGCAATGCCTCCAATAGTTGGATATTGTTGCCACATGTCTTTTACAAAAGCTAAAAAATCCGCATGCAAAGACCAGGCATTGATATATCGGAACGGAGCAATAGGCGGTGTAGAAGAGATGGTGCAAGTAAGAAGCAATGGCGCATGATCAGATGTAGCTCTAGATAAGTGACGCACCACCATATCAGAAAACAAATTGGAGAAAGAAACTGAGCATAAATATCTGTCCAGTCGTCGCATAATACGCCCTTGGCCAGACCCACGAGACCAAGTAAAGGGCGATCCTTGAAAAGGTATTTGTTGCAAACCACAAACATCCACACAATGCTGAAAATCCGATAAAGTGCGAAGTGGAGGTGTTGATCGTCCAGAGTGTTCATCTAAAGACAGAAAGGTGTTGAAATCACCTCCCACGATCCATGGGACTGTGTTACTGTTGCTAACATTCTGCAAGGCATCCCAAAGTGGTCTTCTATCTAATATTGTATGTCTTCCATACACCACAGACCATACAAAGATTGTTTGTGTTGGGCGAAAAGTAAAGGTAAGCGAAGAAGTCTGAGTACCGTGATTAATCTCTAATAGTTGCAACAACGAAGAGTTCCAAAAAATCCAAATATTACCTTGACACGTGTCTACTGCATGAGAGAATCCCATTGTCAAACGATAATGAACAAGCTTTGATGGACGCTGCTTCGGCTCAATGATTATTAAGATGTCCAACTTGAACTTACGCAACAAAAAACCTGCAACGTGAGAAAGAGGTTCTAAGACCTCCAACATTCCATGTGAGCGCATTCATGAGGAGGTTGTTAGGGGAGTGGAGCTCATACGGGAAGCACTTGCGTGTAACAATCGTGGGTGGCGGTCTCGGAGGCAGCTCAGTCTTAAGCCGACGGCGACGTCTGGGGGCTACCGGGATAAAACCTTCAGTGTCAGGAGCTTGCCCGGCGAAATAAGATTGCAAAATCTCTTCATCACTTGAGAGGGGTGGTCTGGATGATAAACGATGAGTAATTGAGTCAGCTGCTTC
The DNA here is from genome assembly GCA_036186865.1 of Eustoma russellianum. NCBI lineage: Eukaryota > Viridiplantae > Streptophyta > Magnoliopsida > Gentianales > Gentianaceae > Eustoma > Eustoma russellianum. Next base: position 17,852,769 of record AP025071.1, read on the forward strand.
CATCATCGATTGTTGAAAGGCGGATTTAGATGCTGCATCATTATGTACCACCGTGTGGACCAGATGGTCTGCGTCCGAATCTGAGACTTGACATATATCTGGGTCATCCTCTGGAGCATTTTCATGCGGCAATCGACGTGCATGGGTTCTCATGCAAATTAGGGTGACTGAGCACATTAGGAAAGGATGGGAGGGCGCAAGCATCCATATTTTGCAGCAGCACAGTGACAGGCGGATGTGCCTCTGAAGCCGATGTTCCTGCAGCCGGCGGATTACGGCTCCTGGTGATATCATCTATTTCGTCCGGCTGAGTAGGATTCAAAGTTTTTTCGTGGGTATCATCCTGCGATGTATCCAAATCCGTACTAGGCTGATGCAAGGTGGCATCTTTGTGAACTTTCTTTGGTGTCCACCGAGTAGTAGGTTTAAGCGGCTTTTCTCGAGGCTCTTGCGTAGCGCCGCCACATGCGGCCACCGAGTGCCCTAAGCGGCGGCATTCTGAACAAAACGATGGGAGATCTTCGTAAATGATTTGCTGGGAAACAATTTGTTTTTCCTTGCAAAAAGAATTTCTTAGGAAGCTCCATGGAAATATCCGCTTCCACGCAAACCCTAGCCACCGAAGGTCGGAGTCCATCGGCAGTGGCAACATCAAGCTTGATCGGTTGTCCCACAATACGAGCAATTTCAAAAAGTGCCTCCTTTTGATGGTAATGAACAGGTAAATTTGGAAAGGCAATCCAGATTGGAACAATGGGGGCGTCGGAGGAGGGATCAAAATCGGTGGTCCACTTAGTGACACGCATTGAACATCCGGCAATGGTCCATGAGCGGCGGTAGAAGCATCGTAGGTAATCGGGTTCATGGAAAAAACGCAGCAATATATGCGACTGATCCAAAAGGGTGATCTTGACATCCGATTTAAATCCTATACGATCAAAAACATCACGGATGATCTTCAACGGCGGCCGGCCATACCAAAAAGGTCCCAACGAGCGTTAACCGTATGGGGCGGCTAAAGCGTCTATTTCATCGTCTGTAAAAGCAATAAGCGGATGGCCTTGTGTTTTGATATTAACTTTGGAGCAATTGGCGCAACAGAGGAGGATGAAGCCGACACTACCGACGCAAAAGTACGCACAGTAGCAGCGGCGGCGGCGGGGAGGTCCGATTTTCCGGGAGAAGAAGAAGCCATTGCAGATTATATATTCTATATATATATATTATATATATATATATATATATATATATATATATATGTATGTATGTGTGTGTGTGTGTATGTGTGTATATGTATGTGTGTGTGTGTATATATATATATAAAATAGACCTAAGCAGCTGCACTATTCATTTGTGAACAAGATCAAAAGAACCAGAGCGGCGACGAAAAGGAATTGGGACAGCAACAAGGGGAGTGATGAAGCCGGATCTTCACTAAGGGTCTAGACGACCTCAAATTAGCTTCGTCAGTTAACTTAAAGAGTTGTTAACTGGGATTGAAAGTTTGTAGCTGGAATAGCCTCTAAAATATCATGCACAAGAAAGCACAGCTCAGAGGTCCCGGAGGGTTGGCCCCGGGAAAAACCCTCTGACGCTCAAGCCAGTTTGGGCCATATATCACTGAGATTTATAATTTAAAGGGTTAGTTAGGAGTTTCTCACAGTATGTGCTGAGGAGGAGAGTGTATGAATTTGCTTTAGAGTATGGATGTCTGAAATCCAGATTGGGATCCTCTTCTTTGTCTTGGTTGGCTTGTTTTTATAGACCTTTTCCCGCCTTTGTCTTCTGATAGTAGATAATGGATTGGACGTTTGCTTGGGGTAGAATGCCTAGGACGCTGTAGGTCTGCTGATGTGATCAGTAGTCTGACTGATGTGACTAATAGGCCGGCATGGTTATGATCTTAGCGTGTTCAGGAAGAATACCCAACTGTAATCACTATATTCGAATTGCACCTCTGTTTGAGGGTCCCACAAGGTAATATCGTACTTGGTTTATTTGTTGTGGTACACAGCTGAACTCTGCCGAAGTGTCTGACTAGGCCTTGCCGAAGTGAATGACTTGGCTTTATCCCGCTGAAGTGGTCTGAAGTGCGGCATTTGAACATAAACTGAAGTCGGTGCCGAGGTGCAACCCTTGGCATATTCTTCGATGTTATAAGGGCGTCATGTTGCCCCGCTAAGGTGCAGCCGAGGCTGAATAGCCATGCTTGGGTACTGAACCACTGAACTGCGGTTCTTGCTGAACTGCAGTACTTTGAGTGCTGAGCTACTGAAGTTGAACCGTTGACTGTTGCTGCCTAACAGACGATTTAATTGTGGTTTATCATTTGCCCCCAGATTTTGTGTGGCTGAGCTGAACTGCGAAGGCGGACAAATCTTGTTCCTTTGACGTGGCAGACCTTCATTAATCGTGCGGTTATTTTTTTTACTTGCGCAGTAATTCTCACTTTTAATGTAGGCGCTAATTTCGACACCTTATCACTACTTTTTCGGCGGTTTCATTCCCCGAGGGAGGGAAATGCGTAAACCTTTGCCTCTTGGTATTTCAAACGAAAAGGTGCAACCTTTCATTTTCTCTCACTTATAAATAGACCCAATTTCCCCAATTCACTCTTTTCTTCTTCATTTATCCTGCTCATCCGGTTATTTTGTTGTATCGTCGAATTGCTCTTCTTCTTCTTCTTCTCCGAAGCTTTCCTCCGATCTTACTCCAGCTTTTTCAACTTACGTCTTCAATATCTTGTAAGCTTTATTTATCTTACTCATGGCTTCGTCTTCTTTTATTTCACAATCCATGGTGTCCTCTTCTTCGGTGCATAACTCAATGTGCACCTTGACAAACAACGACCTCTCTGAACTATGTCAACATTATAAGATTAACAGGAGTACTTTTGCCCGCATTCTTCCCCTTCCTCACCAAGCTGCTAATAACCCCCCAACGGGCTACGAAGCAGTTTATGAGGAGTTTTTTAGGTCTGGCTTCAATTTACCCATCCCGGCCCCCTTACTCCAAATACTGTTCTGTTACAAACTTAGGCTTTCCCAAATAACTCCTAACGGGCTGAGGGTTATCCTTAGTTATCTGCTCTACCTAAGAGCATCTGAGAAGAACTTCTCACTTGCAGTGTTTAGGGAGATATTTGTATGTAACCAGGAAGGTAGTTGGCATAATTTTGATAGGAGATCTCGGAATAGTGGGGGGTCTTTTGTTATAAACCTTCTCTCCCCTTCCAAAGATTAGAAGGGGAATTTCTTTTTTGTTAAAAGTGTAGGATTGCTTGAAGGAATCCCTTGGAACACTCGTAGCGTAAATAACAAGAGGCCAAGTGAACAATTTCGTAATGAAGCCTCTCAATTGTTACTTTCCCCCCTGGTCGTAGACTGGAAGAAAGTTAATAGGCAAATTGTAGAGGTTGCTGACCTGGAACATTTGTGGTCAGAATATAATTTTCGACCTCTCATTCCCCTTGCTTTGTGGATAGTTCGGGGTATATGGCAACATTTTTGAAAATCTTTGACTGGTTTTGATATTGCACCAGTGTTTTGACTGTTTTGTTCCTTGAATCTTGAAGAAATCATGGTACGCGGGACCCTTGAAAGGTTGAAGAACTTGGTTCCCAGGAAGAGAACATGGTCAGAATGACAACTTTCCACCTCAGAATAAGCTTCCGCTAGCTCTTCGTCTGAAGTGCAGACACGTCCAGGTAGAATTTTGCCCTGCATTAGTCTTGGATGTGCTTGATTTCCATTGTAATTATTTGAATATATTTCCCTTTCAGTTGAAACCTCTGATAATCCTCCCCAAACCAAAGCTCAGGTTCCTATTTCAACCTCAGCTCAACCTGGGGACGGGAATGGGGGAATTGATGCCCCTATTTCAATTCTTTCATCTCCTCCTGCTGAGGAGGAGAAGGTACCTCCCCTAGGTTGGGCTGCTGATGAGGTCGTGCCCTCCTTTGACCTTTTGAGAGAGGCCCCTGAAGTAAACGTTTCCGGGGAAGGACCTTCTAAGGTGAAAACGTTGGAAGGAGAGCCCCCTAAAGAAAAGGATCTTGAGAGGGAACCTTCCGGAGCAAACACGCCTGAAGGAGAGACCTCTGCGAAGAATACAACGGAGGGGGAACCCTCTTCCCGACCGCAGCGGGAAAAAAGGACAATGGAGTTCAGCTACAACAACTCCGCCGAAGATCCTGGAGTAGCTAGGAAATTGACAGAAATGTCAATACTTCCTAAGGAGTGGCATGCATATGACAGTCTGGACTGGAATAATGCCTTCAACTTATTTGCGACTAATATGGCTTTGGTATGACTTTCCTCTACTTTCCATCTTTCCACTTGATCATTCATGCTTTTCTTAACCGGTTTGACTTTTGCAGTATCGGGTCCAAGAATTTAACATTCTTAGATGAGCTGAAGAGCTCCATTCCAGATTCTTCAAACTCTCTGAGACCAATGTCCACCTCAGAAAGGCCTATGATGAGTTAGCTGAGGTGGCAAAACCTAATAGCACAAAGTTGTCCGGGCTGGAGGCTGAGGTGAATAGTCTGAAGTCTCAAATTGCTGCACTTACTGAAGATATTTCCAAGCTTCAGATGGTAAAGCAGGACTCAGATTCTAAGCTGGCCTCACTTATGGAAGAGAACTCCAGGCTTCAAGCCGAGAAGCGAGATTCTGACGCTAAGCTGGCTGATGTCAAATCCCAAGTGATTGAACTGAAGGAAAAATTGGCCAACTCTGAGTTAGTTTCTTCCAAGGCTCAGGCTGAACTGGAGTTCTACCAAAAGGAACTCAGTACTTTTGATCAAGTATTGTCCAACAGCAGGGCTGAGCTGAACCAGCAACTGGAGTCTGAGAACAAAAGCAATGCTGATCTCATCCATCAATTTGAAATTCAAGCTGAGAAGATGAAGGAGAGAGCCGTTGCTGAGTTCAGACAATCCGAACTTTTTACCGGAAATTTCTTGAAGATTCAAGGCTCAGCAATTGCTGTTGGGCAAACTTGGGCAATTGATGCTTGCTCTGAGGTCTGCCCCAGCCTGGACAAGAAACATCCTCGAATTGCCGCGATGTATAACCCTGAGGCTGGAAGTTTACTTGAGAACCAAATAGATCAGCTTCAAAGTGGAGCTGACCTCAGAGAGGATGAGGAGGTTGTAAAATAGAATAGGTTTTTTCTTGTGAATTGTAGTTGTAATAGACTTTCTACTTAATGAATACCCACTTTTCTCAACTCTTGCTCTTCAGCTTCTTTTAGTTTCTTTAACTTCCTTTGTCTTCAGCATGTGAAGTTTTATTTCCTTTGTTTCAATAGTGAATGCAAATATCTGTCTTCAGCTCTGCAAAGTTTTATTTGCTCTTTTTCCGTGGTTTGCAAGTGTTTGTCTTCAGCTTCACTTGCTCTATTTTGATAGTTTACAAGTATTTGTCTTCAGCCTAAGAGACTTCACTTGCTCTATTTTGATAGTTTGCAAGTATTTGTCTTCAGCTTGAGAGACTTCACTTGCTCTATTTTGATAGTTTGCAAGTGTTTATTTTCAGCTTTGTCAAAAGAGTACCTTTTGTATGCTGGCTCTCTGCCTAAGTACTGAGCTTTAGCTTTTACCCTTGGCTCCTCAGCTCTGCTATGTCTTGAGGAATTTTAGCTGTGGAAAATCCTTTATCCCCTCTTCATCAACCCTCTCAGCTTTGCTGAGTTAGAATATAGGCAAACTTATCCCGCAGTTGAGACCTGCTCAACCTCTCAGACCTGCTGAGGTGAAAATATAGGGAACTTATCCCGCTGTTGAGACCTGCTCAACCTCTCAGACCTGCTGAGGTGAAGATATAGGGAACTTGTCCCGCTGTTGAGACCTGCTCAACCTCTCAGACCTGCTGAGGTGAAGATAATGTTGAGACCTGCTCAACCTCTCAGTTCTGCTGAGGTCAAAATATAGGGAACTTATCCCGCTGTTGAGACCTGCTCAACCTCTCAGACCTGCTGAGTTGAAAATATAGGGAACTTATCCCGCTGTTGAGACCTGCTCAACCTCTCAGACCTGCTGAGTTGAAGATATAGGGAACTTATCTGCTGTTGAGACCTGCTCAACCTCTCAGACCTGCTGAGGTGAAGATAATGTTGAGACCTGCTCAGCCTCCCAAACCTGCTGGGGTAAAGATAATGTTGAGACCTGTTCAACCTCCCAGGCCTGCTGGGGTAAAGATAATGTTGAGACCTGCTCAACCTCCCAGACCTGCTGGGGTAAAAATAATGTTGAGACCTGCTGGGGTAAAGATAATGTTGAGACCTGCTCAACCTCCCAGACCTGCTGGGGTAAAGATAATGTTGAGACCTGCTCAACCTCCCAGGCCTGCTGGGGTAAGAATATCGGAAAACCTGTCCTATCCTGTTGAGACCTGCTCAACCTCCCAGACCTGCTGGGGTAAAGATAATGTTGAGACCTGCTCAACCTCCCAGACCTGCTGGGGTAAAGATAATGTTGAGACCTGGTCAACCTCCCAGACCTGCTGGGGTAAAGATAATGTTGAGACATGCTCAACCTCCCAGACCTGCTAGGTTAAAGATAATGTTGAGACCTGCTCAACCTCTTAAACCTGCTGGGGTAAGAATATCAGGAAACCTGTCCCATCCTGTTGAGACCTGCTCAACCTCCCAGACCTGCTGGGGTAAAGATAATGTTGAGACCTGCTCAACCTCCCAGACCTGCTGGGGTAAAGATAATGTTGACACTTGCTCAACCTCCCAGACCTGTTGGGGTAAAGATATATATATGCCCCCACTTTCATTGTGGGTGATAGATAGGCATAAATTATTGCTCCATGCACCATAAGGTGACTTAAATTTTCCTGGCTGAATGTCAAATAAGAATATCCAGTTGAATATAAGAAACTGATCCCTTGATAACATAAGGCTGAGCCAGAAGATACCGGATGAGCACAAGAAGAAATAAACCATGATTCGATTGAATCAGGTGCTGTTGTCGTTATGTCAGCCTTATATGCTCAGGAACCTGTAACCCCCTTTTATCAGGATCTGAATCCTCATCACTTAGAAAACCCTGATAAGACCCAGGTTTACAATTTTCATCTGGAGGGGGTTTACCAAAGTCTAACCTGTTGTGGAGCCTACACCTTGGATTATAAAAACGTTGCAGGTGACCCAGCTCAATAAGACGCCCAATCTCTTGCCCGAGCTATCTACAATCTTCTGTATCATGACCAATATCATGATGATAAAGGCAGTACAATCGGTGGTTTCTTTTATGGACTGGTCCAGCGAGGGGCTAGGGCTCTTTTGCCAGAGATTTTTCCTCATGTAGGAAAGGATATGAGCTTTCGAAGCCAGCAGAGAGTTCCTTTCCTTTCCTCGGCCTCCTAACCGAATCTTGACAGAGCACCTTTCCTACAACGGTGCTTTGCCTTTATTGTCAACTTTTCTGCCATGTTTAAATGACAAGGAGGCTTTCTGAGTACATTTTAAACTCTGATGGCTAGACTTTTGTTCTGGCCGTCTCGCCTCGTCCATAAACTCAGCCTGATGCCTGGGACAGTAACCAGACCGAGTAGAAGAATACTCCATGTGTTCCAGCGGGCGAGAGTTATTGGAATGGGACCTACTGGATTTTGCTGCAGAGGCCTTCCCTTTCATCTCCCTCACTACAGCTTGGAAGACCTCTGGGTTTTGAGCCACATAGTGAATGGCTCGCATGTGCTCTTCATATGTGAAGGCAATGGGAGTTGAGGATTCTCCTGGCTCCGTAGAGCATTGATCAGTTTGTTGCTGAGAAGACCTTTGACTTCTCCTGGATGTCATAGGTTGCTTGGACCCTTGACTATCTTTTTTACTCATCCTTCTCTCAATAGCTTCCAAGGGCAATTAGAAAAGCTCTGAGTAATCGTTAGAAAAGCTTGGAGTAGTTGTTTTCTGGGTTAAGGGACTAAGGGGCCCTCCTTCTAGCGCAAAATGATGAAGATGGATCTTCACCAAGGGTCTAGACGACCTCAAATTAGCTTTGTCAGTTAACTTGAAGAGTTGTTAACTGGGATTGAAAGTTTGTAGCTAGAATAGCCTCTAAAATATCCTACACAAGAAAGCACAGATCAGAGGTCCCGGGGGGTTGGCCCCAGGAAAAACCCTCCGACGCTCAAGTCAGTTTGGGCCATATCTCACTGAGATTTATAATTTAAAGGGTGAGTTAGGAGTTTCTCACAGTATGTGCTGAGGAGCAGAGTGTATGAATTTGCTTTAGAGTATGGATATCTGAAATCCGGATTGGGATCCTCTTCTTTGTCTTAGTTGGCTTGCTTTTATAGACCTTTTTCCGCCTTTGGCTTCTGATAGTAGATAATGGATTGGACGTTTGCTTGGGACAGAATGCCTAGGACGTTGTAGGTCTGCTGATGTGATCAGTAGTCTGACTGATGTGACTAATAGGCCGGTCTGGTTATGATCTTAGCGTGTTCAGGAAGAATAACCAGCTGTAATCACTATATTCGAATTGCAGCTCTGTTCGAGGGTCCCACAAGGTAATATTGTACTTGGTTTATTTGCTGTGGTACACAGCTGAACTCTGCCGAAGTGTCTGACTAGGCCTTGCCGAAGTGTCTGACTAGGCCTTGCCGAAGTGCATGACTTGGCATTATCCCGCTGAAGTGGTCTGAAGTGCGGCATTTGAACATAAACTGAAGTCGGTGCCGAGGTGCAACCCTTGGCATATTCTTCGATGTTATAAGGATGTCATGTTGCCCCGCTAAGGTGCAGCCGAGGCTGAACAGCCATGCTTGGGTACTGAGCCACTGAACTGCGGTTCTTGCTGAACTGCAGTACTTTGAGTGCTGAGCTACTAAAGTTGAACCGTTGACTGTTGCTGAGTAACAGACGATTTAATTATGGTTTATCAGGGAGGAAGGAAAAGGTTGAAACAACAGAAGGATTCACCCCGATTATCTCGAGCAATCGATTAACTAAGAATTTAGGATTGTTTTTTATTTATATATGTGCTTTCTTTATCATCTGCTAGATGATTTTTCCATACGAAACAAGTGACTTTAGAATTTTAGTTGATTTTTGAATTCCATGATTTTTCTATGTAAATAATAGTATTTGATATGAATTTATTTATGTGGTGGTTAAAGTTTCTAATGTATGAACAAAATTTAAGATAGAAAGAAAATAAACGATCATCTGGTTATTTATGTTTGTTTGAGAGAGTATGAGATTCCGAGGGAAGGTGAGTATCCATCTAGAGTTACAGGGGCTAGTCAAGGGCGTAAAGTTGAGCATAAGAAATTTTAAGGGGTGGACTCTCTATTTAGACTTGTTAGATAGTTGTGATGGATTCCTTACCACACATAGTTAAATGGTGAAGGGTTGACTCTATAATATAATAGTGTGCATGGTGGGTGTACTCCTATCATAAATTAGTTAGATGGATTCCCGAGCTAATAGACACGGAATGGACACTCCGTCTTAGGCATAAGGGTGGAGGGTGGACTCCACAGCCCGATAAGAATTTTGGGGTGAACTCTCATTAATAAATACTTCATCCGTTCAAAAAATATTGTCATAGTTTCTACTTTGACTTGTCTCAAAAATATTGTCCACTTTCTAAAAATAGAAATATTTAGTAGTCAAAGTATCCACACTACATGATATATCTAGTTTATATCAACTTAACCAACTAATGATAGAGTAGTAATACTGATCAAAATATTCTGACTTTTTTAAATTATGCTCAAACCAAATTATGACAAACTTTTTGAAATGGAGGCAGTTAGGGGGTTAAGTAACAGGGTCAAAGTAAATAATAGGAAAGGAACATAGAAAATTATCATGTGCACCAATATAGAGAGACAAAATAATATAGTATTTTATATACAAATCATGACATTATTGTGTGCAATCATCATCATCTGTATCCAATATATCCTAACGACAGGAAAGGCTATCTCTAGGGACTGGGGAAGGTAACTGGTAGGCAAACAATACCTCTGTCCTAAAGGATAGAGAGTCTGCTTCCAGTGAGACCCCCAGCTCTATATGTACCTGCATAAATGACATAAATACTAGAGATATGATGTGCTAGTGTGTTAGTGAGGGAATACAAAGAAGAGGCTTTCGATATTAAAATACACATAATGTGTATATGTACATGTAATGCAAAAACAACTGTAAAACATACACAAACAAGTGCAAAGTCAACCTAAAGCGTAGATAGTGGGTACGTCTATCTGTCCCTAAATATACTCTAAGGCGTCCCTATATATGACATATACCTCGCTAACATTAATCTTATGTCTCCATGAACTCCTATCCTGGACCATGCCCTCAGAGAGGTGCAAATCTAGTAGGTCGTGCCTAATATGCTCATCTCAAGTTAGTTTGGGTCTGCCTTTACTCCTGTTCCCGCTACAATGAGGCTTTCAATCATTCTGACCGACGTCGTTGTCTGTCGCCGCTTGACATGCTCAAACCAACTCATTCTTCTCTCCCTTATGTTATCTGATATACTAGTCATGCCTAACCTTTCTTGAAATACCTTGTTTCTGATCCGGTCTAGCCTTGTATGCCCACACATCCACCTAAGCATCCTCATCTCTGCCACTTCCATCTTCTGTAATTGTGACCTCTTGATGGTCCAGCAGTCTGTCCTATATAGCATTGCCGGTCGCACTGCCACCCTATAAAATTTTTCCTTTAATTTAGTTGGAAAATTCTTGGAGGCCGCCCTCCATCTACACCAGCATGCTTGAACTCGATGTACTACATCACTATCTATGTCCCCATTCAACTGCACAAATGACCCTAGGTACTTGAACTTACTTACCTTGTGTACCACTTGACCATCGATGGTGAGCTGACTATTTTCTCTGTCGGCTACGCCGCTGAAGTCGCAGTGCAGATACTCGGTCTTAGAACGGCTAATCCTTAAGCCTTTTCTCTCTAAAACATCTCTTTACTACTCTAGTCTCATACTCAAGGTATGTATACTCTCTGCGACTAATACAATATCGTCAGCAAAAAGCATACACCATGGAACTGGCTCCTGTATCGTCTTTGACCACTCGCCAAGGACAACTGCAAAAAGAAATGGGCTTGATGTAGGTATACCTCCACCGGAAAGAAGTCTGTATTCTCCACAGACGTACGAACGGTTGTTTTCGTCATAGCATATATATCTCCAATTATGTCTATATACTTTATAGGGATCCCTCTTGCATCCGGCTATCCCAGATCAGGCTACGTGGTACATTATCATACACTTTTTCAAGATCGATGAAAACTATATGTAAATCGCGCTTCTTCTCCCTATACTTCTCCATTAATCTCATGAGAATGTGTATTGCTTCCGTAGTTGACCTTCCTGGCATAAAAACAAATTGGCTCACCGTAACCTGAGTGTCTCTCCTAATTCTAGTGTCGATTACTCTCTCCCACAACTTCATGGTATGGCTTAGCAACTTAATCCCTCTATAGTTCCCACAACACTGTGCGTCTCCTTTGTTCTTATATAGGGGGACCACGACACTCTTTCTCCACGCATCTGGCATTTTTCCTGTTTTATAAATACGTTTGAACAGAGTAGTTAGCCATTGAATCCGCTCCTCTCTCAAATACTTCCACGCCTCAATGGGTATGTTATCTAGGCCGACCGCTTTAGCTCTTCCCATCTTCTTCAGTGCTCTCATCACCTCTCCTTATGTGATGCTTTGACCTTATTATGTTGCCCTTGTTGGTTAGTGATGCTTTCTCATTCTTCATAGTCGGCACTACCGCCATTGAAAAGATTGTGAAAGTGTGTTTGTCATTTCAACTTAATGTCTTGTGCTTTTACTAACACATGCCCATCTTCTCATTTTATAAACTTCTCGCATCCTAGGTCCTGTCTCTTTCGATCCCTAACTTTGGCAATCTTGAACGTATCATGCTCTCCGTCTTTTGTTTCTAGTCTTTCATACATCCTCTTATAAGCTACAGTCTTTGCCTGTGTCACTGCCTTCTTCGCCTTCTTCTTGGCGATTTTGTCCTTCAATCTCACTTTCTCTTTCCCATTTGTGCAGCTTAACAGCTCTCTAAAAGTCCTTTGTTTGCCTTTTATTTTTTGTTGTATATTCTCGTCCACTACCACGTCTCTTTATGTACGGACGTCTTTCCTGTTGTTGCCCCAAGCATTTCTCTCGCCACTTGAGTAATAGTAGTCGATATAGCCCCCACATCTGATTTGTGCCATCACTCAGATGATCTAGTTTCGCAGAGTGACCTTGTCTCTGAATATGTTAATTTTTTCGTCTTTCAAACTTCCCCATCAAATCCTGGGTGGGAATTGTCCAACCTCCTTATTCAGCTTTTGGCTCAATGCTATAACTACCACTAATAAACGATGTTGCGTCACCGGTGTCTCCTCTGGTATAGCCTTGTAGTCCCTCTACAACCATCGGTCTTCGCGCTTCATCAGAAAATAGTCGATCTGCGTGTTACGTCCTCCACTGCTAAAAGTGATCAAATGCGATTCTTTTTTCTTAAAAACAAGTTTATAATACCTAGGTCATGGACCTCTGCTAGGTCTAGCATTTTGGTTACATGTCGTTATGAGACGATCGAAGCGGTCAAGTTATTCGTGGCATACATGCTGATAATTATTAGTCTTGATGTTTTGTTTGATTATACATATTATTTTCTTTGATATTTATTATACATATTGTGAAGAGACAAAAAAACAACAATAGGTTCACGGGTCTATTTCGAATTTGGAAACCAAATTGTGATTAACCTCCCATAATTATTCGCAGGGGGGTCGAACATTTGGCCTGTTCCGACCGGCATCAAACGTCGCCCTTCACCTGTTATGAACTTACAAAATCCAGATCAAACTTTCGGCCCAGTCGGTCGAATGTTCTGCCTCACTGTTCTACCTCCGATGCTCGGCCTCTTAGTTTGACAGATGTTCCACATGGGTTCAAACGTTTATCTATTAATTCAAGGTTTGGCCTCGAAGTGACAGTGAACACGTTTTTGAAGTATCTCATAGATTGTTCGGCCTTGAGACAGTTATAAAATATGGAAACAAGAACAACAAAGAAAGAACGAAAGCAGTGAATAGGATTGACTTGAAGCGTGTATAACACACTTTTCGTAAGGAATATTTGCCCCCACTAGATGCTGCAGGGTAGTAAGCAAATTTCCTCCTAGGATACAACAACCAACAATCTCTTATCCTCAGCAAATAGGATAGAGATTCAATGAACTTTCGAAACAAGAGCGAAATGTAGTAGAGAGAAGAACTAAGGATGCAAGAAGCAATATGGAGTCAAGATATCTTGAAAAATGTGTTTTAATAGCCTGTTTATAAGCTCTCAAACTCCATTCAGACGTTCAAGACCATTGTATGGTGATTGGGTATGTCCTTTGGTGCATAAGTTGTGATTCTACATGAAAAGACACTTCTGTTGATACATCGATCGATCAATGTTATCGACCGATGTGACATCGATCGATCGATGTCTCACAGCAAGCTATCCAAACCACTTCGATCGATCTATGTATCGATCGAAGTCACATCGATCGATCTATGTGATCGATCTATGTTGAACAGAAAGTTTCAACTCTGCCCCAGGGTACATCGATCGATCGATGTGACCGATCTATGTGACATTGATCGATGTGATCGATCTATGTCCGGCAGAATACTCAACTTCATTTTCAAGCCACATGGATCTATCCAATTGAGACACGGATCAATTCATATCATAAGTCAAGCTATTCTTGCTTATTCCCACACCAATTCACCTTCATTCTTCATCTCATTGCCTTTACAAACTATTATAACAATCCCCCACTTAGTTTGTAAAGAAATTTATGACATTTTATGCATCTAAGAAGTATCTTTCCATTTGAACCTCTTATTAGTATAATACTTCAAAGTTCTAACGAAAACTTGATAGCTTAAAAGCCTTGAATCAGATTCCTATATGCTAGAACCGGAAATATTATACAAATGAAACCACACTCTCCTTAGAAGTTCATCTTAAACCGCACTTTATGGCCTTGTGCTTCCCCTAGTATTCATGAACATTTCAAGATCATTGCTTGTTGAAGCGGCACCACTTCCCATGTTCATATAGCTGAAGATTAAGATAGTCCCTCTCAATCCTTCATTAAGAGTGTCTTAACACTCACCCTCCTTTAACACTAACATTCTAATTCTTTGAAAATCAATGCATTGCGGTTTGATTTTTTAAAGATCAATCGTAGTGCTTTAATACCTCACTTTGTGACTTGTTGTTACCCATTGAACCTGTGACTAGTGGTATGCTAGGAAAGGTTGGGTTTCTATCACAAGTGAACTTATCTCATACATCTCAATCTCATCACTAAACATGTACTTTGTACCAAGTCTTTTGAAAGACTATTTGTCAATGAATCCGCCAGGTTATTGCAGGATATGACGTATGAAATGGCTATTACACCATCCGTGATTAATTGTCTTACATAATCATGCCTAAGGCTGACATGTCTAGATTTTCCGTTATAGATTTTACTATAAGCTCTAGACATTGTTGCTTGACTATCACAATGTAAGGAAATGTCTGGCATCGGTTGTGGTCACAACTCTATATCCAATAATATATTTCTCAGCCATTCTGCTTCTTTACCTGCAAACCCAATGCTATGAATTCGGATTCTATTGTAGAATGAGTTATGCATGTCGGTTTCTTTGAATCCCAAGAAACAGCACCACCACCCAACGTAAATATCCAACCCATAGTAGATTTGTTATCACCAAAGATAGTTATCCAACTAGCATCAGTATAACCTTCTAACATAGCTGGAAAATTATTACAACCCGTAACTCATAGTCCTCTTCAAGTACCCAAGTACTCACCCGATTAACCAGTGTTATACTAGGATTACTAGTATACCTTGATAATTTACACACCGCAAAGCCAATATCTGGTCTAGTGCAATGCATAGCATACATTAAACTACCAATTGCACTAGCATATTCTAATTGTGCTACCGCTCTACCGGTATGTCCAGTCAATTTGTATGAGGCATCAAATGGCGTGTTTGCTTCCTTGATCTCCAAGTGTTTGAACTTGTTCAACACTTTGTTTATATAATGAGATTGACAAAAAAGCAAAACCCCCACTATATTTGGATACTTGTATCCCTAAGATAGTATCTACCTCACCCAAATCTTTCATTTGAAATTGTGAAGTTAAATACTTCTTAGTTTCATTACTCATTCCTTATTAGTGCCAATAATTAGCATATCGTCCACGTACAAACAAATAATGACACCATATTTGTCTGTAAACTTGGAATATACACACTTATCTGCACCATTATGTCAGAAACCATTCTTTAAAATGGTAGTGTCAAACTTTTTATGCCATTGTTTCAGTGCTTGTTTCAATCCATACAATGGCCTTATCAATTTGCACACATTGTGCTCATTCCCTGGAAGTACAAAACCTTCCGGTTGTTCTAGATAGACCTCTTCGTCCAAATCACCATTGAGAAATGCAGTCTTAACATCCATTTGATGAATAACCAAGTTATTTATAAATGCTAATGCTATCAACACTCTAATCGATGTTATTCTCGCAACCAGAGCATATGTGTCAAAATAGTCTATCCCTTCTCGTTGTCTAAAGCCTTTGGCTACTAATCGAGCCTTGAAAGTTTGAATTGAACCATCGATATTATACTTTCTTCTAAATACCCATTTACATTCAATTGCTTTGGAACCTGGAGGCAAATTAGTGAGAATCCACGTATTGTTAGACAATAACGAGTTCATCTCATCGTCAATCGCTTCCTTTCAAAATTGATTTTTAATCCCGACTGATTGTCAACTTCCATTTTGTAGACTTTAAACATGTCAAAGGCTTCATCTTTATGCCTTAGCAAATACACATATGTATATTTGGAAACATCATCAATAAAAGCTATAAAGTATCTATTTCCATCTCGGGTTAAAACACCGTTCAATTCATAAATATCTGAATGAACAAGTTCTAAGAGTTCGATTTTCCGTTCTACTTTCGAAAATGGTTTCTTTGTCATTTTAGCTTATATGTATACTTCACATGTTCTTTCATTTTCATCTTTGCAAGAAATTAAGGCATGCTTACACATGAACTTAATAGTAGTATTACTAACATGAGCAAGTCTATCATGCCACAATGAAAAGGAAGAACCAATAGAGTAAACACAAACTGCGGAATTTTTATCAATACTCAGTTTAAACATCCTGTCGCAAGCATAACCCTTGCCGACAAAGATACCATTCTTGGACATAATAATTCGGTCCCCCTCCATTACAATCTTGAAACCATTTCTACAGATAAGACTAGCAGAAAAGAGATTCTTTGAAATCTCAAGTACATGTAGAACGTTGACTAATAATAACTTCTTTTCCAAAGTAAAGTCTAACTCTACACTACCTTTACCCAAGACTCTAGTGGCGCTGTGGTTTTCCATAAGAACCTGCTGGCTTTTTGTTATAACCGTATATTAAAAAAAAGAGATTTAATTAATCTAAAAATTAAAACCTAAATCTTATCTTAACTACCCCACTAATCACTCCCATCATCCCCTCAATCTCTTCCTCCTAAATTAAAATATCCCAAAATCCCCTCCCCACTACTCCCTAATTTTCGGCCCTCCACCCAAAATAATTCCCAACCGTTATTCCCCACCCCAATTAAACCCCACCCCATTTCAGTAGCCACATTCAGCTACAACATTCAGAGGAAAAAAAAGAATGAAAGATAGAGGAAAAAGGGAAGGCACGGCAGGGGCAAGGGGAAATAAGGAAAAGGAAAAGAGAAAGGAAGAAAGAGAGAGAAGGAGGAGAAGGAGAGTTGGTCACCCCCCATCAAATTCAACACCGTTTTTGTCAGTGAGTTTGTATTCAAGAGGTAGGTTACCCTCCCCTCTGTCGGATTGCTTTGGACTCCCTCGCATTCTGTATTGGGTTTGTTGTTTATCACTCGTATGTTAATTCTTATATGTTCTTAATGTTTTCTTTATGCTTTTGGTATGGAGATTTCGTGACTGGCCTTAGATATAGATCACATAGTACGGAAATAGGCTGGAATGGGTTCGGGTTGTCGAAAAACGCACACGGAGGCGGCACGTGTAGCACACGCGCGGCGGCCCACGCGCGCCCTTGAGCGGCGCGTGCAGTTCACGCGCTGATATTTCAGCCGCGTTAAAAAAAATGCGGTAAACGGAGTCCAATAGAATTGGTTTGAGGTAAATTGGAGTTAAAACCAAAAAGTTATGGATTTTTGAAGAAAATTAAAATTTAAAGAAAATAATTAAAAAAAAAGTTCAAAAAAAAGGGAGGCGTTACTGGCTCTTTCAGCCACAGGGCCGAATAGAGAAAAAAAAAGGGCCATAATTTAAAAAGGTTGCTGGTTGTTTTAAAAAAAAATTTAAACAAATTTTGATATAAATAAGGTTTAGAAAATAATAATAATAATAATAATAATAATAATAATAATAATAATAATAATAATAATAATAATAATAATAATAATAATAATAATAATAATAATAAAGTTAAAAAAAAGACAAGTTGACGTCAGGAAGTGAGAAAAATATACATATATATATATATATAATAAAATGGAAATTATAAACAACAAATAAAGGAATATAATTATTATTTAATAAATAAGAAAATAGAAATCAATAAATAAATTAAAAATAAATAAAATAACAAGGAAAAAAATTGACGTCAGTCACTTTAAAATTAGTAACAAATAAAAGATTAATATAATAAAATAACAACATATCTAATTAATATATATAATTAACCAATTTAGAAACTCATGAAATAAATTAAAATGAACTAAAAAAGAAAAAAAAGGGACGAAAAAGGAGAGAGAAGAAAATGAAATTAAAGCAAGAAGAAAAAAATAGTAGGGCAAGATAAAAATGAATAAATAAAAGAATGAAGTGCTTTAAAGCCTAGGAAAAATAAAATAAAGTGTAGAAACCTAAAATAAAGTCTAGAAAGATAAAATAATGGTAGAAGATAAAATAAAGTAATGAACCCCACGCAACATAGGGTAACTACGCAATATAGGTAATACGCAACATAGAACGGAGCATGCAACATAGGACAAACGGAAGTGTGCAAGTGTGACGCATTCATGGCACGAGCATTGCATTTGGCCTATGAGCCGTGTGGCCTGACGAGGCGTGTGATGGGTGTTGGTAATAATGGTTACCTTCATCCGATAGGACCCGGGACATGCATAGCATAACATGGAAAAGAATGAGCATAGCGTGTGATATTAAATGACTGCGTGTGACACGGAGATAGAAGTACATGCATCATGAACTTGCGCATGGCATTTATTATTGTTGTGATTATTTGTCTTGTTATTAAGTTGTTTCAGCGTTACGTTTTGGGATACGGATCGGGACGGGTATGTGTTATTTCCTTATTTATGCTTTAATTGCTTTATTATTTATATGTTTATGTTTTATTGCTTTATTTATCTGCTACCTGCTTTACGTACTTAATTGTTTACCCGACTCAGTATGTGACAGTCCCTTTTCGGGAGAGACGGGTAACCTACGAGTGACTCCCATCACTCACCCCTCCCACCACCCCTCCACAGGTGAGCAAGATTAAGAGTATATATATTTATCGAGGATGGGACAGATTACGCAAGCTGGGAAGAGTGAGCTGGGCTCGAGAAGGGATCTTGATGACCGGAAGCTTGTTCTTGGGATAGTCAGATAGACCACCACCTAGGTTTATTGTTTGACTTTAGTATTTCATACTTGACTTAGCGGGTTTCGTCAACCCTTGTACTTGATTTTATTATGATGGATTTAATTTAATCAGGATGTTTATTTCTTTACTTATCGTTTCCGCGAAAAATTTCTACGTCAGTTCTGACGTGCAAAGAAGTTTGAACGACGCTTTGTAGTCCTCTTAGTAGGCTACGGCGGGTGCACTGTTCCCGATGCTAGGGCTCGGGAGCGGGGCGCTACACTTTTATCCACAATATGATAGGTCTTGAAGAGAGCCCTATTGTTGCATACATGTACTGTTGCACCCGAATCGAACCATCAGTCATTTGTAATTTCGTTTATAGCCATATGTAATTCTGTTACCATGCCAACATGTAAACCGAAAACCATTGCTGCCAACTGATCGGTCTCAATGTTTACCATGTTTGCATTGTTGGTATTTTGGGAGCCACCATCCTGTTTTTGTTTCTTTCGAAACCAACAGTCCTTCTTCAGGTGTCCTTTCTTGCCATAGTTATAGCATCTCTTTCCTTTCTTGGAATTTTTTGCTTTGTCTGCGGATTCAGACAAATCGGAGTTCTTCCTTTTATTTCCAACCGAATTCCCTCTTTTTCCTTTGATATAATTCACTCTTGGTGCGTCATCAAAGACATGTCTCTTTACAAGACTTCTTGTCTCTTCTTCAATTCGCAAATTCTTATGAAGTTGTTCAAGGGAAAAGGACTCAATTGAGTGTAGTAATTTCTTCCTGTAGTCATTCCAACTAGGAGAAAACTTTGCAATTATCCCTCCTACTTGTAATCCCTAAGAAACTTCTACACCCAACTCTTTCAGTTTGGAAACAATGACTTGCAACTCGTGCATCTGGTCCATAATTGAGAAATTTTCAATCATTTTAAAATTAAAATACTTCATCACCTGGAATTTGTCCGCGCCTTGTTTCTCGTTGTTGTACTTGAATTCCAAAGCGTTCCACATCTCCCGCGGTGATGATGTAGCAGTAAATAAATCATAGATACGATCTGACAGATTGTTGAGGATATGCCCTCGACACAGCGTATTATCCTCATGTCTCTTCCTCCAAGCGGCCTTAACCTCCTCGGAGTCCTCTTCATGTGGGGTCGGCAAGTCCTTCAAATTTGGGTCTAGACAATACCCAATCTGAAGTACAGTCAGAAGGAACTACATCTTGTCCTTCCATCTTAGGTAGATTGTTCCATTGAAACGGTCCAGCTTCATGCTCTCTTGATTCAAGAATGTCTTTGAATCCATCTCAAATATTCTTTACGATTGTTATAAAATATGGAAACATGAACAACAAAGAGAGAACGAAAGCGGTGAATAGGAATTGACTTGAGGCGTGTATAACACACTTTCCGTAAGGAATATTTGCCCCCACCAACAATCTCTTATCCTCAGCAAATAGGATAGAGATTCAATAAACTTTCAAAACAAGAGTGAAATGTAGTAGAGAGAAGAACTTAGGATACAAGAATCAATATGGACTCAAGGTATCCTGAAAAATGTGTTTTAATAGCCTATTTATAAGCTCTCAAACTCCATTCAGATATTCAAGACCGTTGCATGGTGAT
The DNA here is from genome assembly GCA_036186865.1 of Eustoma russellianum. Taxonomy (NCBI): domain Eukaryota; kingdom Viridiplantae; phylum Streptophyta; class Magnoliopsida; order Gentianales; family Gentianaceae; genus Eustoma; species Eustoma russellianum. The sequence continues at coordinate 17,873,141 of AP025071.1, forward strand.
TGGGTATGTCCCTTGGTGCATAAGTTGTGATTCTACATGAAAAGATACTTCTGTTGGCACATCGATCGATCGATGTGACATCGATTAATCGATGTCTCACAGTAAGCTATCCAAACCACTTCGATCGATCTATGTATCAATCGAAGTCACATTAATCGATCTATGTGATCGATATATGTTGGACGGAAAGTTTCAACTCTGCACCCAGTGCACATCGATCTATGTCCGGCAGAATACTCAACTTCTTTTTCAAGCCATATGGATCTATCCAATTGAGACATAGATCGATCCATGTCATAAGTCAAGCTATTCTTGCTTATTCCCTCACCAATTCACCTTCATTCTTCATCACATTGCCTTTACAAACTATTATAACAAAGACAAACGTTGGGCCAAAGGGCGGGCATTAGCCCTCCGCCCCCACCAACAACATTTGGGTTTTTATACTTAGAAGGTTTGTGCAATTTGTCTGACCTATGACTTATGTGCTTGAACGTTTGGCCGATTTAATGCCCCGCTCCCGAGCTCTAGCATCGGGAACAGTGCACCCGCCGTATCTCGCTAAGGAGAATACAAGACGTCGAATCAATCTCTTACACGCCATAAATGACGTAGAAATTTTTCTCGCAGAAACGTAATTTATAACTTAAATCAACTCCAATAATCGTCATCATATTACAAAATAAAAATTCCGATAATAAAAGTAATAAAGAAATCTGTGAAAATCCCCAAAAGATAACTACGAACAATCAGCTGCAGCGTCCCCCTCGTATCCTAGCTGCAGCCATCAACCAGTCCATTCAGCTATGTCTGTCCCGTCCTCAACAAAGATGTGCTCATAGTCCTCATCCAGCTCACCTGGGAAGTAGGGGTGAGTGACAGAAATCACCCAGTAGATGCCCGCCTCAAACAAATACAAAACGTACATACCGAAATGATATAACCACATAGCACATAAACATACTATAACATGCATAAGATAAAATAAGTGCGGTAAGTAAAGCACTCGACATAAAATGCGCAAGTAAGTGATGCATGCTCAATCAACGTGTCACACGCAACAAAGTCATGTCACACATAATGCCGATATCCATACCGTGCAATGCATGAACCCGGGTCCTACTGAGTGGCTACAGGTCGTACACCCCATAGTCACCATACTGAGTGTGCGTGGACGCGCCATCGCACACCATCCTGAGTGTCGTGGCCCCGCCACCGTACACCATCCTGAGCGCCCGTGACCCGTACATCACGACCCCTCATCAATGCAATGCACGTGCCATGAATGCAAAAACACAATCGCTTAGGGCCCGTACGCCCATCCTCACAAACTCCGGCACTCAATATTTGGTTTTGTAAATTTTAAAAATATTGGAAAGTTGTTATTTAGCATTACCCTTATTTTTCCTTAGCTTGTATTAATTTTCTAGAATTTTCTACTAATTTTCCCTTTTTTCCCTATTTAATTCTATTTATCACCAATTATTTTTGATTACTTACATTTAACCAAAATCCAGAAAATAAGTGAAATAATTTAATTTTAACCTTTTATATTTTTGGGAATTTTATAAGAATTTTCTGATAATTAAATAGATTTTTCTGAAATTTTAAACTAATTTTAATTAACTATTTATTATTTATTCATTTCAGAAATTAATTTCTAGAATTTCTTTTTTTTTATTTTCATTTTGGGCCGGCCTGCTATCCTGGTCCGGTCCGGCAGCCAGGTCCGGTCCAATAGCATTAACTCTTTTTTTTATTTTTTTAATTAAATTTTATTTTCTTCTAACCTTCAGAAAATATTCGTTTTAACTCCGATTGACCTCAAACCATTTGCATTGGACTCATTATAACAAGACGTATCTTTTGAAAGTGGACACGTCGTCACGTGTCCGGACGCGCTGTCAGGGGCCGCGCGTGGGCCCCACGGCCCACCCCCTTGAAACGCGTCTGTCAGACCCGTTTTTCGACTTCCAACCTAATCCCAACTTATTCCAGGCTAGATGAACCTATTCTAAGGCCAAAACGCAATTTTAAACAACTCCAATTATGAAAATTTCTAATCTTTTGGATTAATTTCAGGGTATTTTTAATCTAGCACAATCCTACCACCAAATCCATACACATACACGCATGTAGCAGGCATAAACAAATCATCTCATGCTTTGTCATATAAAACATATGCAAAATTAATATCTAAAACAAATAACAACAACGATTCACATAAATGTACCATCAAAGCATGCATGGATTATACCCGTTTGAGGGGGAAGAGGCACCTACCTTAAACTTGTGAATTAAAAACGATAAACAAGAAGTCGTTGGTGCTATATGGGTAGCCCTCATTTTTCTTCTTTCTTCTTTGATCCAAGATTGAGAGTTTTTTTTTGACAGGAGAAAATCGGTTGAGGGGTTTTGAGGGGAAGGAGAAATCGGCTGGGAGGGGAAGAGGGTTGGGAATGCTTAATAAGAGAGAGAGTGGAGAGAAATTAAGGATATATTAAGGTTAGGATTTTGATTGATTTTGATTTCTTTCCTTTTCTTTTATATTTATCATATATTATCTATTATTATTATATTGTTATATTATTTTTTTTTAAAATCATGGCTGTAGCAATATATATGGTGGGGGAGTTATGGTAGGTTTTAGGTTTCCCATTAGATTTTGGTTTAGGTTTCCTAGTGTAACTCTACTTACCATTTAATTGTATTTATCTCTATCCTTCATTTTATTACTATTCTTTTCTTTTTTTCTTTTATCTTTATCCTCTATTATTATAATTATCATATATTATTATTATTATTATTTTTCACGGATGTAACATCCTACCCTCCTTACAAAAAGTTTCGTCCTCGAAACTTGACGTACCTTATTCGAAGAGATGTGGATATCTCTCTCGCATCTGCTCCTCGTGCTCCCAAGTCGCCTCGCGCTCGGTGTGATTTGTCCACTAGACTTTAAATAAGAGATGACTCGGTGTCTCAACACTTGGTCTTTGCGATCCACAATCCTGATAGGAGTCTCCTTATAGGTAGTGTTCGGTCGAATTCTTAACGGTGGCGCATCTAAAACATGGCTGCGATCCGAAACATATGTCCTCAACTGAGAAACATGAAACACGTTGTGAACCTGAGCCAAGGTAGTGGGTAACGCTAATCGGTAGGCCAAGGTAGCGGCCCTCTCAAGTATCTCATACGAGCCAAAGTAGCGAGGCCTCAGCTTATCCTTCAAACCAAATCGTGAAACCCTCTTCATAGGCGACACTCTCAAATAACCTTCTCGCCCACAGCAAACTCTAAAGGACGCCTCATTGAATCTGCCCAACTCTTACTTTTGTCTTGCGCAACCTTGAGCCTATCACGTATCAACTTTACTTTCTCTCTAATCTATTTGACCAACTCAGGATCGGTAATAGTACGCTCGCCAGCCTCGTCCTAATGAACAAGGGGAACTTCAATTACGTCCATAGGGCACCTCAAAGGGTGCCATGCCGATGGCACTATGGTTGCTGTTGTTATAAGAAAACTCGATTAGCTTGATCATACCACCCCAGTTCCCTCTGAGGTCCAGTGCGCAAGCCCTAAACATGTCCTCGAAGGTCTAAGTCGTCCTCTCCGACTGCCTATCGGGTTGGGGATGAATTGCAGGCTCAAACGTAGTTATATCTATTACATATATCAGCATACACAAGTTTGATATGTTTTGTCATTTTAATTGTTAAGTCGTTAAACATGTTTAGTATAGACATATAATATGTTGGGTATCCTTATGTTAAACGCATGTATGACTTACGTATCATATGTAGCTCATGAATTCATAATCTTTATCTGCAGCTTGTCACGTGTATTATGTTTATATTGTTTGTTAATTGAGTTTTTTTACATGTACTCTATCTTTTTCGTGTATCTTATCCTATTGTTGTATGAATATCGTTGTATGTATAATTCCAAAGGAAATGCATAAATGCATATATTTTGCAATAATTTATTTGGGTGTTCGAGTTGATAATAAAATTTTTTTTCTCTGTTATTAAGTCATTTACATTTTAATCTATTACTATGCTGTCATGCAATACAATGTCGTTCCTAACTCGTAATTAGTATGCTCTTCAATTGTACATGTTAATGATTTGTTTTGAAGCTGGTAGATGTATGCTTATTTCGTAACCCATGACTTATATGAAAAGTATTTGTGTTATTGTATTATGTTGTTTGTTATCGTTATATGTTATGATGTTTATTACCGTTTTGTTGTATTAGTTACATTGCGGTGTCATTGAAATAATTGTATGTATACTTATGCATATTTACTTAACGTCGTTTAGTTACTTTTGTTTCGTGTATCTATTTGTATGTTTTCTTAAATCGACTTATTTACGTTATTAATGTTGTAACAAATTGTGTTTGTCTATACGCCTCTTTATTGTTGTAAGAGACTGAGTATTTTCTCTTCTTTTTCTTTTGTAGTGGTAATTTAGCACATGTACCCCTGTCTTATCGTACATCTTTTGTATATTCGCTATTCCTACGTTGTTATCGTATTCTATATATATTGTGAGCTTTTATCTATTACTTCGTATTTCATGTTGTTGCTTGTATGTATATGTATATGTGTATATAAAAATTTATTATTTGTGTTTCGCACCTATACTGTTTGTGTTTTGTGTGCTGATAACATTATATGGTTTAATAAGTTGATTGGTTTATTACAGCTCACAGAGTCATACTGCTGTAAGGGTGCACACATTTTAGTAGTTAGTATGTCTTGTGCATATTATTTTTATGTTAGTATGTTACAACAAACTGGTCATTTTTTTTTGCACTTTTGTGCTATTTATTGTTCATGTTGTACTTGAATTAATAAATTTTATTAGACATAGAGTGGTGGTATGTGATGGTGGGGCAAGGTATTGGTTTTGCAGATGTGACTGTGATTTTACTACAAACGACGTAGGTTATTTTGTTTATATGTTATGGTAAGTTGTGTATTTGTTTGTGTCGTTCATGAATATGGTGTGCATTATTTTGTGCACCTGGTTTTTTTTGTGGTATATATATATAATTTGTTGAATTATGTTGTTGTATATTCATAGTTTATGTATGTGATATCTTTTTTTTTGTACTGTGTTATGTTTTTTTGTGTAGTTGTGTTGGATTTTGTATGGTTAATGTTCTAGTATGTGTTTGATATGTGGAAATATGTCGTTACAGTATGTTGTATTGATCAGTGTGTATGTATAGTTAATTAGCAAGATTGTGTATTATGGTCTTGTGCTTAAGTGTTTTCTTTGTTATTTTTGTTTTTTTGGCAAAGCGAAACTTTGCTGAGATTAACAGTCCACTCAAACTTCGTCTTCTTCTGCTTCTGTTTGCTCAGGGCACCAGTATCGGCGAGAATTCTTCAATATATTTCCCGTAGCAGCTGGCCAAACCAAGAAAACTCCTTCCTTCAGTCACCTTGGTCGGTCAGGGCTATCCAGCGATATTCATAATCTTATTCGGATCCACTGAGGTCTCCTCTTTTGAACTTACGCGACTTAAGAAAGTCACGATTCCAGCCGTGCAACTCTGATCATTTATCTCTGACTGACATCCCCTATGCTGATGATGAGTCATTGATACCTGGTCGCCGGTGGTAGAACTCTGCTATGACATCGCCAGCCTCCCCGAAGTCTGCATCACTCTTCACATGGATATGGGCATGACCCTTGTTTCCCTTTATGTTGCTCCTGATTCTGTTGTGATGGTGGCGCCGATCTCTGCTCAGTGCTCTCTCTCTCGTAAAATGTCCCAGTTGTCGTACTCATACTTGCATAATGCCCTTACACTAACCAGAGTATGGCATCCACAATGAGCACATGGCGGTGGCGGTGGCCGTGCTCTCCTCCACGGCTATACTTTCGTCACGGGCGGTCCTACAATTATTAGCGGCCATGTCGCATATCTCCGACTCTTGCGGTGAAGGGTCCTTCTAAACATCGAATTAGGGACATCCCACATTTCCCCATAGTTGAACCTCAAATCCGGTGGCCGCAGTGGTGGAAACCGCTGGTTCAACTGTTGCTACTGCTGCTGTTGTGCCAAAATGGTGGCTAGAGTGGCCATGGTGTCGGCCAATGCCTGGAGGATGGCCCCCTGATCCGGGTGGTCATTACCACATCCACTGTTGCCTCCTTTGCCAGAGTATTCACTGTTCGACGGTATTTTCTTGGATTTCATGCGCACCTTGACAAGAATTCAGATTGAACAGGAGTAATCGAGGGATTTGAGCATTTATGGGGCTCGTGCGAAGGTTTGGAGGCATAATGGTAATTAAGTAAAGAAAGATCACCAACGGCACACACCTCCCATAACCCGATCATAACTTAGGTCTAAGATCATCGCTTAAGTCTACTTTGTTTATTAGGGTAAAATCATAACTTATGTCAAATTGTTCTAATTAACCTTGCGTTTCCGAGACGGATCTGAAGCCTGGCTCTGATACCACCTGTAATGCCCCACTCCCGAGCTCTAGCATCGGGAACAGTGCACCCGCCGTATCTCGCTAAGGAGAATACAAGGCGTCGAATCAATCTCTTACACGCCATAAATGACGTAGAAATTTTTCTCGCAGAAACGTAATTTATAACTTAAATTAACTCCAATAATCGTCATCACATTACAAAATAAAAATTCTGATAATAAAAGTAACAAAGAAATCTGTGAAAATCCCCAAAAGATAACTATGAACAATCAGCTGCAGCGTCCCCCTCGTATCCTAGCTGCAGCCATCAACCAGTCCACTCAGCTATGTCCGTCCCGTCCTTAACAAAGATGTGCTCATAGTCCTCATCCGGCTCACCTGGGAAGTAGGGATGAGTGACAGAAATCACCCAGTAGATGCCCGCCTCAAAAAAATACAAAACGTACATACCGAAATGATATAACCACATAGCACATAAACATACATAACATGCATAAGATAAAATAAGTGCGGTAAGTAAAGCACTCCACATAAAATGCGCAAGCACGTGATACATGCTCAATCAACGTGTCACACTCAACAAAGTCATGTCACACATAATGCCGATATCCATACCGTGCAATGCAAGAACCCGGGTCCTACTGAGTGGCTGCAGGTCGTACACCCCACAGTCACCATACTGAGTGTGCGTGGCCGCGCCACCGCACACCATCCTGAGTGTCGTGGCCCCGTCATCGTACACCATCCTGAGCGTCCGTGACCCGTACGTCACGACCCGCCATCAATGCAATGCACGTGCCATGAATGCAAAAACACAATCGCCTGGGGCCCGTACGCCCATCCTCCTAAACTCCGGCACTCAATATTTGGTTTTGTAAATTTTACAAATATTGGAAAGTTGTTATTTAGCATTACCCTTATTTTTCCTTAGCTTGTATTAATTTTCTAGAATTTTCTACTAATTTTCCCTATTTTTTCCCTATTTAATTCTATTTATCACCAATTATTTTTAATTACTTACATTTAACAAAAATTCAGAAAATAAGTGAAATAATTTAATTTTAATCTTTTATATTTTTTGGAATTTTATAAGAATTTTCTGATAATTAAATAGATTTTTCTGAAATTTTAAACTAATTTTAATTAATTATTTATTATTTATTCATTTCAGAAATTAATTTCTAGAATTTCTTTTTTTTATTTTCAGTTTGGGCCGGTCTGCTGTCCTGGTCCGGTCTGCTGGCCATCCGGCCTGGTCCGCTGGCCATCCGGCCCGGTCTGGTCCAATAGCATTAACTCTTTTTTTATTTTTTAATTAAATTTTATTTTCTTCTAACCTTCATAAAATATTCGTTTTAACTCCGATTGACCTCAAACCAGTTGCACTGGATTTTTTATAACGAGACGCATCTTTTGAAAGTGGACACGTCGTCAGGGGTCGCGCGTGGGCCCCACACCCCACCCCCTGAAACGCGTCCGTCAGACCCGTTTTTTGACTTCCAACCCAATCGCAACCTATTCCAGGCTAGATGAACCTATTCTAAGGCCAAAACGCAATTTTAAACAACTCCAATTATGAAAATTTCTAATCTTTTGGATTAATTTTAGGGTATTTTTAATCTAACATAATCCTACCACCAAATCCATACACATACACGCATGTAGCAGGCATAAACAAATCATCTCATGCTTTGTCATATAAAACATATGCAAAATTAATATCTAAAACAAATAAAAACAACGATTCACATAAATGTACCATCAAAGCATGCATGGATTATACCCGTTTGAGGGAGAAGAGGCACCTACCTTAAACTTGTGAATTAAAAACGATAAACAAGAAGTCGTTGGTGCTATATGGGTAGCCCTCATTTTTCTTCTTTCTTCTTTGATCCAAGATTGAGAGTTTTTTTTTGGCAGGAGAAAATCGGTTGAGGGGTTTTGAGGGGAAGGAGAAATCGGCTGGGAGGGGAAGAGGGTTGGGAACGCTTAATAAGAGAGAGAGTGGAGAGAAATTAAGGATATATTAAGGTTAGGATTTTGATTGATTTTGATTTCTTTCCTTTTCTTTTATATTTATCATATATTATCTATTATTATTATATTGTTATATTATTATTATTATTATTATTATTATTTTTTAAAATCACGGCTGTAGCAATATATATGGTGGGGGAGTTATGGTAGGTTTTAGGTTTCCCATTAGATTTTGGTTTAGGTTTCCTAGTGTAACTCTACTTACCATTTAATTGTATTTATTTCTATCCTTCATTTTATTACTATTCTTTTCTTTTTTTCTTTTATCTTTATCCTCTTTTTATTATTATTATTATTATTATTATTATTATTATTATTATTATTATTATTATTTCTTTTTTTTTCTTTTTTTTTCACGGATGTAACAGCCGAGGACTTGAATTTTTCGAACTCTGTATTTGGGACGTAGGCCGCTCAAGATTTTGAAACTTAAAATTTCCAGTGAACGTTCTGAAGAGAGTTGCATGTTCGATTGAAACCATATGCCTAAGGCTGAATGTTCGACCCATTAAGTTTAGTTCTCAAACTTGATCTTTCGAAGATCTTTCTGAGATTTCTTTAAAAAACATTTATATATCATGAAAACAAGCTTACATATAGCCTAACGATGCTTCCCTTATTACAATGTCAAAGCCCACATAATTTTCAGACTAGTTTGAACAAGTTGGGTTCTTGTAACACTTTCAAACTTTCAAATTTGAACTCTCCTTATCACCATAGCAAGGTAAAAAAAAGCAAAGACAGTCCTCTTTTGAAGTCTACTTTCATCTCGAACTCCCGTTATGTCTAACCCATGCACTTGATCAACACACATGTTACAGTTTAGTCCTTATGGATACCATCTCACCCTACGCATATATAGTGAAAATAGGCACAAACAAACCTGAACATAAGAAATTTTTTTCTTACTCATCCGCCCACTTTTTAGAATCATCAAAGCCATAGAGGAAATGCATCTAACACTTTAGCATGTGACCGAAGAGAATGCGACGGCCTTATTTCAAATCTGAATTAGTTGCTAGTTCATCTCGTCTTCCTTTTTCAATAGCATCTACTAATACGTAATTAGTAACCATTAATCGGTAAGTACACGAGAGTTGTCGATCTCACGAGGACTAATTGTAAGTGCTAAAATTATTCTTCGCCTTAATTTAAACCTAATAAATAAAATTTAATAAAAAACAAAAATTAACTACTAATTAAATACTAAACCTTTACTTTTCTTTCAAGATTTTATTAACTAGTGTATGTTCCAGTTGAATTCTTTTCTCAAGAGTAATTCCAGTCTTTAACCCAAAATAATTAACTAGTTTCTCTCTCAAACCGCTAAGATTGAAATTTTCTATTTTAACTTTTACCCAGTCTCTTGGTAAATACATAATTTAATTTGATAAACTCCATATATCTATGTGAATTTTAATCAAATAAATCACATTAAATCTTTATGGAATTTCAAAGTTTCAATAACTTTTGATTATTTAATCCTACCACTATAGAAATCAAATCTATATCTAGTCGATTTTACTATAAGTTGGTTGTTGACATGATCTTAATTAAAATCTTCACCTTCCGGTTTATCAAATTTAATTATATGTTACATCAATAGGTAGCTAATCTTTTGACGCAATAAGAACATCAGCAATAATTAACGATTGTAATTCAACTAATAAATTTAATAAATTAAAGATGAAAAAACAATCCATTAAAATATCAAAAAAAATTCAAAACTCATAAAAACTAATCAAGAAAATAAAAATTTAGTCACAAATTAAATGCATTTTATCCATCGTATCTATGTATAATGGTATAAATAAACAGAAAAACAATTGTGCATAAATTCCTCCCTGCATGGCTTTGGAATCTGCGCCGATCGACTAATGGATGGCTGACGGACGTCGCACTGATGCGGCCGGGTTTGACGCTGATGGGTGATGTCACGCCTGTGCAGAGAGGGCTCCTCCTCCTCTCTCCTAAATATCCCTCCTTTTCACGTGGTCTTTTTCTTTGCCTTTTCTTTTTTCTAAAATTTGATTAATAGTGATGGAGAGAGAAAAAGTTGGCACGGGAGAAAGAATGTGTCTCGTGAAAAGTGTGTTAGAAAGGTATTCGACTATGCGTGCGTTTATATTTCAGAATTCTTTTTCATTTCATTTCGATATATTTTCATAAAATTTGATCCAATCGGTTTCTTTTTTTTTATTTAATCATATCATTTTGAAATTATTCTCCATCATTATCTCGATATTTATCGAGATTATTATATTCCTGCATTTAAAATAAAAAACAGATACAGTTCCAATGCAATAAAATAAAATAAAAATTTATTTATTTAGCAAATTAACTTAAAAAATAGTCTCAATTAATTAATAATATAATTGAGCTCAAGAAACATAGTTATTTTAGCTAAAAATCAATAGCTCCTAGCTATTTTGACTAAAAATAAAAATATCCAAGTTAATCATTTTTTAACCAATAAAATGTCAAAATATTACTCAAATTAAGTAATAGAAGGTACAAAAATATATATAAATATCACTTATATCATCTACTCATGTAATTCTACCTCTTTTGGGACTTAAGTTGCCATTAAATGACACATACATTCAGTATGGTGGAGGATGGGACTATCTCTTCTTTTTTTCTTCGCTCAAGTATATATCTCTCTTGTAATGTTAATCCTAGTGTCAGAGTTCTCAAGGTGTTTTGACAAATCTTGAGGAATGGGATGTTGTATGGTTGACAAGTTCGTTATCTTTGTCATTGGCTCTATATTTACTTTGTATACAACATGCAAAACTAGAATGTCCCGTGTAGGGACTTTAGAAGGACTCGAAACACAATCAAATATCTTGACAGTTTGGCAACAAATTTAAAAGCTTAAAAGAAATCAATGACTTAAATTTTGACAACACAGTTTCAAAAAATAAAAATAAAGATTACAACACAACATCTGACAAACATAAAACACTGCTCCAGATAAATTCCAAATAAGTTCTAACATTAGTAGAAAAGCTCAATAATAGATCGCATTCCAAGTGCTTGATAGTGTATCTTGTAATCACTGAAACCAACCTCAGCGAAGAGCTTTGCCCACTCTTTCTCAGTTCTCTCTTTTCCATCACAATGTGCCATCATCAACATATCACATAATAGATGAAATTCATTTGTTTCAGGGCTTCCTTTCTTGTTATCGAGCACTATGTCCATAATTATTACCTTTCCTCCTTTTTTCTTGTTTGAAATGGCTTCCTTGCAACTTTTCAATATCTTTAAGCATTCTTCATCACCCCAATCGTGCAATATCAACTGTCATCAAATTGCATGCATGTCCATTAGTAAAAGCAAACAAAGATGTCCTCCCTTTGTCCTTAAGTATATAGTCTTACTTGATTTTCTAAACTAATGTAAATTACTCTAAGTTATATTTTTGTGGATAGAGATAGTACATATTTATATATTTTTTAAAATAAGCCACGTTTAAATCCCAAGAGTATGCTACTCAAACACTTAACCACTTAATCTAAAGATTTTTCGCTTTTTTCTTTTAGTTTTTGAGGCCTTCACTATATATTTTTTTGTTGTGATGCTAGATGCTTCGCAGGCAATTGTGTAGTTATCACGGTTATGACCGGAACATTCTACCTTAGTTTTCAATCAACTTAGGACGTAGACCATCATTATCTAGCTTTGGTTTTCAAAGAATATGGTAAAAAGATGAGGAGTGCAGAATACTGAAGCTTGAAATTGAACTACAAAGTTGAAATACAGAAATACAAAAAACAAGATTTTGAAATTATCCTTTACACGAACATTTAACAGATTTAAAGAAGGAACTTAAATTTTGAGGTTCCCTAAACATTTAAGGCACTGAATAACTACATTTTGTAAGTTTTACTAAACCGAGATCCAAAGGCAAATCTGTCGGATTGTTCATTGGAACTATTACCCCGTGGAGGATGTTTCCTGCTTTTAGATACAAGAAACTTAGCACCGGATAGTACCTTTTGGAAGGGAAAAAAATTATATCGAAGAAAAAGAAAACAAGAGGGTATTACCTTCAATAGAACAGCATCGGCTGAAGGGACAGCCTCAAACATGTCGCCGCTGACAAAAGTCAAGTTACCGGTTCCTTCTAAGCCATCAATCACATGAGGAAGATCCAGCACAGTACACTTGATGTGTGGAAACGCATCTGCAATAGCCTTACCAATCGTTCCAGTTCCACCTCCCACATCCACTATTGAACCCACGCCCTCAAACAGGGCCGCATATTCCTTAGTAAGCAGAGACTTAGCAAGTCGGGCATCACTCGCCATTGCCTCATTAAACAAATTGTTAAGCCTTGCGTCTTGTCCTGCTTTTTCCCAGACTGATGTCCCATGAGCAGTGAAAAATGGGCTAGGATCCCCATTCTGCATCCATTCGGATAGATGGTGGAATGGAGATGTCATCATCGGGTCCAACTCGGATAACAGCAACGGAGATAAACTCAAAAGTTGGTCTCTGACAAGGAGCATGCCAGAAGGAGTGACAACAAAACTCTCTTCTTGATCATTTTCGGGAGTCTTTTCTGTGAGGAAGAAGCCCGAATGGGTTAAAATCCTCATTAGGCGATAAATGCTTTGGGATTTTGCAGCATTGATAGGAAGTGCACGGATCAAGTCAGATAGAGCCATGGGCTTTCCATGCTTTACAATAATGTCTGGTATGCGTAGCTCAACAGCACATTTGAGGGACATGGAGTTTATGTAACTGAATATGTGCTTCGCTGTATGAACCGCCGCTTCCATTTGCTCAGAAGCTTCTTCGTTTTTTTGGATCTCCATAACTTGAGGATCTACGGTTCCTGCTCCAATTTATGCTAAAGTCTGCTATATGGTTGTCCATGTCCTTGACCACTTGGAATATTATACCGTCTACTAGATCACATATGATATAATACTAACCCGTGAGATGAATGGACAATTAATAACAAAATAAGCAAAAGTAAAAACACTGAATAAAAGGTAAGTATTATTATATTGAACATTTCCTCAAAGCACACAAATTAGATCCAGCATATTCAAAATATGTTATAAAGTACAAACGTTAAATTCACAAAGGTGTCGTGTAGCGACCCGTCCCGAGCCCTAATACTCGAAACGACTCACCCGTCGTATCTCGCTAAGGAGCATACAAGGCGTCGATACAATTCCAATTACACGTCATCACAATAACGTAAATCAATGTCAGCGGAAGTCATTACTAAAATCCTCGATAACATAATCATCATTATAAATACCATATCTAAGAATTTCCAACTAAATACAATAGTCAAATGTATATAAACACTAATCTAAAAAAAAATACATAAACCTCGAATATCGAAATAACAGTCTCAACCAACTCTCGAAAGACTTTTCTGAATATCCTTAGTCTCGAAATTCCTCGTCTCGATCCTCCACGGTATACTAACTCATGTGTAAGCGTACCCTAACTTCTCCTACCTGCAAAAATGGTGAGTGGTGATGTGAGCCAAATCAACGGGCTCAGTAAGCAACCTATCTATACCCATTATAAAAATCATACATGCAGAGAAAATTACAGAAAACATTCACAAATCAACATACATGCCTCCAGTACTCAATTAAATTCACTCGAATATCTTTAACAGCTGACACACCAAGAATAGTCAAACAAGATCCATCATTCAATCTACATTACTGTGACGCATGTTTTTCTCAAATATGACATACACAACAAACAGATAACCACATAGAAAAAGAAGAGAACAATACATGCCAATGGAATAAGTAAACTGTGGAAAGTAAGTCACTCCACATAATAATGCGCAACTTCATGATGCATGCTTTTCTCTACGTGTCACACGCAACCAAAAGTCATGTCATGCACGATGCTCATATCTCTACTGTGCAATGCATGAACTTCGAGGTGATCCTACCACACGCCTCGTCAAGCTACACGCCTCATAGGGCCACACGCCTCATAGGGCCACACGCCTCATAGGGCCACACGTCCCGTAGGACCACACGTCTCATAGGGTCACACGTCCCGTAGGACCAATGCAATGCTCATGCCATGAATGCAAATGCATAACCAGACGTAATCCGGTGTATCCATACGCATACATATGCTCGCGCCCATACACGTGCATATATACATGCATGTATACCCTCACACATCCATATACATATATACAACGAACAATACACTAATGCATGATAAACATAACAATATAGATAGACCATTTATCCCAGATGCATGACACTATAACAAGCACAAATAGATCACTTACCTTTGATCGATCACTTAGCTTTCTTATTCTATGCTCGAGCATGAAGAAGGTTACCATAAAAGTCTCTTCTTCTATATGTCCAACTTCATTACCTACGACCAATTGCATGTTAGTTCATCGCACAAATTCTGAAAATCATCAAATTATCCATATAACATCTTATATGCTAATTTATGCCTTTAATATAAAGTTCATAAAAATTCCATGCATAGCCTCAGCCGCTTCCCACCTCCCTCAAAACAGCCACACACATCACGAAATAAAGAAAACACAATATAAGCTTATGCACACATTATTCATATGCATGTAGTACAGCACCTAAAACCTTAACATACTTCCGTACACTCATGCACATAATTAGCAATGTTACCCACAAATAACATCAATATTGGCCAACACACAGTGCTCAGTTTTCATCAATTTATAATTGCAACAACACCTTTAACTTGTAAAACCTATTACCTATTCGCAAGCACACAGCTCTCATGGACACTGGGCCGCTTCTCCCATAACAACAAATAAAAACAATTGTAAATAAGTATAATTGTTGCCGATATTAAATTGATATTCCATAGCATTGCCTTATACATTTTAAAAAAAAAACAAATTGTAGTTTGGGCTGCTGTCCCCTCTTAATCCAACAGAGCCAAAAAAAATCACACTCCCATATTACATAAAAGAAATCCATGCAATAAACCTAAACATATAATACATGCTTATATTTTATACAATAAAAATTCCATTCTTATTAAGGAAAATATAAAAAAAACAAAGAAACTTTTCTTTTGGACAAACTCAGCACCCGTGAGCTTTCACAAAAAAAATTCGGCCTCTTTTTTTTTTTAAATTATTGACTAAAGGTTCACGACTTTATAATATGCACAAGCGGTTATCAACTCGCATATATACATATACAATACATCAAGCTATACCATCACATATACTTATGCATGATCTTTATTTTGATACGAACATAACGCCATAGAATTTGTAAAACCATAGTAAATGTAGCAAGAGTACCTACCTGATCCCGTTTAACCGATGTTGTACGAAGAATCGGTTTGAAACTTGCGGAGTTTAGCCTTTTCTCCTCCTATCAAGCTGGCGGCCGAATGTTCTTGTGAAGAAAAGGGGTTGACTGAAATATGCTATGAACATGGGTATAAGGTGTGTGTATATATGTGTATATATATATATATATATATATATATATATATATATATATATATATATATATATATATATATATATATATATATATATTTTTCTGTAGGAAAAAGAATGGCATCATCTATTCTTTTTTTTTTTCCTTGTTCTGTTGCTGGCGACAAATGTGGAAGGACATAAGGCAGCATGGATGCCAAATTTCTTTGGGGGGAATTGTTGTTGCCGAGGTTGGTGTTTTTGGGAATAGTGTTAGGTCCGAAATACACTCTAGAGGGGGGTGAATAGAGTGTTTGGCTCTTTTACGGAATTTTCTCATTTGTCTCAACTCAAAAAAGGGATATTCAAAATCAGAGCAAGAATTGGAGATGAGAGATAATGAATGATTACACCGGATATAGAGTGGTTCGAATCGTAAATGATTCTACTCCACTACCACTTTGTTTCCAAAGTGGATTTTCAACAACTACTCTTCTTATTATGAACAATAAGAATAACCACAGAAACACTTACACTAACACTTTAGTGTAAGCAACAACAACAACAACTTCTTGCACAAAATACACTTGTGCAACTACAGCAACTACAGCTCTTAGCAAGAACAACTTCTTGCTTCCTCACTACTTCAACAAAAGTTCCCTCAAGAACTTCTCACAGTGGGTTGAAGAAATATAGTAAGGTTCACACTTTCTCACAAGTCTAAGCACAAGCAAGAGATCAAATAATTATTGTTCCTCTTGTGCTTGACTCTCTTTCTCTCAATATACAACAATGAAGATCAAAGAAAGCTAGACAAGCTTTAAACAAATTTACAAGTATGAGAGAAATATACAACAATGGAAAATGAAGCTAGATGATATTGAAAGTGTGTAATTGCTTCATCCAAGCCTCTTCTATTTATAAATAAAGTTGACCACGTTTTTGAGGCTCTCCACCAAGTCTTCATCTTCAAAAATGTCAAGATAGTGCCCAAATAGTCTTTAGCCACCCTATGGAGTGATTTGATCTTGGATAGCCACCCTAGAGAATCTTAGACATGTTTAAAATAGTCAAGGAAGCATGTAGTATGTTGGGTTAAAGTCCACAAGAAATTTGAGCAAGATTGGAGAGAGAAAATATCATAGATCTCCCTTGGATTTTGTTCCAACGTTTGAAAATTTTTGAACTCTGGAGACGTCGATCGATCTACGTGCCAGAGCTGAGAGATCGACGTCTCTCAGTCAGACGTCGATCGATCGACGTCAGCCTGGCTGAGAGATCGACGTCTCTCAGAATGACGTCGATCGATCGACGTCATTAGGCTGAGAGATCGACGTCTCTCAGATGTATGTCGATCGATCGACATACTTGAAGCTGAGAGATCGACGTCTCTCAGTTATACGTCGATCGATCGACGTATGTTTAACTGAGAGATCAACGTCTCTCAGATACACGTTAATCGATCTACGTCTCTTAGCTGAGAGTATGACGTTATTCTGAGTGCTTAAAATTTTACCAAACTTCACATGGATCTCTTGAGGAGCTGATGTAACCTTCATCCGATTCATGAGAGATGTTTTTTATCTCGCACATGTTTACTTCAATTTTGCTTTGAACTTAAGATATGAAATTATCTTATTCTTTTTAAAACATCTTTTTGTATCATCAAAACATTTTATAAACTAACAATCTCCCCCTTTTTGATGATTTCAAAACCGAGATTCTAAAAGATGTTTTTGCTTTATTTTTGAATATTTTACATTTGAAAAATATCAATCTCCCCCTAAGTATATGCACTCTATACCTTCCACAATAATCAATGTGAACAAGATTATGCAAATCCAATCGAAATACTTCTCCTTAAATTTGCTCCCCGTCAACCAAATAACTTTTCATGCTTATTTTCATTTCTCTAACAATTTACAAAGATTCCAATTTTCAAGCTTACCTTATTTTGCCAAAGAAACACAACATGCCAATAAATCATTCCAATAGACCATGTCAATAAACCATGCCAACCACTTAAGCAACATGCCAATAAACCATTTAAGAAATTAAGCCAATAAGCAACAAATAAGTCAAAATAAACCACTTAATCAACCAATGAGCCACTAAGCCACTTAAGCAACAACAAAAATAAACCACTTAATCAACCAATGAGCCACTAAGCCACTTAAGCAACAACACCCATTTTCTCCCCCTTTTTGAAAGCATCAAAAAAAATAAGCAACAATACTTCATTAAATTCAAGGACTCATTCAAGTTTTACAACCAACAACAAACACTAAGCTAGAACTAGAAGCAAGCTAAAACAAAACACTCTAGTCTTCATCTGAAGAAAACGTGATTCCAGGAATACACGCTTTCATTTTTGCCTTGAGCTTGGCAAATCTTGATTCGTGCACGGTTACTTTGCCCTTTAGCTCACCGACTTCCTGCTGAAGACTAATAACTTGAGCTTGAAGTTCTGGAACATTGGTGCTCAAGCTACTTGGTGCTGGTTGAGCGTCCGGTTCAGGAATAGGTGCCTCATCCGGAAAGTCTTCCTCTTCTTCCCTTGCCTCCTCCTCCTGTTCTCTTCTCATCGCTTCTTTTCTAGACTTTAGTATTTGTTGGATATTGACTTTATCGTAGAAGTCTTTGTGCGTAATACTGTCAATATCCGTGTCATCAACCTGAATACCCGACTTCACAAGCATCCGATAAATAAGGTTACTATAGGGTAGGGCCTTGTTTTGTTTGGTTGCTTCTTCGACAACATTTGTCATGAAAAGCTCCCCAAAGTTAACCTTCTCCCGGTTAGCTATTTGGTATGCTATGTAGAAGTCATGGTTACTTGGCAGTTTTGCGGATTTACCATTGATACAGAATGTAACAATGGCCAGAAGAGTGCGGTAGACTAAAGGCATATCATTTGTGTTTTTACTAGGATGGAAGCCTAGGAAGTCTTAACTTCATCTTCAGATACTTTCCATTTGGTTGCATCCCATTTCCACGCATCAAACTCAAAATACCCTTCGTTGGGTACACCAATCAGGTCACAAATTTTTTCAACTTTCCATTTGATATGGTGTCCATCAATAACAGAGTGTAGAGCTAAGGGAAGGTTATTTATGTATTCAACCCACAAATTTGCATAAAATAGTCGAGTATACCTAGTGGACATTTTTGACATCTCATTCTCATTCCATATACTCCTCCACTCTTAAACATCCAACCACTCAATGATTGAGCTTAGTTCATTATTGCTTAGAATATCATTTATTCTAAGCAACTTGAGTGGGATGGTTGCTCTTTCATCATCATCCCATTTATCATATAAAATCTGAGAATGTCTAGTTATATACCTTATTTGCCCTGGTGGCAAAGGTTCCATTAAAGCATCCTTGGCATCTTTGGCTTTGATCCAAGGAAAGTTTGAGAGAGTTAGCCCACTTCTAATCCCGGCAAGGACACGCCCTTGACTCATGTCCATAGATTGCTTCATCCTAGGTTGAGAAGATTGTCCTTGAGAGGAGCTTGAACCTTCTCCTCCACCTCTAGAAGATCTTGGCCTCTTGGTTGTGTTTTTGCTCCTTGAAGACATTTTTAGAGATTTTAGGGCTTGAGAGGGAGAATTGTAGGTTGAAATTTGAGGAATTCAAGAGAGGAACTCAAGAATCAAGAGCAGAGATGAGTTAGATCTTGATTTAGAGATGAAATTGAAGAGAGAAATGATTTTAGAGAGGGAAGGCGCCTGCTTTGTAGGGTTTCGCTTGGTGAAAGTGTTTGCAAATGAGAGGGAATTCGCGTTTTTGACAGATTTTATAGCTGCAGATTTCGACGACGTCGATCGATCGACGTCTGAGATCGACGTACGTCGATCGATCGATGTCAGAGATCGACGTACATCGATCTCTTGTTTTGATACGTCGATCGTTCGACGTGTCCCTGATTTTGAAATTTTCAGTTTTCATCTCTTTAACTTATGTTTATCATTCCTAGTCTCGTTCTAATTGATTCGAATGTCTCAGTGGGGAGGGATTTGGTAAAGATGTCTGCCAGTTGGTCATTTGTTGGAACAAACTCAATGCATACCAATCCTTTTTGAATGCAATCTCTTATGAAGTGATGCCTCACTTCAATGTGTTTTCTTCTACTATGATGAACCGGGTTTTGTGCTATACTTATGGCTGAGGTATTGTCACATAGGATGGAAACTTTATCAAACTTAACATTGT
Source organism: Eustoma russellianum (assembly GCA_036186865.1). Classification (NCBI taxonomy): domain Eukaryota; kingdom Viridiplantae; phylum Streptophyta; class Magnoliopsida; order Gentianales; family Gentianaceae; genus Eustoma; species Eustoma russellianum. The sequence goes on from AP025071.1 coordinate 17,893,299, forward strand.
AGTCATTCAATGTGTTTGTCATCCAAAGTAGTTGTGCACAACATGAAGCGGCCGATATATATTCGGATTCTGCCGTTGAAAGTGACACACTATTTTGTTTCTTAGAGAACCAAGAAACCAAGCAATCTCCAAGGAATTGACACGTCCCGGAGGTGCTTTTCCTATCAACAAGATTTCCGGCATAGTCGGAGTCACTATACCCTCTTAAATCAAAACATCCATTTTTGGGATAAAACAATCCAAAATTCAAAGTTCCTTTTAAATACCTAAAGATACGTTTAACAGCAACTAAATGTGATTCCTTAGGCATACTTTGAAATCTAGCACATAAGCACACAGCATGCAAAATATCCGGTCTACTAGCTGTTAAATAAAGTAAACTACCAATCATACCCCTATATTTGGTTACCTCAACCGGCTTTCCTTTTTCGTCTTTGTCAAGCTTTGTACTTGTGCTCATCGGAGTGCTCACACTTCTTCCATCCTCGAATTTGTACTTCTTGAGCAAATCCTTTGTGTACTTTGTTTGAGATATGTACACTCCATCTTGAGTTTGCTTGATTTGTAGACCAAGGAAGTAGTTGAGTTCACCCATCATGCTCATTTCAAATTCTCCTTCCATCAATTTTGCAAAATGCTCACAAAGAGAATCATTAGTAGCACCAAATATAATATCATCCACATAAATTTGAACAAGCAATTGATGGTTTCCTTGTTCTTTAATAAAAACAGTAGTGTCGACTTTTCCTCTTGAAAACTCGTTCTCAAGTAGGAAGTTACTTAACCTATCATACCAAGCCCTAGGAGCTTGTTTAAGTCCATAAAGGGCCTTTTTGAGTTTAAAAACATGATTTGGATAATCATGACTTTCAAACCCCGGAGGTTGAGCTACATAGACCTCTTCTTGAATTATTCCATTCAAGAATGCGGATTTCACATCCATTTGATACAGTTTGAAATCCTTATAGCATGCATATGCTAATAGCATCCTAATAGCTTCTAACCTAGCTACGGGGGCAAAAGTTTCATCATAGTCTATGCTTTCCTCTTGCCTATAGCCTTGGGCTACTAATCTAGCTTTGTTTCTAGTGATGTTTCCTTATCATCCATTTTATTTCTAAATACCCATTTAGTGCCAATTACGGGATGATCACTAGGTTTAGCAACTAATTCCCAAACATCACTTCTTTCAAATTGATTTAATTCTTCTTGCATAACCAATACCCAATCTTCATCATTTATTGCCTCCTTTATGTTCTTAGGCTCAACTTGTGAAATGAAGGCATTTTCATTGAATTTTCTCCTAGTCATTATGCCTTGGCTAGTTTCTCCTAATATCAACTCTTTAGGGTGATCTTTCCTATACTTATATGAATCCGGTAAATTTGAGGTATCTCCTCCTACTTCTTCATTTTCAACCTTAGGTTCAAGTGGATCAATCCTAAGGTCAATAACAATATTACCTTTTGGATTCTCAAATTTCTCTATCTGGCTTACTTCAATTATTTCATCATCATCATCGTCATCATTTATGTTTGATTTGTCCTCATTGAGTTCACTAAATTTGACATGAATTGATTCTTCAACTTTCATGCTTCTTTTATTATATACTCTAAATGCCTTGCTATTTTGAGCATAACCCATAAAGATTCATTCATCCGCTTTGAAGTCGAGTTTATCCAAGTTATCGTTGGTGTTAAGTATAAAGCACTTACAACCAAAAACCTTGAAATAACCAATATTTGGTACTCTATCTTTCCAAAGCTCATAAGGAGTCTTTTTGAGAAATGGTCTCAAATAAACTCTATTGATCACATGACAAGCGGTATTTACCGCTTCGGCCCAAAAATATTTGGGTAACTCAAATTCGTTTAGCATGGCTCTACTCATTTCTTGAAGTGTTCTATTCTTCCTTTCCGCAACACCATTTTGTTGAGGAGTTCTTGGAGCTGAGAAATTGTGTCCATACCCCCTTGGATACACAAAATTCTTGAAATTCTCCATCAAACTCACCACCTCTATCACTTCTAATTTCCTTAATTGTGTCCTCTCTTTGATTTTCTAATCTCTTACAAAGCTTTATAAATTCTTGGCATGCATCATTCTTTTTAGCTAAGAACATTACCCAAGTGTACCTAGAGAAGTCATCTACCACCACAAAGGTGTAATGTTTTCCACTTAGACTTGTTGTACCAATATCCCCATACAAATCCATATGAAGCAATTGTAGGGGTTTGGTGGTGGAGATTTCATTTTTGGGTTTGAAGCTTGTTTTAACAAGCTTTGCCTTTTGACAAGTGTCACATAAGCCATGGTTTTCGAAATTTAATTTTGGAAGACCTTGGACCTTTTTATTTTGCAAATCTCTTTGAAGTTTTTAAAGCTAATATGTCCAAGTCGTCTGTGCCATAGTTGAGTCAAATCATTTTTGGCAACTAGGCAAGAAACATTTTGTGATATCAAATCATGTGTGCTAAATTTGTAAACATCATTTTTACGAATAGCTTCAAAAACAATCTTATCGTTCTTTTTCACAACAATTTTCTTTTCACAAACTCTATTTGAAAATTAGCATCACATAGTTGGCTAACACTTATCAAATTATACTTAAGCCCTTCTACATATAGTACATTATTAATAGTAAAGGAAGAATTACCAATTTCTCCATGTCCAAGGATTTTGGCTCTCCCATTGCCAAAATGCACCGTTCCACCATCTTGGAGCTTGAGCTTGGTGAACAACGTCTTGTCTCCGGTCATGTGAGTTGAACATCCGCTGTCCATAAGCCATTTGGTTCCTTCTTCTTTGGCTACTCCATTTATCTTGAGAGCCTACAAAACCAAAAGATGTATGCATTGGTACCCTTTGATGGTTGGGTCCTTTAGGGTTAGTTTTTCGACCCTTAGGCTTCCAAACATATGTGCTTTCAAATCGAGCTTTACATGCTTTCTTTAAATGTCCTAGTTTGTTGCAATAAAAACAAGTGGGTACATGCTTTGGTTTAGAAGATGATGAATTTTGTTGTGTTTTTCTATTGTTTGCCTTTTTCTTTAAGGACTTAGGTTTAATAGAAGAAGATGATGAGTTAAATCCTAAACTGGATTTATCATTTCCAATTCTTTGATTTCCAAGTAGTATGTCTAAGTTGTTTTTACCATTTGTTAGTCTTTGTAAGTCTAACTTTAGTTTCTCACATTCTTTTCTAATTTCTTTATTTTCAAGAGCTACGGTTTTATGCATGGTAAGTATGATATCATGCTCTTGAAACATCAAAATATTTTTGTCATGCAAGCTCTTATTTTCTAAAATGCATTTCTTGAATTCTTTCTTTAAATGCTTATATTTCAAATTTAATTTCTCAAAGTCATCTTGCAAATCTCCTATTTCATCATGTAAATTTGAAGGGTTAGAATTTACCTCAAGGTCATCTTCAATCGCCATAAGACAAGTATGTTGAAACTTTGGATTGTCAACCATTGCCACAAGTCCAACACCTTGATCTTCACTCTCTTCTCCTTCCGATTCCGAAAGGAGATCATCCCACGTGGTTACCTCTGCATTGATGGCTTTCTTCTTTTGAGGAAAGACATTCTTCTCTTGCTTTTGCGGTTCTTTTACGTGGCAATCGGCAATGAAGTGACCGGGTCGACAACATCTATAGCAATTTTCACTTGCTTCCTTTTCTTTAGATGGTTTCTTGAAAAACTTTCTTGCCTGAGTTTTGTTTCTAGTTGCCATTCTTCTAAATTTTCTTACTAGAAGGGCAACTTCCTCATCCGATTCATCGGACTCTACTACCAATCCTTTGTGTGATGTTTGTGTAGGCTTGATGGGATTCATCCTATTTTGTTCATCAATAAGAATTTCATGAGTAAGAAGATTACCGGATAGCTCATCAAGGGTAAGAGTCTTGAGATTCTTTGATTCGGTGATGGCGGTGACTTTGGTGTCCATTCTCTTGGCAAAGAGTTGAGGAGTTTTGAGATAAGGTCTTCATTTGAGATTTTTTTGTCAACCATGGAGAGTTGATTCACTATTCGTGTGAATCGATCGATTGTCTCCTCAATCTTCTCACCGCTTTTCATTTCGAACATCTCATACTCCTTCATGAGCATAAGTCGTTTGGCCATTCTTACTTGCTCAGTTCCATCATGTATCATTTCAAGCCTTTTCCATGCCTCATGAGCTGTTTCAAGACCTTGAAGTCTTATAAGCTCGGTGGTGGTGAGAGCACTTGAAAGAATATCAAATGCCTTGCCATTAATGGCAAATCTTATCTTTTCTTCATCGGTGTAGTCATCCTCATCTTTGAATATTGATTCTCCTTTTGAGTTGGTAATCATAGGAACTTCAATTCCTTTGACAACGGCTCTCCATATGTCGAATCCACAGCCTTTCAAGTGATTGATCATTCGAAATTTCCACAAGGAATAATTTTGGGCATCAAACATAGGTGCTTTAGTGTTTGATCCGGAAAATAGTGCAGTAGGCTTAGGAGATGAAGAGGTTGAAGTTGAGGTTGAGGTTGCCATGATCTTTAACCTTGCTACTTGCAAAGATAGGCCAAGCAATCAAGGTTAGGCTCTGATACCAATTGTTAGGTCCGAAATACACTCTAGAGGGGGGGTGAATAGAGTGTTTGGCTCTTTTGAGGAATTTTCTCGTTTGTCTCAACTCAAAAAAGGGATATTCAAAATCAGAGCAAGAATTGGAGATGAGAGATAATGAATGAGTACACCGGATATAGAGTGGTTCGAATCGTAAATGATTCTACTCCACTACCACTTTGTTTCCAAAGTGGATTTTCAACAACTACTCTTCTTATTATGAACAATAAGAATAACCACAAAAACACTTACACTAACACTTTAGTGTAAGCAACAACAACAACAACTTCTTGCACAAAATACACTTGTGCAACTACAGCAACTACAGCTCTTAGCAAGAACAACTTCTTGCTTCCTCACTACTTCAACAAAAGTTCCCTCAAGAACTTCTCACAGTGGGTTGAAGAAATATAGTAAGGTTCACACTTTCTCACAAGTCTAAGCACAAGCAAGAGATCAAATAATTATGGTTCCTCTTGTGCTTAACTCTCTTTCTCTCAATATACAACAATGAAGATCAAAGAAAGCTAGACAAGCTTTAAACAAATTTACAAGTATGAGAGAAATATACAACAATGGAGAATGAAGCTAGATGATATTGAAAGTGTGTAATTGCTTCATCCAAGCCTCTTCTATTTATAAATAAAGTTGACCACGTTTTTGAGGCTCTCCACCAAGTCTTCATCTTCAAAAATGTCAAGATAGTGCCCAAATAGTCTTTAGCCACCCTATGGAGTGATTTGATCTTGGATAGCCACCCTAAAGAATCTTAGACATGTTTAAAATAGTCAAGGAAGCATGTAGTATGTTGGGTTAAAGTCCACAAGAAATTTGAGCAAGATTGGAGAGAGAAAATATCATAGATCTCCCTTGGATTTTGTTCCAACGTTTGAAAATTTTTGAACTCTGGAGACGTCGATCGATCTACGTGCCAGAGCTGAGAGATCGACGTCTCTCAGTCAGACGTCGATCGATCGACGTCAGCCTGGCTGAGAGATCGACGTCTCTCAGAATGACGTCCATCGATCGACGTCATTAGGCTGAGAGATCGACGTCTCTCAGATGTATGTCGATCGATCGACATACTTGAAGCTGAGAGATCAACGTCTCTCAGTTATACGTCGATCGATCGACGTATGTTTAACTGAGAGATCAACGTCTCTCAGATACACGTCAATCGATCTACGTCTCTTAGCTGAGAGTATGACATTATTCTGAGTGCTTAAATTTTTACCAAACTTCACATGGATCTCTTGAGGAGCTGGTGTAACCTTCATCCGATTCATGAGAGATTTTTTTTATCTCGCACATGTTTACTTCAATTTTGCTTTGAACTTAAGATATGAAATTATCTTATTCTTTTTAAAACATCTTTTTGTATCATCAAAACATTTTATAAACTAACAAATAGGACCGGCTATTTGATGTTATAGGAGCTGTCGTTTGGTTATTTTATAACTATATGTTCGTAGTATCTTAGTGTAATTAGACTTGCTTTGCAATTAATTCTATCTTATCTTTTTTTCCTATTCATATAGAGCATTAATTCTATCTTATCTTCTTTTTTTTCTATTCACATTAGGATACTAAGTAGGTTTTATCTTTATTATATTTTTTTCCTTTGCACCCTCAAGTACACGGGGTATAACATGTCGTTTGGTGTCCTTAAGTTTGAAGAGTGAAATCGGAATACTTAATTTGTTTAACGTATGAATTGTTCACCCATAACCTTAATACTAAGGCATTTACAATGTTATGACAGGTTATTTAAAAAAGTGAAACTTGTTAACTCCATGATCATGAGTGTGCATGTGGAATATAGATATGTTGTAGCGCCTGCCCCAGACCCGTAATAATTTCGGTCTTGGGACGGTGTATCTGCCGTACTATACTAAGAGAAGTACCAGACGTCGATGCCATTGTTACACCCCGTGATTTTTAAGCTCAACTTTCGATACTTAGGTCAACCTTGAATGCAACTTAATTAATTATGTAAGATTATAAAACTTAGTTACTCAAAACATAGAAGAACAAAAGAAAGGGGTTAAAAGTAGGATTAAAAGAAAGTATGGTAAAATAGCAACATAGCCCCTACTAGGAGTTGAGGGAGTTACAAAAGTTGGTATAACCTCCCCATCTCAGCATAAGGGGGCGGTTTTGGCCACAAAGAAGAAGGAAAAATTCTGAGAAAAGAGAGAAAAGAGAAAAGGAGAGGAAGAAGAAGAAGAGAGGAAAGAGAAGGAAGGATAAAGGCCATTCTAGGTTCAATTCTTCTCAAGGTTCCGCAGTAAATCCGTAAGATTATCTAGAATTCAAGGCAAGTAATCTTTCTATACGCTTTATGTAATTTTGATACTTTAGGCCCTATGTTCTTACAAAGAGAAAATATGAATCACACATTAGTATTCTTGTCTTGTCTATCATACATGCTTTGTTATGTGTAAGTCTTGTTGCTAATTGTGTAAGTCTTGTTCTTTGGGCCATATTTCTGAAATAGTTGTGCAGTATTTGTTGTTAGTCAACCATGCCCATGAGAGTATATATGTTGATGTGTTTCTTGTCTTGCTCTACTCTTGGGTTGATTGTATACACTTAGATGTTGAGAGTAAGTACAGGAAATTGAGGGATGAGTGATGACATTGTTGTAGTCTTGTTGGTTGGGTATTGTTGATGATAACTCTTGAAGGTGGTGAATGATTGAAGATTTAGAGTGGATCTTGTTAGACATTCACTAAGCATCAATTCATGATTAGATGTATGTTAAGTATGATGAATCTAGTTGTTAAGATGGATCCTTAAGTGTTGAATCTGGAAGGGTTGAAGAAGAAAGGAGTTGGGTGGAAGTTACTGCAGAAAAACTGCAGTTTGGCATCGTCAGAACACTTCGAACGCCTACATGAGGCGCTTCATGTCACTATAGGCGCTTCATGTAGCGTTCCATGTGTCCTGGAGCTTTCCCGTACAGAAAAACTGCAATTTAGAACCGTCAGAACACTTCGAACGCCTACATGAGGCGCTTCATGTCACATTAGGCGCTTCATGTGGTGTTCAATGTGTCCTGAATCATCCCCGAACACTTCGAACGCCTAGTAGAGGCGCTTCATGTCCACATTAGGCGCTCCAAGTGGCGTTCCAAGTATTCTGGAAGTATTCTTGACCCTTTAAGCGCCCTATGTAAGTGTAGTAACTTTATACACTTCTTTTGAACATAAAATGCAAGGGTATTTGAGGTATATTTGAGGTGTAGATGGTAAGTTTGATTAAGTAAGCATAAGATTGAATTCTAGTGAATAAGTGAGACAAATGGACTTGGTAAAACACGTTTAAGGAGTGTTTGAGGTGCAAGACCATATCCTTGATAGACAAGATGTATGTGTGTGTGTGCTACATGTTGATATGAAGCTATCTGTGCATCCTGCATCATGACATGGGCACTTGCATTTGATTTGAGATATGTTTTGCAAAAGAACAAGAAAGGTAAAGTTTGCGAAAGACAAAATGGCTGCTGGTTGATCACAGGGTATAAAAGTCACGTCTGCGAAAGCAGGGTATAAAGAGCGTGATCTGTAAATCAACAGCAGGGTATAAAGTATGTTATGGGGCCGTGGACCTATCAGCACGGAAAATGAAGTATTTTATGGGGCCGTGGACCTATCAGCACGGATATATGATATATGTAATGGGGCCGTGGACCTTTCAGCACGGATATATGATATATGTAATGGGGCCGTGGACCTTTTAGCACGGATATATGATATATGTAATGGGGCCGTGGACCTTTCAGCACGGGGTATAAAGTTATGATGGCTGTGGACTGATCACCCACAGGGTATAAAGTTCTGCTACGCGAAGAATATGATATGTAAAGTGATGAAATGTTTGTGAAATGACATGCATGACATGTTTATGAAAGAAGGCATATGCATGGGTGTTGTGTGTGATTTTAACGAAGTACATGCATCATGATACACGAAGCATAAGACTTGACATGCAAGAAACGTGGTTAGTCTATGACTTGCTTATGTGATTCGTTGTTTTAATACATGTTGGTTCTCGTAACTGTGTTCACATATGTGCTTTATCTGTTTTGAGTAATTCTTATTAAGATGCTATTTGTTAACCCGAGCACCTTATTTTTGGGCAATGTTTTATACACTGGTGACTCGACGTGTGTGATTCCGTAGGGTGTATAGACGGGTTACTTGCTGGCGAAGTTTTCGCTAAGAACAATCATTCTGTCTCCTTTTCAGGTGAGCCTGATTATGAGTTGATATTTATCGAAGACGGCGGCGAGTGGGCTCAATGGGATGATGGACAAGGGAATAGATAGATGTGGACTATTTTGTTTGAGTTTGAAACTCATTGTTATTATGTTGTTCTAAAACTTATGTCGGCTAGATGAACAAACAGTTTTATTTCCGGTGCAGTTTTCTGGTTGTAATATTGACAACGAAGGTTTAGATTTTATGACGTTTCCGCTGGTTTTAACTTACATTATGAAGGATGTATGCTTGATCTGCTTGACGCTTCGTAGTTCTCATAGTAGGCTACGGCGGGTGCACTGGTTCCGATAACGGTATTGGGCTGGGGCGCTACAGGTGGTATCAGAGCCTAGGCTTTAGATCTATCTCGGAAACTTAGGTTCATGATTTTTAGACACTTAAGCTATGATTCTCCTTTAAGGTTGATCCTTAGTTATAAGTACTGATCTCTTTAGTGGTTAAGTATGATATGGGTTGGGTGTGTGCGAGCGCGTCTTGTTACCTAACTTTGTATTAATAGTTGTACTACACACCTTACCTATTAGCACGCGTTCAAGCTTTTAGTAATCCTTGTATTTACTAAACGCCAATGTAATGTTGACCTTTTCAGAGAAAAATGCCTCCCAGGAGAGATAACACAGGCAACTCTGGCAATGGACAGGAGAACCAGCCACCACAAGTGGTTTTACCCCAAGTACTCACTGATGCGCTGACGGTCATTGCACAAGGGTATGTGCAGCAGCATCAGCCTCCGCCTCCACCACCGCCGCAGCATAACATCAGGTTCTTCTATGGAGAGATGAGGAAGATGAGGGTGCCGGAGTTCGGTGGATGTACGGATCCTGAAGAGGCTCAGCATTGGTTGGCTGAGGTTGAGAAATGTTTCCGGCTGGTGCAAGTTCCGAATGAGATAAAAGTTGAGGTGGCCACACCCCTTTTAAGTGGCAAGGCTAGCGAATGGTGGGAAGGAATGGTGTTGAGAATGACCCCACCAATCTCATGGACACAGTTTTATGATGTTTTCCTGAAATACTATGTACCGGAGACGGCGATCTTGGACAAGATAAGGGCGTTTGACAGACTCGAGCAAGGAAGGATGACAGTGTCGGAGTATGCAGATCGTTTTCATGCCCTGGGTAAGTTTGCCCCTACGATTATGTCTGATAATCGTCTTAAGATGACGAAGTTTGAGAGGGGCTTGGACTCGAGGATACAATCGGCGATAGTGAATGCGGGGATGAAAACTTATGAGGATATGCTAGATGCGTGTTACCGTGTTGAGAGTGATTTTCGCCGAGTGGCGGCAAGAGCGGCTAGCATAGGAGGGGCTGATAGAGGCAAGAGGCCAAGGGAGGATGTGAGAGTTGGTGGGAGACCCGGACGTTGGGTCAAGATTCCGAAGAGAGGCCCAGTTGGGAATTTTCAGAGAATGCCACCCCAGAATCAAGCAGCTCAGCAGGCTATAGGAGTTTGTCCACATTGCGGCAGGAACCATGTTGGAGAGTGTAGGAAAGTGGCTGGGGCATGTTTTCGATGTGGTCAAGTGGGCCATATAATTAGAGATTGTCTGGAGATGAAGAAAAATAATCCTGGAGAGGCGGCTCAGCAGCCGAGAGCGAAGCCTAGAGCGAATGCCCGTGTACATCTCATGACGGATACGGATGTGCAGGAGGCTACCGACGTAGTAGCAGGTACCATTTAAACTAAGTTTAAATCTTTAATGAATTGAGTATTATGTGCTTAATTTTCCGTGTATAACTTGATATGACTTTAGGTGCGATATTAGTAAATAAGGTACCTGCCAACGTGCTCTTTGATAGCGGCGCAAGCCACTCCTTCGTAGCAAAGAGATTCACTAAACACCTGAGTAGTCTGCCTGAGTGGTTAGAAACTCCGTATCGTGTTCAAGCGGCCAGAGATCAAATTATGGTTTCGTATCATCGGTACCGGGATTGTGAATTGGAGTTTGAAGGACAAACATTCCCTGCCACACTGATCCCTATTCAGATGTATGACTTTGACGTCATATTAGGAATGGACTGGTTAGCCAAGAATCACGCTAATATTGATTGTCGGTTGAATCAAGTGACAATCAAGAATGTTAAGATGGAGGAGGTAATATTTCAAGGAGATGCGGAACGAAAGAAGGTACCCAAAAAGGTGTACGTGTCGGTTGCACAAGCGCACAAGGCATTAAGGAAAGGTGCTGAGGGATTTCTAGTGTATGCCATGGATGTTACTCAGGAGGTACCGTCTATTGAGCAAATTCCAGTGGTCAATGAATTCCTTGATGTGTTTCCGGAAGATTTACCAGGAGTACCACCCCCAAGGGAAGTTGAGTTCGAGATCAACTTGATTCCAGGGACAGAACCTATTTCTAAAGCTCCTTATAGAATGGCTCCGGCAGAACTGAGAGAGTTGAAGGAGCAACTGCAGGAGTTATTGGACAAGAAGTTTATCCGCCCTAGTGTATCGCCATGGGGAGCGCCTGTTTTGTTTGTAAAGAAGAAAGATGGTAGCATGAGGCTTTGTATCGATTATAGAGAGTTGAATAAAGTTACCATCAAGAATAAGTATCCCCTTCCGCGAATCGAAGATTTATTTGATCAGCTCAAGGGTGCCAAGATTTTCTCGAAAATCGATCTCCGATCAGGATATCATCAGTTGCGAGTGAAGGCCGAGGACATTGCAAAGACAGCTTTCCGCACAAGGTATGGCCACTATGAATTTTTAGTGATGCCATTTGGATTGACAAATGCCCCTGCGGCTTTTATGGATCTTATGAATACCGTCTTTCGAGAGCAGTTGGATAAGTTTGTAGTGGTATTCATAGATGATATTCTTGTGTACTCTCCTGACGAGCAAACTCACACTGAGCATTTGAGAACCGTACTAGGCATTTTGAGGCAGAAACAACTTTATGCAAAGTTTAGCAAGTGTGAGTTTTGGTTAAGAAGTGTGGCTTTCTTGGGTCATGTGATATCAGAAGAGGGGATTGCTGTTGACCCGAAGAAGGTGGAAGCCATAACTGAATGGCCTAGACCTACCAATGTCACCGAAGTGCGAAGTTTCTTGGGTCTAGCAGGTTATTACAGGAAATTTGTTGAGGGATTCTCGAGAATTGCCGTACCTCTTAGTCGCCTTACTCAAAAGAAGTCCAAGTTTGAGTGGACGGCGGAATGCGAGCAAAGTTTCACGGAGCTTAAGAAGAGATTAACGACAGCTCCAGTATTGGCTCAACCCTCTGGAACGGATGGATTTGTGATTTATAGTGATGCGTCAAAGAACGGGTTAGGTACGTAAATTATAGTATAAGGTTATGATCTTGTATACCCATTAAGTTTAGACTAACACTTTGTTTGTAGGTTGTGTTTTAATGCAAAACGAACGAGTCATCGCGTATGCCTCAAGACAGCTAAAGCCTTATAAACAAAACTATCCTACACATGATCTTGAACTTGCCGCGGTTGTGTTCGCTTTGAAGATCTGGCGGCATTATTTGTATGGAGAGAAGTGCGCGGTATTCACGGATCATAAGAGTCTAAAGTATTTGTTCTCGCAGAAGGAATTGAATATGAGGCAGCGGAGATGGTTGGAATTGCTAAAAGACTATGACCTAACTATTCATTATCACCCGGGAAAGGCTAACAAGGTAGCCGACGCCTTAAGTAGGAAGTCCAGCCATGCACGACAATCACCACTGGAAAGAGAGATGGAGGAGTTTGGTTTGGATTTGATTGAATCCATGGTGAACGTTTTGACAGCATTAACTATCACCCCGAGTTTGATTGATCGGATAAAGGAGGCACAGAAGAGAGATAAGGCTTTAAGTGAGATAATGGAAAGGGTGAAACATAGTCCAGTTGAAGGATTTCGGACTAAGGATGATGGGAGCTTATGGTTTAGGGAAAGATTATGCGTGCCGGATGTTGACGAACTTAGGAAAGAAGTTCTGCAAGAAGCTCATAATTCGAGGTTATCAATACACCCCGGTAGCACCAAGATGTATAGAGATCTCAAGCGATACTATTGGTGGTCCGGGATGAAAAGACATATTGCGGAATTCATAGAGAGGTGTTTGGTGTGTCAACAAGTCAAAGCGGAACACCAGTGGCCCGGTGGATTGTTGATGCCGTTGGAAATTCCGGAATGGAAATGGGAACATGTCACAATGGATTTGGTAGCCGGATTACCAAAGACAAGAAGTGGATGTGACATGATTTGGGTTATCGTGGACCGTTTAACAAAGTCTGCCCATTTCCTACCCGTTTCAAGTGAAGCACCTCTTGATAAATTAGTGAACTTGTATATGGACAGTATTGTTAGCTTGCATGGAGTCCCAGTAAGTATAGTATCCGACCGAGATTCACGGTTCACATCTAAGTTTTGGACAGCATTCCAAGAAGCCATGGGTACGGAATTAAGGTTGAGTACGGCGTATCATCCCCAAACTGATGGACAGTCCGAGCAGACAATTCAAACCTTGGAAGATATGCTAAGAGCTTGCGTGCTGGATTTTAAAGGGAGTTGGGACGGAATGGTAAAGCTGATGGAGTTTTCTTATAACAATAGTTACCACAGCGCAATTGATATGGCTCCTTTTGAGGCTTTGTATGGAAGGAAATGTAGGTCTCCGATTTATTGGGACGAAGTGGGCGTGAGGACCATTACTGGACCTGAGCTATTAGAGAAAACGTTAGAGAAGGTGAAGGTCATTCGGGAAAGACTCAAGACGGCTCAGGACCGTAGCAAGAGTTGGGCAGATTCCAAACGGCGACCATTGGATTTTGATGTGGGTGATAAAGTTTATTTGAAGGTATCACCTACGAAGGGCGTCATGAGGTTTGGAGTAAAAGGCAAGCTAAGCCCTCGTTTCATTGGTCCCTATGAAATACTGGAGAAGGTAGGCGCCTTGGCATATAGGTTGGCATTACCTCCGGTGTTGGCGCAAGTTCACAATGTATTCCACGTGTCACAATTAAGAAAGTACGTGGCGGATCCAAGTCATGTACTTGAAGCTCAACCTTTGGAACTCAAGGACGATGTTACATATGAGGAAGTACCCGTGAAAATTGTGGACCGAAAGGATCAAGTGTTGAGGAAGCGAGTGATCCCTTATGTAAAGGTTCAATGGAGCAATCACACGGAACGGGAAGCCACTTGGGAGCTCGAAGAACAAATGCGGGAGAAGTATCCTCAGCTCTTTGACTAAGGTACGTAAGTTTCGAGGACGAAACTTTTTGTAAGGGGGGTGGAATGTTACACCCCGTGATTTTTAAGCGCAACTTTCGATACTTAGGTCAACCTTGAATGCAACTTAATTAATTATGTAAGATTATAAAACTTAGTTACTCAAAACATAGAAGAACAAAAGAAAGGGGTTAAAAGTAGGATTAAAAGAAAGTATGGTAAAATAGCAACATAGCCCCTACTAGGAGTTGAAGGAGTTACAAAAGTTGGTATAACCTCCCCATCTCAGCATAAGGGGGCGGTTTTGGCCACAAAGAAGAAGGAAAAATTCTGAGAAAAGAGAGAAATGAGAAAAGGAGAGGAAGAAGAAGAAGAGAGGAAAGAGAAGGAAGGATAAAGGCCATTCTAGGTTCAATTCTTATCAAGGTTCCGCAGTAAATCCGTAAGATTATCTAGAATTCAAGGCAAGTAATCTTTCTATACGCTTTATGTAATTTTGATACTTTAGGCCCTATGTTCTTACAAAGAGAAAATATGAATCACACATTAGTATTCTTGTCTTGTCTATCATACATGCTTTGTTATGTGTAAGTCTTGTTGCTAATTGTGTAAGTCTTGTTCTTTGGGCCATATTTCTGAAATAGTTGTGCAGTATTTGTTGTTAGTCAACCATGCCCATGAGAGTATATATGTTGATGTGTTTCTTGTCTTGCTCTACTCTTGGGTTGATTGTATACACTTAGATGTTGAGAGTAAGTACAGGAAATTGAGGGATGAGTGATGACATTGTTGTAGTCTTGTTGGTTGGGTATTGTTGATGATAACTCTTGAAGGTGGTGAATGATTGAAGATTTAGAGTGGATCTTGTTAGACATTCACTAAGCATCAATTCATGATTAGATGTATGTTAAGTATGATGAATCTAGTTGTTAAGATGGATCCTTAAGTGTTGAATCTGGAAGGGTTGAAGAAGAAAGGAGTTGGGTGGAAGTTACTGCAGAAAAACTGCAGTTTGGCATCGTCAGAACACTTCGAACGCCTACATGAGGCGCTTCATGTCACTATAGGCGCTTCATGTAGCGTTCCATGTGTCCTGGAGCTTTCCCGTACAGAAAAACTGCAATTTAGAACCGTCAGAACACTTCGAACGCCTACATGAGGCGCTTCATGTCACATTAGGCGCTTCATGTGGTGTTCAATGTGTCCTGAATCATCCCCGAACACTTCGAACGCCTAGTAGAGGCGCTTCATGTCCACATTAGGCGCTCCAAGTGGCGTTCCAAGTATTCTGGAAGTATTCTTGACCCTTTAAGCGCCCTATGTAAGTGTAGTAACTTTATACACTTCTTTTGAACATAAAATGCAAGGGTATTTGAGGTATATTTGAGGTGTAGATGGTAAGTTTGATTAAGTAAGCATAAGATTGAATTCTAGTGAATAAGTGAGACAAATGGACTTGGTAAAACACGTTTAAGGAGTGTTTGAGGTGCAAGACCATATCCTTGATAGACAAGATGTATGTGTGTGTGTGCTACATGTTGATATGAAGCTATCTGTGCATCCTGCATCATGACATGGGCACTTGCATTTGATTTGAGATATGTTTTGCAAAAGAACAAGAAAGGTAAAGTTTGCGAAAGACAAAATGGCTGCTGGTTGATCACAGGGTATAAAAGTCACGTCTGCGAAAGCAGGGTATAAAGAGCGTGATCTGTAAATCAACAGCAGGGTATAAAGTATGTTATGGGGCCGTGGACCTATCAGCACGGAAAATGAAGTATTTTATGGGGCCGTGGACCTATCAGCACGGATATATGATATATGTAATGGGGCCGTGGACCTTTCAGCACGGATATATGATATATGTAATGGGGCCGTGGACCTTTTAGCACGGATATATGATATATGTAATGGGGCCGTGGACCTTTCAGCACGGGGTATAAAGTTATGATGGCTGTGGACTGATCACCCACAGGGTATAAAGTTCTGCTACGCGAAGAATATGATATGTAAAGTGATGAAATGTTTGTGAAATGACATGCATGACATGTTTATGAAAGAAGGCATATGCATGGGTGTTGTGTGTGATTTTAACGAAGTACATGCATCATGATACACGAAGCATAAGACTTGACATGCAAGAAACGTGGTTAGTCTATGACTTGCTTATGTGATTCGTTGTTTTAATACATGTTGGTTCTCGTAACTGTGTTCACATATGTGCTTTATCTGTTTTGAGTAATTCTTATTAAGATGCTATTTGTTAACCCGAGCACCTTATTTTTGGGCAATGTTTTATACACTGGTGACTCGACGTGTGTGATTCCGTAGGGTGTATAGACGGGTTACTTGCTGGCGAAGTTTTCGCTAAGAACAATCATTCTGTCTCCTTTTCAGGTGAGCCTGATTATGAGTTGATATTTATCGAAGACGGCGGCGAGTGGGCTCAATGGGATGATGGACAAGGGAATAGATAGATGTGGACTATTTTGTTTGAGTTTGAAACTCATTGTTATTATGTTGTTCTAAAACTTATGTCGGCTAGATGAACAAACAATTTTATTTCCGCTGCAGTTTTCTGGTTGTAATATTGACAACGAAGGTTTAGATTTTATGACGTTTCCGCTGGTTTTAACTTACATTATGAAGGATGTATGCTTGATCTGCTTGACGCTTCGTAGTTCTCATAGTAGGCTACGGCGGGTGCACTGGTTCCGATAACGGTATCGGGCTGGGGCGCTACAGCCATACATGTGTATGACGGCATAACATGGATCGAAATAGCAGAAACAACATAAAAATAAACAAGGTGTAATCGACATGCATATATTTCATCATCACTAAATCCGTACAAGTTAAAAAAAAAGTTCATCTCTACAAAAGATCATAAATACATGACTGTCAAAATTGGAAATCCAAAAAGATATCTTCTGGGACTACTGGTCTCAAAAGTGGTAGTCTACTCTCGGCAACTCACGGTCTTATGTCCTGAACATGTTAACTGCAAAGTATTTAAATAACAAGTGTGATCGATAATGTAAATTGCCCAGCAAGTAGACACCTTAGATCCATCACGGGATCATATAGCAGAGACGGGGTTCACAAATCATATACATCACAATCACATACCTTTCCGTCTACATTTTTACAAATAAAATTTAACTCCTTCAACAAATGTACGTCCATATATCCAATCATATAAGTCCAGCTGTATGATAATTCAATTATTTTGTTAATCCATTCGAAAACCCAGTCCACATAATTTCTACCTATTATGCAGAAATCCTCGTGTTATTTTATTTCATATCCATTTGTTAATCCATATCATCCGATGTCCATGTATTTTCCCATGATAATTCCATATCCTGAGTTTTACTATGATTTGTGTAATCCATGTCCATGCATATAATCCATGTTAGTCCAATTTTATAAAATAATATGTAATAGTCCATGTCCATAAAAATAATAGTAGAAATCCATATTCATAAATGCAATAAAAAGTCCATGTCCATGAGTAACAAAATCCTTAACCATAATTATTCCATATTCACATAATGTCCATATCTCATGTCCATAATCTATATCCATAATCCATGTCCATAATCCATGAAAAGCATAGTCCATAATCCATAAGTACAATGTCCATAGTCCATATCCAAGTAAATTCCATATACATATCCATATGCTTTTTATGATCCATGATGATGCAAGTGATGCATAGTTTTAAGAATGCAATGCATGTCCATGTTCATATCTGATCGGAGACCAGTCCATATCTGTAGCGCCCCGTCCGAAACTAGGATTCCAGCCCGGGTCACCCGCCATACTCTGCTACGAAAAGTACACGGTGTCTATACCATACATATGCATATTGACATAATCATGGTTCGATATAGTGGAAGCAACATAATCATAACAATTTACAATCAACATGCATTACGTTACATTATCAATCTATACAACTAAGTCCTCAAGTCTTCTACATACATCATGATCAAGTGTCTAACATCATCAAAATATAATATTGTTGGAATACATGGAGATAACATTGAAGAAACAACGCAAGAATAAAACAATGGTGCAGAAGGAAGACAGCACTGGCAACGCAGAAGAGTTATTCGTTCAGGCTTTTCGTCGAGCAGATTCTCAATTGTGTCGAACTCCTTTATTACAACTTATTTCTCACTGATATTTAGATATAATCATGTTGTAATTATGTAGTTACATTGTTTATGCATAGTTTTAAGAATGCAATGCATGTCCATGTTCATGTCTGATCGGAGACCAGTCCATATCTGTAGCGCCCCGTCCGAAACTAGGATTCCAGCCCGGGTCACCCGCCATACTCTGCTACGAAAAGTACACGGTGTCTATACCATACATATGCATATTGACATAATCATGGTTCGATATAGCGGAAGCAACATAATCATAACAATTTACAATCAACATGCATTACGTTACATTATCAATCTATACAACTAAGTCCTCAAGTCTTCTACATACATCATGATCAAGTGTCTAACATCATCAAAATATAATCTTGTTGGAATACATGGAGATAACATTGAAGAAACAACGCAAGAATAAAACAGTGGTGCAGAAGGAAGACAGCACTGGCAACGCAGAAGAGTTATTCGTTCAGGCTTTTCGTCAAGCAGATTCTCAATTGTGTCGAACTCCTTTATTACAACTTATTTCTCACTGATATTTAGATATAATCATGTTGTAATTATGTAGTTACATTGTTTAATAATTAGTCTACAGATTAGCCATCAGATTAGAGGCAGTTTAGACGATAATCCACTGGTTATTGTCCAGCAAAGTAGCCGTTGGAGTGTCCTTGATAAACTGCCAACTAGTCGTTGGTTCTTTTGTCTATATATTGATCCTCATCCCATTATTTGAATATACAAGTGATCTTTCTCACATTTGTGAGTCTTCCTTCTGTAAAGTGTGTTATTTTCTCTATATGGTATCAGAGCCATTGAGCTGAGAAGCGTTCATTGTAATTTCAAATCACTCCCTGTTCATCTTCTTCCTCAGTTCCTCTGTTTTATTTAAAATCTAATCATGGAATCAGGTAGTAGTGCAGCACCATCTTGTAGGATCTGCAAGGCACCACTAGAAGAGGGGGGGGGGGGGGGGG